>NW_004624849.1:4689693-4710568 GCF_000247695.1 Heterocephalus glaber | reverse complement strand
TGTTGCTAGGGCAAACTCTAAAGGGAAACATCGGAGTTAGTGGAGACACGGTTCCCCATTACATAGTCTCCTGGCTATTTATAACAAAGGGTAAAATTAAAATGAAGCTTTTTGGCTGACACCGCTCCCCACAAGATGGTGAGCAGAGTGAGAGACATGATTAGAGGCTCTAGAACAGGAACTGATAAAAAAATAAATAAATGAGCTCAGAAACATGCCGGAAGCCATGAATGCCCAGCGTAAGAAAGAAATGGAAACCATGATCGCCCATCATAAGAAAGAAATGGAACCCATGAAACAGATTCAAACAGATATTCAGGAGATTAAAAACTCCACTGAAAGCATGCAGAGCAGATTAAGAGAATCTGAAGATAGAATATCAGCTATAGAAGGCAGGATTTGCAGGGAAGGACGATGAAAACAGAGATTTCTTAAAAATAGTAAGGGACCATGAGAAATAAATTCAGCAGCTGCTAGATGATGCAAAGAAAATAAGATGCTCAGAGCCAAATTTGATTTTTACCAGGGGAATACACATGGACAACTAATTTTGTTGGAAAGGCATTTGGGAAAGGGGGTTGTGGCTGTTGCACTCACGACAGGCTCCGCATTAGCGGGACACCCGCACACACCCTGAAGGGGCTCACGGGTGGACCGCGCTGTGGCACCGCGCCCTTCCCAGTCACGGAGCTCCAAGGACGTGACGATGGCCAAGGGCTTGTTGGTCCCTGACACCGCACGGCTCCCCGGGCCCAGGAGCCCGGGCGGTGCGCCCACACGTCTGCCCGCGGCGGCGGCGGCGGCGGGAGTCCGAGTGACCCCCCCCGCCCCGAACCTGGCCACAGCCCCAGGCAGGCGCCTGGCCACGGGTCTCGGCTCCTGCGCCACCCCCGACCGCGGGGGCCCGAGAGGAAGGGGCGGCCGCCTGCGGAGACCAACTGAAGCACAGACTGCTCTGCTCGCAGGCCGGCCGAGGCGGGGCAGGATGTCTCTCCCGCGCACTAGGGACAGGACCCGCGCCGCTAAGGAGCAGCTGGGCCACAGAGACGGCGACCGCAAGGCCTCTTCCCAGAGGGGCATCCCGCGTTCCGGCGATCGGACTCTCGCGCTGGAACGCCCGACTTAGAAGACAACACCGCTGAGGCGCAGAGAAACCGGCGCCTGTGCAGCTCCTACTCACCTGCCAGGCTCAGCTCCCCCTCCGTTTCCGCCCACGTCGCAGCTGCCAGCAACCACCGCAACTCTCAGCTCGGAGACGCTGGGCAAAAGGTCCCGTGCTCCTACCGACCCAATGGCGCCCCGCCTATCGCCTTCAGGGCGCACGCAGGCGCAGGGGGGCGCGCGCGACTCGGCGCAAGGAGCCCTGGGAGTTGTGGTCCAGGAGTCTGCATCTTTGCTGGGCGCCACCTCCATCGGCCAGCAGCAGGTGCTCCGGCCTTTCTCGCTGCTTCCTCTGTCTCCTCAAGGACTCGTCTTCCACTCCTGGATGATGGAGGAACGTTTTCACGAAAGACCTGGACCCCCCCCCCTTCTTGGCATTCCACACCAGCGTTCCAGTGTGGAAACGGTGGGTCACTCCTGTAATCTCAGTGCTTTGGGAAGCTGAGGCAAGAGGATCTCAACTTCAGCTCAGCTGGGGCAACTCAGTGACTTCGTAAGACCCTGTCTCGCCATATATCTCCATATATATGCATGTATATATACTATGTATATATATGTACATGTATATATACATTTGGACACAAGGTGTCTCTCTCTCTCTCTCTCTCTCTCTCTATCTATCTCTCTCTCTCTGTATATACATATACATATAGGCTGGGGATGTAGCTCGGTGCAGAGACCCTGGGTTAAATTCCAAATATTCAAAAACAATTATTTCAAAGTGAGGTACTGGGACCAGTAGCTTCAGCATCATGTAGGAACTTGATAAAACTGCACATTCTCCTACCTACCAAGGCTATTTTGTTTTTGCTTTGTTGTTTCTTTCTTTTGGTGGCACTGGGAAAGGAACCCAGGACCTCACATTTGCTAGGGAAGAACTGTACCACTGAGCTACACCTCTAGGTCTACTTGGTTTGACCACATTAAAAGCTCTGAAGGGGTCCAGGGATCTACCTCAGTGGTTCTGCTGCATACCTCACAAGCAGAAGGTCCTGAGTTCCATTGCCAGTACCGAAACAAACAAACAAAGAAACAACAACAAACTCTGAAGGTGGGTCCCACCAATCTACAATTTTCTGCAGGCACCTCAAGTGATTCTGACTTTGAGAACTTGACTAAGCTTCCCGCTGCCCGCTACAAGGAGCTTATGATTCCTATGGTAGTACTGTTATTACATACATACATACATGCATACATGCATACATACATACATACCTGTGTGCCCCTAGGTAAACTGCAGGAAAACCAGGAATTTATATCCCAGCCAAAACCTCTCCTCTCACTCTATACCATGTCCAACAACATCTCTAGCCTGCATCCAAGACACCCAAAACTCAAGGTCATGAAAAAACCCAGGATTCTCCAGGGCCGGGGATTTAGCTCAGTGGCTCCGTCGCTTGCCTTGCAAGCTCAAGGCCCCGAGTTCGATCCCCGGTACCAAATACAAACCAACCAACAAACAAAACACCCCAGGACTCTCTACTTCCCTCAAGCTGGTTCTCCTCCAATGGGCTTTATGGTCACGATTTTGAAGGACATTCTCTGTAGTTATACATATAGACCCCAGGCAGAGCTACCACGGCAGGACCTTGAGTCAGATTTGAGGGAGCAAGGATGAAACAAAACCAACTCGGGCCAGGGAATTAGCTCAGTGGTGCTGCTGCCTCCCTCGCAAGTGCAAGGTCCTGAGTTCAATCCCCGGTACTGGAGGGAAAAAAACATGTGAGGCCAACAAAATGAATTCCAAGACCTTGCCTGGTTTAGGAGGAGGATCAACTGGTTAAATAAATGATTCCAGTTTTTGATTCAGAAGGCTAGAGCTTGAACAAAGTAAATTTAAATGAAGTAGAAAGATAAATACTAAGAACAGAAATTACTGATGTAGAAGGATAAAAATCAGTAGCACTAACCAAGAACTCCCAAAGCTGGTTCTTCAAAAAGATTAATAAAATAAGCGATCACTAAGCACGTCTGGCCAATAAACACTAGTGTTGGAAAAGGTAACATCACAGATATATGAGTTTCTTTTCCTCCAACGTACTATACAAAGCATTGTGCTACCATAGGTTAAAATTCAATAGTATTAAAATTCAATGACATTAATGGCTTTCTAGGACAATGAAAAGTACCAAACTGACTTTGAAGAGATAGAAAATCTGAAAAACATCAATGGTCATGTAAAAAAGCTAAACGGCAGTTAACTTTCCAAAAACAGCGGCAGGGCAGGGGGCAGAACTCAGTGGTAGAAAACTTGCCTAACTTGGCCTAGGCTCTGGACTCAATCCTCGGCACTGCAAGACAGAAACAAGACAAAACACCAGCAGTCTGCAGTCAGGTTCTGCCAAATTCCAGAAACAGATTATTCTTCTGTTCCAGAGTGCAGAAAGTGATGACAAGTTTCCCGATTTAATCACCAAGGAGAGCATAATTCTGATTAGGAGCTCACAAACAATACGGGAGGAAAAAGAACTATACAATCTCACTTATATATATATGGATACCAATGCTTTAAACAAACCAGCTTGATTTCTTTACAAAGTGACATAACAAATCCAGAAAAATTAAGGGTCTGGAGATACAATGGGCTACTGAGGGATTAGCAGGATTGTCAGGACTAATGTTGGCAACAATTCTGCCACCATCCTCCCTCTTGGGCTGAGGAAAACGAGGTATCAGGTGGGCCTGTGGACCCTAGGGAGACAACTGGGCAGCCTGGGTTTATAAAGATTCAAGCAGATATGACCAGAGGTGACCCTGCTCACCGTCATTTAGTTGTCAGTCATGAGGTTACCCTACACTTGCAGCCATGCTATCAGACAGAGCCTCTGTACTCTCATCATCCACACCTCCCTCTGACATGAAACACACAGATACCACTGCTCCTTCCAAAGCCATCATTTTCCAGTCTCCTCCCATCTCCAAGGTCAACTACAGCCCAGCTGGCAGCTCGCTTCCCGGTCCTGGGTACTCACCACATGGTGGGAAAGCTGCCTTAGCCCAAGCCTATGACACTTCACAGACCCACAGGGTTCAGGACATGGGCAAATTTATACCACACATCAAATCCAGAAACTGGGCCTCAGCCCACACTGGGGACCCCAATTGGACAGCAGAATGACCACCTCCTCCTTTTGTGGAAAGCCTGTGGCCGCAGCACCAGTGATCAACCTAGCCTCTCCTGCAGGCCAAATACCCAGTGGCAGCACAGGGCAGCCAGGACTTGGGGGGAAAATCTTCACCCCAGTCTGCACATGGCACGGCATTAGTCAATCAAATGGCTTCTGCCAAGGCTACAGGTGATTTGCACCCTGACAGAGCCAGTAGTTACTGTATGGAACCAGGATGAACAGCTGAGGGGATAGCATCTTGGTCTATGCCAAAACCACACCTGTCCTGGTGGCATGTATGGGACCTGCAGCTCCCATGAGTGGATGGATCTTTGGGTTTGGCAGGTCCACTCCAGACTGCAGTTCCAGATCTAGCCCCTAGCGAAAAACCTCCAGACTGCAGACACCCACTGAGGGGAGGAGAAGACAGGTACTGGGTCATCAGCCATCTTCCCTGGCCTGGCCGTGAACTTAGCCATTCCTAGATGTGGGCTGCTTTTCTCTACCCTGGACTTGGCCTGACGCCCACTGCTCTTGCCCAGTGTTCACTTTCCCATACCCGTTCACCTCAACGGCCCTTACATTTCTCCTCTTGTATACATAAATCCAGATTATTTTTAAGCTCTCTGTGTTCAAGTGTCCTCTTTGCTCTCGGACTTGACTACCAAATAAGAATTGACATTTATAAGAGATGATGTGCTCTCAGAGACTTTACGCAAATTTACTCTGTCCTAGAAAAAAAGGCTGTGACAGCTACATTCACGACAGTCTATGAAAATAAACTACGGGAGAATTCAATAAACTCAGCCCATGCTGGAAGAGAGTTTCTATTTGGGACTGATAGGCTTTGCTTGGAACACACCACTCTGCCTCACTTTTTTATAATAGTTTCATTGAAGTTAGATAGCCATACAATGACCTGTATGCAATTACATTATGGAATTAGAGAAGTTTTGACATATGCATATTCCCAGAAAGGCATGAGCACAGTTAAGAAAATGGGCAGATCTATCACTCTCCAAAGTTTCCTCATCCCCCTTGTTATGCCATTCCAAGTTTCCCTGTCCTGTCCCACCATGTCCCAGGCAAGGACTGACCCGCCTTCTGTCCACACATGTTTTCACTTATTAAACTATATATAATGAGTGTGGTCTCTCTGGCTTCTTTTACCAAGTGTATTTACTTTGAGATTAATCCATAGTCTTATTCTATGTTTTGCTGTGTAGACTCCCATTACATGAGTTACTAGTTTGTTTATTCATTCAGCTGTTGCTTGATGTCTGCATTTTGATTTCTAGTTATTTAATACGAAGCTGATGTGAATGTGCTTCTAAATGTCTCAATATGAGCATATAGAAGATGAGAAGAGTTTAACGATAAGGTGGATAAGTGTTTTACTCTTAAACTGCCGATATATTTTCTGAAGTGACTGTACCACTCTAAAGGCAACTTAGTCTCCAAAGCCTGGTGCAGTTGGACTTTTTAATGTTTGCTCTTCAAAAGGTACAGAGTGATATCTCCTTGTGAAATAAATTCTTTTAGCTGATAACTGATTTTAAGAAGCAACTTTTCATGTGGCTCTGCGAAGCCTAAATGCATTCCATGGTGAGATATCTTTTCAAATTATGTTACCTGTGCTTGCAAGCTTTTAAAATTTTCTAATTGTTTGGTTTTAGAGTTCTTTGTATCATATAGAATAAAACTTTCTCTGATGACTTGCAAGTATTTTATCACCATCCGTGCCTTGTGCTTTCACTCTCATAACAATGACTTTCCAGGGGTAATTCTTAATTTTCACAAAACCCGAGTCATCATTTCTGTTCCTTTACGGACATTGTTTATAATGTTGTTTGTTGGACAACATCACTACCTAAACTTTGAGCATCATGATTTTGTCCCACAGAAATGTATATTAGTTATTTTCCCATGGCTGGAATACAATACCCAACACCCACGGTGTAAATGTGGAGTGTTTCAGATTGGCTCACCGATTCAGTGGGATGAGTCCATGGTCAGCTCCAAGGCAGATACTACATGGTGGAAGGCTGGCACAGGAAATCTGCTGGCTTCATGGCAGCCAGAAGCACAGCATGAAAGGAGGAGCAAGGGACAAGTATACAATTTTCCACATCTCAGCCCTAGTGACCCGCCTCTAACAAGGCCCCAACTCTGGTAACAACACACTCAGCCAGGGAGCTCACCAGGCAATGAAATCACTGATAAGTATAGCACCCCATGACCCAGTCAACCTCCACACACGTGAGCTTTTGGTGGCCATTTTAGATCTAAGCCATAACAAAATAACATAGATTTATGTTTCATATTTTCATATATGATCAATTCTGAGTTAATCAGTTAATCTTTGCATGATAAGAGATAAAGATCAAAGATCATACTTTTTGTATGTCTATGGACTCTACCATATACAACTTGCTTGCAGACATATTTGTCATACAGACTCTCTTTTTTCCATAAAACTGCCTGTGCATCTTTCTTGTATGTGTGCCTCTCTAGGAGCTCTACTGTGCTCCTTTGACAAACCATATCTACCATTTATTGAGTATAAAAAGTGTATTTCTGACCACTCTTTAGTTGCCCATGTATATTGGCTACCTGTATTATGGCCTCACCATTTGACACACATAGCTAGATATATCTGAAATGCATTTTATAAATCAACGCATCTGGACAAAACTTGAGTAACTTCAGAAAACTGCTTAAAATATTAAGATATAGAGCCTGTCTTTTAGGTAGGCTACTAAGCTGAAATTCATAGTACAATATCCCAAAAGCATGTTGACACAAAGCGCACAGTGTGAGGTTATACCAAAAATCGATCTCGCCAGCCCCAGTGGAATCTATCTTGTCGCCCCTGTGTTGCCCCAGAACCTTGGGCCAGTTCAGGCCCACTCACCACCTCCCCACATTGCCTTCCTCAGAGCCCTAGTATGGCTCCCTTTCCCAGGGGTGCCCAGACCCTCCTCCCCACTTTTTGGCCTGCAAAGCTCCCACCTCAATTCCTGTAAAACACTGGGGGACTGGAGTTATGGCCACCTGAACGGGCACTCGGCAGCTGAGCTCCTAGCATGTGCAGGCAGGTTCTTAAGACAAGTAGCAGTGCATCCCCAGTTTCTGGGCTAAAGTCCCTGCATTTCACATCCAGGTCAAAAGGCTGGATCATCCTTCACTTGCAGTACGTTCTGAACACAAGTTTCCTGAACCTGCTGTACTGTCCTGTGCTCTCAGCCTCCACCTCTGGGGGATGAACCTGTCCCCTGTGGTCTCAGCCAAGGCTCTGCTGGCCAGGGAGAGCCTAAGCTTGCACCATTGCCAGGATGGATTCTGCGTCCTACACAGAGGGAATGTTTCTATTATTTGCACCTCCCATCTCTTTGGCCCCTCTTCAAGCCAAAGCAAGAGGCTGATTTTACAAGGTGGATACTTATGTGTCAGTTGAGAGCCCTGCTTCTCTCCTCAGGGTCTGCTGTGATGAGCTCACAACCTCCAGTGTCATCACCTTTCCACTCTTCTCTCATGACATGTGGGTTGAGGTGTCTGTCACCTGGAACATGCACTCCATCCCAGGCAAGATGCGGGGAGGTGAGGGGTTCAGACATTGAGAGGCTCAGATCCAAGCTGGTGGTCAAGGTCTTGGCAGGAGGTGAAGGGTCTGCCCAGAGGAGGTTGCTCTAGGCCCCTTCACTCTGTGCCAGGCTACCTGTGAACGGGCAGAGAAGAGTGGCCTGGGAGGTGTCCTGGGAGCCTGCCCTTTATAGTCAGCCAGCTCAGGGCACAGGCAAGGGAGGCTGGTGCATCTCCTGCCCCATGCTTTTCCATAGGGCACCGATTTTGTGGAGGGCGGTTGCCAAGGTGACCTCATGATTGACAAGTAAATATCCATGAGCTAAGCCATCTCTGGCTATGTTCCCTAGACTTTCAGAAATCCAGGATGTCTGCTGCCCACCTAGGCTGCTGGTGCCCTTCTGGTACCTCATTTTCCCTGACTGCTTGAGAGGCAAGATAATGCCTCTCAAGACTTGTTTCCAAGATTAGCCATGACAATCCCCCCGAACCCTACTAGGCCACCTGACGTCCAAACCCTTTGCTTTTTCTGACTTTGTAATAAAACTTTATAAAGCAGCACAGTAGGGTTCCCCTTGGTGAATTCAAGCCAATATATCCACCACCACAGGTGTGGAGAAGGGTTTGCTGCTTGCAGCAAGTAAGGAAAGCTCTGGGGATAACTGCCAAAACAGTGTCTCTCAAATATAGGGGGTGGAGTACTTTACTGCAGAGGCATCACATTTGTATTTGGAAGACTGGTGATCACAGGCAGAGGCGGGCACATTCCTGAGCACATGGGCTCACATTCCAGATTATGCTACTTTATATATCATATGGTCGAAAATCGAAGATGGGATCACACCTGGATCGGGTAGAGAATTTTGCACTACAGTGTGATTTTTTTTCAGTACTGGGTATTAAACCAATGGTTTATGTACTGTTCTACAAACTCAGCTCCCTCCCATCCTTTATTCTGAAAGAAGATCCCATTAAAACCTCTAAATTGTCCAGGGTGGACTCAAATCTGCAATCTCCTTAAAAGCCTCATAGAGTAGTGGGGTTATAGGTGTGGGCCTATACACCTGCTTTATAATTTGATTATAATGTGCCAGGTCACCCAGACACTTAAATCACTGAAAGAGAGGCTGTGTGGTTTTGGCTGGATGAAACCAATTCCTTGAAATCTTCTCTGGAGGACCTCAACTGAAACAAAGAAACAGCTTGAAGGGCTGTTAGCAATAAGCAGCTTCTTTCTTCCACCTCTGGAAATACAGTTGCTTAATCTATCACTTCCTAGCAAGACTCCTCCCAAAGAAGGTTCCCATGGGCTCTGCCAGTCGGCAGCTCTTGATGTGTAGTGCCCTGATGGAGCTGAGTGTCATTCTTGAGGGGGAAACACAGCAAGGGCAGGAGAGGGTGCTTGTGGAACTCACAGATGGGAGGGAGGGGTTTTCTGATTTGAGTGGGCTTCTTCGCCTATGCGGGTGTCAGTGGGGCCCCTCTTCAGTTGATCAAGAAAGAGCCCTTCTGAGTGCCACTGGGGCAGGGTGAGTAATGGGCACCGTGTGTGCCTGGCAGCCTAGTGGAGCCTTTGGGGATCTGCAGACTTGTCCCAGTGCCACCTCCCCAGTGCCAGACAGGACAGGCCCTGGCCCTCCTGGTACCTATTCTGGCCCAGTCCCATGCTGTCACTCCTCTGCTGTTCCCATACCTAATTTCCCCTACCCAGTCCCTGGATTTCCCCCCAGGCCCTCTTGGGACCTGGGATAGGATCACAGGAGGAGATTCTGCCCGTGCAGCTCTCTGAAGTCCAGGGATCCCTTGTCTCTACTGGCACCCCAAGGATCAGTGGAGACCAAAGTCCAGGATTGGGTCAATACCTAAGCCCTTCCCCCTTCCTCCACTTCCTCTCTCCTCTTCACTTCCCCATTTATCCTGCTCCTTTGCTCCTCTTCTGCCCTGTCCTCCCTTGTCCTTCCCACCCCACATAGCTAGGCTTCTGCTAAACTTGGCTGGCCTGGGAACTGCTCTATGTTCCCAAAGCAAGCAAAGGAGTTTTACAGTACACCAAGAAGAGACACACAGAATAGAACAGTGAGCTCAGATACAATGCAAAGCATACACAGTCAGTAAGGATTTTCCTTTTGTTTTGTTTTGCCTTGTTTGCATTGTGACAGGGTCTTGCTTTGCACTTCTCACTGAACTTGCACTCACTGTGTGTTGCAGGATGGCCTCAAACTCGTAGCTAACCTCCTGCCTTAGCCTCCTGCACATAGAGATTACAGGCATTTGCAACCGTGCCTTGCTCAATGAGTTTTTAACCAACCTATGAAGAACCAAGGTGTGGTAGCACACGCCTGTAATCCCAGCACTGTGGGAAGGGAAGGCAGGAGGATTGAAAGTTGAAGCACAGCCTGAGCACCTTGGCAACTTGTGAGACCCTGTCTAAACATTAAAAATCATAACTCAATACATTCTTTTAAAAAACTTAAAGCATGTTAATGTAGCTCTGTGCAAAGGCCCTGGATTCAGTCCTCCAAAATGAAAAACAAAAAATACAAAAACAAAAACAAAAAAACAGCCCCGTGATGGTACTGTTTTACCATGGCCTGGTCTACCTGGAGGGCAGTGTGCCCCAAGTAGCTTTAATTGGACTTTAGAAGTGATGGAATTCCATAAGGAATGGGAAAAGGAAGATGATTATCAATGGATACAAAGCCTCAGTCAAAATGAAGAAGAAATTTTTAGTGATCTACTGCACTGCGTGGTGACCACAGTTACTAAGAAGTATGTATTTCAAAAAGGCTAAAAAATGCGATTGTTAATCCTATTCACCACAAAAAAATTGTACGTTATTTAACTGACTGATATAAAGGCTGGATCAAGTCTTTCTACAGTGTATACATACATGAAAACAGCACACTGTACCGTATACATACACACAATTTTTATACATTAACAATAAGGATATCTCATGTCTGTAACCCCAGCATTCTGGGTGGTTGATGAAGGAGGATCATAGGTTCAAGTTCAGCCTAGGTAATTTAGCTGCTTACTGAGATCCTACTTGAAAGCAATTTTTTCTTTTTTTTTTTTTTTTGGAATTTAAGGGCTGATGATATACTCAGTAAGAAGGCTCTGGATCAAACCCAAGCACTAAAAAGAGAAAAAAGAGCTGGGTGTGGTGGTGCACACTTATGATCCCAGCAAGGAGGCTGAGGCAGCAGGATTGCTGCAAGTTGGAGGCCAGCTTGGGCTACATAGTGAGTTCAAGTCCAGCCTGAACTACACAGTCAGACCTTGTCTCAAAAACAAAAATCATTTTTTAAAAATGTAAGAAAGAATACTGATAAAATTCTCATTGTACAAAAATACTCCAATCCTCGGAGAATATATTTAGCAACATATATGCAGGCATCTCATATAAAAAAGATAAAAATGAAAATTGAGAGTTTATTTTTGAGCCTCTTTTTCTCATAGGTGCTGAAGCGACGGGCTGGTGACTGTGCCAGCCAGCTTGGGCGTCCCAGAGTGGGCCCTGCAACACCACTCAGCGGTGGCGCTGAGGAGTCCGGCCTGGGGTGGCCAGAAGGGATGCCCAGCATGTGGAACCCAGAGGAGTTCGAGCTCCACTGGCAGGCCGAGTTCCCTGGGGAGCAGGCTCCAGTCATGAGGCCAGGGTCGGGGTGGACATGAAGCGCAAGCTGGAGCGCTGCAAACTTAACCCAAAGTGGCTGGCCAAGGAGAAGTTCAAAGTCTCTTACCTGGAGACCGCCCAGGCCAGCGAGAAGGTGGACCAAGGCCGAGGGCCCGCGGAGGGCGGAGATGGCAGCAGTGGGGGACCCTTGGCAGGGGATCCGGTCCCCAATGCCCAGGAGGAGGATGCGGCGGGCGAGGGCGGAGACGGCCCGGACCCCGAGCGCCCCGACCAGGAGGTGGTGGGGAAGGCCGAGCCAAACCCCTACTTGTGCCCGGACCTCCCCCCTCCCCGCTCCGGGCCCCGAGTGGCGGACGGAGGGGGCGCGGTGCTCAGCTTGATGGCCCTCATCCACCCGCACCTGCTGCAGCCTCGGCTCCTCTTCAGGGCCAGGGAGGACTGCGCGCCCCTGGCAGCGATGGCCCTGTTTCCCAACGTGCCGCCGCGCTGGGAGAGGAGCGATCCTTGGGGACCCAGACGGGATGGGGCGGGGCTCGGAGGGCGAGCCAAATGCCTCCGGGGCGGACCAGGGGGGCGACAGCAGTGACCACGACTTCGAGATGGTGGATTTGAATGAGAAATTCGTCCTCGGCCACTTCGTGGTGGCCCCCTATCGGTTCGGTTCGGGGCCCGTGATGAGGCGGAGAAGCTGGTGCGGGCATTCAGCCCCCACCGCTGGATGCATCTGATACCCGGGTGCCAAAGGCACCGGGGTCTGAGCGGAAACCTAGAGCTGGAGGTGGAGACCCAAGGACGGTCGGGCCTCCCTCCTAGCTGAGGATGAGCCCCCCAGGCGTGGGGCCCTTGAGCACTTTCCCTATTGGGGGCGCAAGAGGTTCCTGCGTGTGCCAGAGCGGGACTCGCCCAGTCACAGCTATCCGGAGAGGGCCAGAGACTGCAGCCGCAACAGTTCAGACCAGGAGGATGGCTCCTCTGCAGGATCTCACTTTAGAGCCCACACTGGCCCCAAACTCACAGCCATCCTCCTGCCTCAGCCTCCCAAATGCTGGAATAATAGGCATGTACCACCACACCCGGCTCCACCAAAAGATTTTTCAGAGCTGATAAACACATTCAGCAAAGTAGCAGGATATAAAATCAACATTAAAAGAACAGGGCTGGGGATTCAGCTCAGTGGTTCCGGAGCCTGCCTCACAAGCGCAAGGTCCCCAGTTTGATCCCCAGTACCAACAACAATAAAATAAAATCAACATTAAAAGGACAGTAGATTTTCTATACTCCAATAATGGACTAGCTGAGAAAGATACCAATAAAACCATTTCATTCACAGTAACTTAAAAAAATACCTAGCGATCAATCTAACCAAAGAAGTAAAAGACCTCTACAGTGGAACATTGAAGAAAGAAATTGAAGAAGACAGTAGAAGACGGAAAGGCTTCTTATATGTTGATGGATTGGCAGAATTCATATTGTTAAAATGCCTATAATACCAAAAGCAATCTACAGATCCAGTGCAATTCCCATTACAATACCAATGACAGCCTTAACAAAACTAGAAAAAATAATACTGAAATTCATATGGAAATGCAAAAAACCCCTAATAACCAAAGCAATCCTAATCAACAAGAGCAAGCCTGGAGGCATCACAATACCTGATTTCGAATTATACTACAAACCCATAGTAACAAAACCAGCATGGTACTGGCACAAAAGTATACATATGGACCACTGGCACAGAATTCAAGACACAGAAACAATTCCCCCAACTACAGCCATCTGATTCTTGACAAAGAAGCCAAAAATATATGTTGGAGAAAAGATAGCATCTTTAACAAATACTGCCAGGAAACCTGGATGTCTAGTTGTAGAAGACTGAAACAAGATCCCTATCTCCTCTGTACAAAAATCAATTAAAAATTGATCAGAAACCTAGGTTTAAGACCTGATACTTTGAGACTGCTAAAAGGAAACATAGAGGAAGCACTTGAAGCCACAGGCACAAAGACTTCTTGAATGGGACTCTAATAGCACAGAAGATGATGGCAAGAATCAATAGATAGGACTACATCAAATGAAATAGTTTCTACACAGGGAAATAACAGAGTGAAGAGACAGCCTACAGAATGGGAGAAAATTTGTACCAGCTACTCTTCTGACAGGATTTCTATCTTGTGTATAAAAAACACAAAAACTTAACAGCAAAAAAAATCAAATATCCCAATCAAAAGACAGGCAAAAGAATTGAACAGACACTTCTTTAAAGAAGTACACATGGGGTGCGGGGATTTAGCTCAGTGGTTCCGGCGCTGGCCTCGCAAGCGCAAGGTCCCGAAGTTCAATCCCTGGTACCAAAACAACAACAAAAAAAGAAGTATACATGGTATCCTTAGTCATTACAGAAGTGCAAATCAAAACAATATTGAGATTCCATCTCACCCTGGTCAGAATGGTTATCCACAAGAATATAAACAAAACAATAAATGCTGGCAAAGATGTGGGGAAAAGGAACTCTTCTACACTACTGGTGGGAATGTAAATTAGTATGGCCACAATGAAATTGGTATGGAGATTCTGCAAAAAACTAAAAACAGAGCTATGGTTTGATCCAACTATACCACTCCTTGGTCTATAACCAAAGGAATTAAAATCTGCATGCAATAAGGATAGAGCCTGCATACCTGTGCTTATTGTAGCACAGTTCACAATAGCCAAGATGATGGAACCAGCCTAGGTGCCCAATGACAGATGAATGGATAAAGAATATGTGGTAATGCAATGGCTTATTAATCAGCTACTTAAAAAGTGAATCTTGGGCTGGGGATTTAGCTCAGTGGTTTCTCCGCCTGCTACACAAGTGTAAGGACCCGAGTTCAATCCCCAGTACCAAAAAAAAAACCCCAAAATGTGAAGCTTGTCCTTTGCAGAAAAATAGATGGATTTGGAGATGACCATGTTGAGTGAAATAAATCAGACAAATATTGAAAAAAAATGAAAATTGAGAACATTGCAAATACCTGATAGTAGACCAACGGCTATATGCTGGTAAATCCTATGCAAGGTGTGTGCCCTAAACATATGCAGGAAAAACTGCAAAAGATTTTGGCTGGTGAAATTATAGGTAACTTTTAAATTTTCCCCAAAACAAAAATATATTGAGTTTTACGTAATATAAGAAGCTTCCTATGAATCTAACTATAAACCTTCAAATCAGAAAAACATGAAAATTAAAGGATGAGGTTTAAGAATCCTGAAAGAAAGGGGGGGGGTGGAGAAATCTCAAACTCCAGTTTGAACAATCACTTCCAAAAAGGCCATACTTCCAAAACTGATATACAGATTTAATGTAATTCCAATCAAAATATCAGTGTCATTTCTCAAAGAGCTAGAGAAAACAATCCTAAAATTCATATGTAACCAAAAGAGACCCATAATAACAAAAGCAATCCACGGTAACAAAAGCAAGGCAGGAGGCATCCCAATCCCAGACTTGAAGTCATACTACAAAGCCACAGTGATTAAAACAGCATGGTACTAGCACAGAAACAGGCATGTGGATCAATGAAACAGAATAGAGGAAGCGGAAACATCCCCAGGTACATTCAGCTACTTGATCTTTGAAAACAGGGCCAAAAACATGCACTGGAGGAATCAAAATTCCAACAGCATATCTAACAGAATTAGAAAAAAAACAACCCTAGAATTCATTTGGAACCAGAACAGACCTAGAAGAGCAAAGGCAATTCTGAGCAACAAAGGCAAGGCGGGGGGGTATCACAATCCCTGACCTGAAATTATACTACAAAACTATGGTGATAAAAACAGCATGGTACTGACAAAACAACAGACCTCAGGATCAATGGAACAGATTAGAGATGCAGGAACAACTCCAGACATACTCAGCCACCTTATCTTTGACAAAGGAGCCAAATACTTTCACTAGAAGAAAGCCTATTTAATAAGTGATGCTGGAAAAACTGGCTTTCCATATGCCAAACACTGAAATTAGACCCATGTCTTTCACCATGCACTAACCTAAAATTGAAATGGATGAAAGACCTAAATATTAAAACAGAAACACTAAATCTGCTGGAAGACAGAATAGGTAGAACGCTTGAGGACACAGGAGTAGGCAAAGACTTCATGAACAAAGCCCAGACCACATGGGAAATATTACAAAGAATCAAAGACTGGGACCTCACCTTTTTAAAAAGTTGTGGGTTTGTTTTCTTTTTTTCAGTCATGGGAATTGAACTTGGGATCTTAAGCATGCCAGGCAGGCATGGTGTCACTGAGCTACATCTCTGGCCCTTAAAAAGGTTTTCCACAGCAAGAGAAACCACCAACAGAGTAAAGAGACACCCCACAGTATGGACTACTATCTAGAATATACAAAGAACTTGTAAAAGTCAGAGCCTGCAAATTTAAAGATTCATTCCAAAAGTGGGCATCTGAAATGAACAGACACTTCTCAGATGAAGAGGTAGAAACATCAATTAAATATATGAAAAAATGTTCAACATCACTGGTCATTTGAGAAATGCAAATTAGAACAACACTGAAATTCCATCTCACTCTAGAAAGAATGGCTGTTATCAAGAAATCAACCAATGACAAATGGTGGAAGGACTGTGGGGAAAAAGGAAACTTTTTCCACTGTTGATGGGAGTGTAGACTGGTACAACCACTGTGGAAATGTCTAAAAAAACTACAACTAGAGATATCGTTTGATCCAACTATTCCCCTTCTTGATATCTTCCTGAAAGAATTAAAAACATCAGCCAGGGATTTAGCTCAGTGGTTCCAGAGCCTGCCTCACAAACCCAAGATCCAGAGTTCAAGCCCTGGTACCAAAAAGACAAAACAAAAAAAAATCAGACAAAAAAAAATGAAAGTAGAAGAATTAAGAACATCATACCACAGTGAGGTCATCCCCTAAGCCACCAAAGTATGGTGGGGGTGGGGTTGTAATTGTACCTCAGTGGTGTTAGGGGCAGCCAGTGAAGGTGTCATGGTTGCTGCCACAAAGCTTAATAGCCCAAGCAACAATGACAGGAGCCTAGAGTGAAGCTGCAGCCCCAACCACTCCCAAGAGGTGCTGTGCGCAATCTTTTGCTCCCTGCACACCTTGGCTGTGACAGATGGTTTCACCTCTAAGATGGTCCCATTACACAGACCTATGACTCCACTAAATTTGAGATGTCTTTTTAGTTTTTATGAAGTGCTGCATCTTCTTGGCCTTTTAAAATGCTTAACTGCAAAGATGATGTGGTGAAAATTACAATCGCTTGGAACAAGCTCCAGAGCCTCTCAGCATTCCAGCCTGCATTGTTCTTTAGAGCCCTTGAGCAACACATTTTATACTTACAGCCTTTTTAAGCAAAACTTTAGCCTGTGATTTAAGAGGAGAATTCAGATGCTATTGAAGAGATAGGAAAAACAGAAACAAGGAACAAGAATGAACGAAATGCCAAATTTCCCACTGGTGACTGACAAGAAGAAAAACACAAAGATTGTGATTTAGGAGATGTGAAAAAGATGTAAGTCCATTTTGATCCAGAAGTAGTTCAAATAAAGGCTGGAAAACCAGAAATTGAAAGAAGAGTATCTGCGTTTATTGAAAGAAAGAAAGCTGAAATCAATGAAAACAACATCAGGGAATTCTGCAATGTTATTGATTGCAATCAAGAAAATAGTTGTGCAAGAACTGATGCCAATTTTACACCTTACCCTGGATTTAAAAGTCATGTAAAGGTTTCTAGAGTTATGAATACATATGGACCACAGACTAGACCTGAAGGAATTCAAGGGCCAGGAGATATTCGAGATTGTGGTAATCAGGCTGTAGAAGAACGACTACAAAATATTGAGGCTCACTTGCAATTGCAGTCAGGTGGTCCAGTTGCATGAGACATTTAGAAGAGAATTTAAAAACTTGAAGATAAAATCCTTGAATTGGAAGGCATCTCTCCTGAATATTTTCAGTCTGTGAACTTTGCTGGAAAAAGAAGAAAAGTTCAGCCACCTCAACAGACTATTCCCTGGCTGAACTTCATGAGAAAATTAGTGCTCTCAAACAGGCCCTGCTCAGAAAATCAAGAGAAGCAGAATCCATGGCAACTCACCACCTTCCATGAAAAACTCCTCTCCTCATCATTTCACTTTTTTATGTACATGTGTAGCTTACTCTGTCATTAATTAAATGGATATGTATTTATCAATGTGAAGTTTTCTGTGAATTCAAGGTAGCAAATACTCTTCAAGTAGTCCAGGGAGTTTTGAAATGTATTGAAAATAGCATTGTTGGAAATTATTCTGTTTTAAAGGAGGCATTTTGGAAATTAAAAAACTCAATTTGAAAGTACTTTATTTTGGTGGAACACAGAAAGATTACTGTGATACTGATATAGAAAAGGACTTTATAAAGTTGACTAATCAGTTTATCAGTTTAAATTAGTACTTCATACTTACTGGTAATTCAACAAAAATTTATTGATTGAAATGAATTTCTTTTTTTTAATAGAAAAGAGCTTTACTCCCTTTCAGGGAAATGTCAAGACATAAAACACAGCCAGGGGTGCACAAACTAGTCTGTGATAAAATGGCGTTTTAAAAAAGTCAGTTCCTAGAGAACTATACAGGCTTTCAAATGTCAGAGGCAGTATGGTAGAATTTAAGGCAAAATTTAAATGTGGAAAAGGTTCTTGAACCTTTTCTCACAGAGAGATCGACTCTCCCCAGTGTTTTTCACTGGGGCCTGTACTTAGAGGATCAAAACAATAGGCTCTGAAAGCCTGCTTGCGTGCCATAACCAGATAAAGTGATTGCTTCTTTCCAGTCACTCAGTTTTTGTTTTTGATTGAGTAGATCATTCTGACCCAAAATTCACTTCAGATCATTTGGGGAAAATCTGAATACAGTGGTTTTAAAGCATTACATTCAGATCTGAATTGATTTC
The DNA here is from genome assembly GCF_000247695.1 of Heterocephalus glaber. The sequence continues at coordinate 4,692,123 of NW_004624849.1, read as the reverse complement.
CTTTTCTCAAAGTCGGGTTTGCCATAGAGTACTGTGAAAATTATCTTGACAAAAATTTTAAGTGTAAACCGAGTCTGCATAGCCCTTAAGAAAAAGTAAACTTGGTAAGTGGATTCATTTAAAATCTTAACACTCATGGCACAAAAGAATTCAAATTGTAAACCCATATAAAGAAAATTGGCTTTTTGTCCCCCAAAATGTTTTTGTTTGGGTCAACACAAGGCAAGATACATTCTTCATAATACTGCAAGATATAGCTATACATTTATCCTTTACTCAGCATGCATGTGAGGGTTGCTGCTGGAAGATGGGGCATCTTTCCATTCCTCAGCACATTCAGGTCAGTACCAGTGGCCTATGAAGTAGAATCCAGCAAAGAGTTGGCTTGTGTTTTTCCAGCCAATGATAGAATCACTTGAACCAGTAATTGCAATTTTCACAGAGTGAATTGCTTGCCAGTTTCTGGCACTCCTTGTCTGTTTGGGAAAAGGCATGTCCAAAAGGGTACTTGGTAATTAAATCTTTGCTAGGAAGTACTTTTGGTTGTTTCTGTGTTGCAGATTCTCCCATACAGTTCTAAACAGCCCTTATATTTTGAGAGCTCTTGTGCGAGACTGATCCTCAGCTGCTGCTCCATGTCTTTGTTCTTCTGTTGTTGGAGTTGCACCCCACTTCTTAACTTCCTCTTTCATTCCTCCATTTCCTCCTCCTGTTCCCTGTACTGCTGTACTTCATCTCGTTTTTGCCTCACAACCGTGATCTGGTCCTCCAGGTTCCTCTTTTGCAGGTGGAGCTGCCGGGCCTTTGCTTGCAGGGGTCTCAGAGCCTCCTTCGTCTCCTGGATCTCGGCCTGGGTTTTCGGCAGAGCTTTGGTCCCTGATTCTTTCCTCTCCAGGAGCCCCAATAGCTGAGGCTCATATTCCTCCTCCAGGCCCTGGTGGCTCTCTGCCATAAGATGTTCAAACTGGGCAGACAGCTGCCGGCCCTCCTGGAGAAAGGGCCCATCCCTCTGGCTTGGAGGCTCTTCTAGTTGTTGCCTCAACTGCTCCTTCTGCTTCTGATAGGTATCCCGGAGTTGGGCCAGTTCTCCAGACAGCTGGGCTGCCTTTGTGGTCAGCACTTCCCAGAAATCAGGGAACTGAGCCACGTCCTGCTGACGGCACTCCAACTGGTACTGGTAGGTCACACATTCCTTGGTCACCTTGCATAGCTTCTGCTTGACCAGCCTGATCTCTTCCCTTAGCCCATCTCTCTCCAGCTCTGCCTACGCATGCAGCTTATAGGCAGCCAGGATGTCCTGATGGACTTGCTGTACCTTCTGCTGGGCCACTGCTTGCACACACTGCTGGAAACGGCCCTCTAGCAGTTCCAGATCCTCAATGCTCAGGTTCTCCTCTGGGCTGGGGCTCCGCTCAGGTTTGAGGTTCTCCTCAGGGTTGGATTTTTCCTCCCTTTCAGTCATCTCTCCCTCACAAACAATTTGCTCTGGCCTCAGGCTCTTTGCTAGATCCACAGGCTCTTCGAGATTTGGCTTCTCAGTCTCCTTATACTGCATCTCCCTTCCACTCACAGGCTCTTCCACCAATAGTGCCTCTGGCTGCCCAGTCTCCTCGATATACACTATCATCTTCTGGACTCTCAGGCTCCTCCACGTAAAGTGTCTCTTCGAAGTCACCTCTGTCCCCTAGGTAGAGAATGTCTTCCAGGTTCACAGCCCCCTCCAAAGATAGAGTAGCTTCTGGGTTCAAAGTCTCAGCCTCATTCAGGGGTTCAGAATTCTCTTGAAGAGAAATGGCTTCTGCTCTTATTTCCCTCGAGGCCTGGGCTACACTGTCCCTGGCACTCTGGGACTCCAGGCTGGCCATGGCTGCACGACCCGGGCTCCGCGGGAGCGTTATTAATAGCCAGCCCAGCTGGCCACCACGCCTGTGCCTGAAATGAATTTTTAATATGAATATAAACTTGTTGTTTTATTTTTCAGATGTCAGTGTCAATGTAAATAAATAATAAGTCCAGCTTTATTCCTTAAAAAAAAAAAAAGAACATCATACCACAGTGATATAGGCACACACGTTTATAGAGGCACAGTTTGTAATAGCTAAATCTTGGAAATAGCCCAAATCCCCATCAACTGACAAATGGATAAAGAAGATGTGTTTTTTTAATACAATGGAGTACTACTCTGCCATAAAGAAGGATAGGCTTCAGACATTTATAGCTAAATGGATGTACTTTGAGACCATAGTCTTCAGTGAAATAAATTGGACACACATGTTTCAATACTGCATTGTTTCTATGGTGCGAGAAACTGAAAGTGGAAATAACAACAAAATGTATAATAGATATTGGGAAATGGGAAGAAAATGTTCAAATGGGAAAGGGAACAAGAGAGGTGGGAAAGAGAATGGACAGAAAGGAAAATACAAAAAA
>NW_004624849.1:4634252-4646855 GCF_000247695.1 Heterocephalus glaber | reverse complement strand
ATGTTGAACATTTTTTCATATATTTATTTGCTGCTTTTACTTCTTTGTCTGAGAAATGTCTGTTCATTTTGGATGCCCATTTTGAATTGGGTCTTTGAATTTGGGGGGGTCTGATTTTTTCCAATTGTTTATATATATTCTCAATAGTAGACCTTTGTCTGAGGTACAGTTGCTAAAAATTTCTTCCCACATTGTAGGTTGTCTCTTAGCTCTGTTGGTAGTTTCTCTTGCAGTGGAGAAGCTTTTTAATATGATGAGATCCCAGTTGTTGATTCTTTGTGCTAGCTCCCATGCTACTGAAGATTTGTTCATAAAATCTTTTCCTATGCCAATGTCATCAAGAGTTCTACCTAACTTATCTTCCAGCAAATTTAGTGTTTCTGTCTTAATATTTGGATCTTTAATCTACTTCAATCTTAGTTTAGTGCACGGTGATAGATATGGGTCTAGTTTTAATCCTTGGCAGGTTGAAATCCAGTTTTTCCAACACCACTTATTAAATAGGCTATGTTTCCTCCAACGAGGATGGTTGGCTCCTTTGTCAATGATAAGGTGGTTGAGTATGTCTGGAGTTATTTCTGCATCTTCTAATCTATTCCACTGATCTTCATGTCTGTTTCTTTGTCAGTACCATGCTGTTTTTATCACATTAGCTTTGTAGAACAGTTTCAAATTGGGGATTGTGATACCCCAGCCAACTACATGGCAATTTCTAGGCCCAAGTGCTATTCACAATACAGGCCTCATAGAGATGTGCTACAGAAATTGGCAAAGCACAGATCCAGATTGTGATGTGAATGCTATGGCATGGTATTTACAGAGTGAAATGTTGTGTCACAGTGACAGAGTTTATGCTGCTTTCCCTGAGAAGGAACTGTACTTTATATCATAAACTTCCATTGACGTGTATGATAGAGCTGGTGCTAGAAGAATGTTTGAATGAAAAAAAATGTGCCAACCACAGAAGCATTCTAAAAATGTGTGTTTGGTTTCTAACATCAAGTTCTACATAGCACAAAGTTGAGGACTTTCCAGGACCTTTCAGCAGAACTAAATGGCAATTTCTAGGCCCAAGTGCTATTCACAGTATAGGCCTCATAGAGATGTGCTACAGAAATGGGCAATATAGAGAGCCAGATTGTGATGTGAATACTATTCCATGGATTTTATAGAATGTAATGCTCTGCCACCATGACAGAGTTCTGGCTGCATTCTCTGAGAAGGAATGACACTTTATATCATAACATTTCATTGACTTGCATGGGTGAGCTGGTGCTAGAAGTTTGTTAGAATGAAAACTACAGTGCCACCTGCAGAAGCATTCTCAAAAGTGCATTGGGATTCTAACATCAATTTCTTCTTAGGACAAAGTTGCAGATTCCAGGACCTTTCTTTCAGCAGAACTACATGGCAAATTCGAACCCCAAGTGTTATTCACAGTAAAGGACTCATAGATACAGAAATTGGCAATGCAGAGAGTCAGATTGTGATGTGAATACTGTTCCATGGTGTGTTCAGAGTGCAATGTTCTGCCACAATGACAGACTTCTAGATGCTTTCTCTGAGAAGGAACTGCACTGCAGAAGCATTCTGAAAAGTGTGTTTGGCTTCAAACCTCAAGTTCTCCTTAGGATAAAGTTGAGGACTTTCCAGGACCTTTCTTTCAGCAGAACTACATGGCAATTTCTAGGCAGTAGTGTTATTCACAGTACAGGCCTTACAGAGGTGTGCTACAGAAATTGGCAACGAAGAAAGCCAGACTGTGATGTGACAACTATTGCACGGAAGTTACAGAGTGAAATGTCCTGCCACAGTGCCAGAGTTCTATCTGCTTTCTCTGAGAAGGATCTGGACTTCATATCATAAGCTTTAATTGACTTGCATGGGAGAGGTGGGGTTAGAAGAATGGTTGAATGAAAAATGCAGTTCCCACTGGAGAAGCACTCTCAAAAATGTGTTTGGCTTCTAACATCAAGCTCTCCTTATCACAAAGTTGAGGACTTTCCACTACCTTTCTTTGAGCAGAACTACATGGCTGTTTCTAGGCCAAAGTGTGATTAACACTACAGGCCTGATAGACATGTGCTACAGAAATTGGCAATGCAGAGAGCCAGATTGTGATGTGAATACTACTGCATGGAATTTACAGAGTGGAATGTTCTCCCACAGTGGCAGAGTTTGGGCGGCTTTCTCTGAGAAGAAACTGCACTTTATAGCATAGCATTCCATTGACTTGCATGGGAGAGCTGGTGCTAGAAGAATGTTTGAATGAGAACTGCACTTTAAACTGCAGAAATATTCTGAAAAGTGTATTTGGCTTCTAACATCAATTTTTTCTTAGGACACATTTGTGAACTTTCTAGGACATTTCTTTCAGAAGAACTACATGGCAATTTCTAACACCAGGTGCTATTCACAGTAAAGACCTATAGAAAAGTGCTACAGAAATTGACAATGCAGAGAGGCAGATTGTGATGTGAATACTATTCCATGGAATTTACAGAGTGGAATGTTTTGTCACAGTGACAGAGTTCTAGCTGCTTTCTATGAGAAGGAACTGGACTTTATATCATAACCTTCCTTTGAAATGCATGGGAGAGCTTGTGCTAGATGTATGTGAATGAAAACTGCAGTGCAAACTGTAGAAGCATTCTGAAATGTGTGTTTAGCTTCTAACATCAAGTTCTTCTTAGGAAAAAGTAAAGGACTTTACAAGATCTTTCTTTCAGCAGAACAAAATGGGAATTTCTGGACACAGGTGATATACACAGTATAGGACTCATAGCGATGTGCTACAGAAATTGGCAATGCACAGAGCCAGATTGTGATGTGAATTCTATTCTATGGAATGTACATAGTGGAATATTCTTCCACAGTGATATAATTCTAGCTGCTTTCCCTAAGAAGGAACTGCACTTTATATCATAACCTTCCAATGAGTTGGAAGGGAGATCTGGTGTTAGAAGAATGTTTGAATGTAAAATGCAGTGCCAACTAAAGAAGTATTATGCAAATTGTGTTTGTCTTCTAACATCAAGTTCTTCTTAGGACAAAGTAGAGTACTTTAGAGGATCTTTATTTCTGCAGAACTACATGGCAATATCTAGGCCCAAGTGCTACTCACAGTAGAGCCTTCATAGAGATGTGCTACAGAAATTGGCAATGCAGAGAGCCAGATTGTGGTGTCAATGCTATTCCATGGAACTAACACAGTGGAATGTTCTGGCACAGTAACAGAGTTTTAGCTGCTTTCTCTGAGAAGGAACTTCACTCTATATCATAACCTTCCATGGACTTGAAAGGGAGAGCTGGTGCTAGAAGTATGTATGGATGAGAACTGCAGTGCAAACTGCAGAAGCATTTTGAAATGTGTGTTTCAGTTCTAACATGTTTTTCTTAGGACAAAGTTGGGGACTTTCCAGGTCCTTTCTTTCAGCAGAACTAAATGACAATTTCCAGGCCCAAGTGCTATTCACAGAACAAACCTCATAGAGATGTGCTACAGAAATTGGCAATGCAGAGAGAGAGATTGTAATGTGAATACTATTCCACAGAATTTACAGAGTGGAATGTTCTGCCACAGTGACAGAGTTCTAGCAGCTTTCTCTGAGAAGGAACTGCAGTTTGTATCTCAACCTTCCTTTTACTTTCATGGGAGAGCTGGTGCTAGAATAATGTTTGAATGAAAAATGCAGTGATATCTGCAGAAGCATTCTAAAAACTGTATTTTGCTTCTAACATCAAGTTCTTCTTAGCACAATGTTGAGGACTTTACATGACATTTCTTTCAGCAGAACTACATGGCAATTTCTAGGCCCAAGGGATATTCACAGTAGAGGCCTCATAGATATTTGCTACAGAAATTGGCAATGGAGAAAGCAATATTGTGATGTGAATACCATTGCATGAAGTTTACTGAGTAAACTGTTCTACCTCATTGACAGATTTCGAGCTGCTGTCTCTGAGACACAACTGCAATTTATATCACAACCTTCCATTGACATGGACAGGAGAGCTGGTGCCAGAAGGATGTTTGAATGAAAAATGTAGTGTAATTTGCAGAAGCGTTTTCAAAATGTTTTTGACTTCTAACATCAAGTCCTTCTTAGCACAACCTTGAGGACTTTTCAGGACATTTCTTTCAACAGAACTACATGGCAATTTCAGGCCCAAGTTTTATTCATGGTACAGGCCTCCAAAAGTTATGCCACAGAAATTGGTAATGCAGAGAGCCGGGTTTTGATGTGAATAATATACAATGTAATTTACAGAGTGGAATGTCCTGCCACAGTGCCAGAGTTCAAGCTGCTTTCTCTGAGAAGGAAATGCCCTTTATATCATAACATTCCATTGACTTGCATGGAAGAGCTGGTGGCAAAAGAATGTTTGAATGAGAACTGCAGTGCAAACTGCAGAAACATTCTGAAAAGTGTGCTTGGCTTCTAACATCACGTTCTTCTTCGGAGAACTTTGCGAACTTCCCAGACATTTCTTTCAGCAGAACTACATGGCAATTTGTAACCCCACGTGCTCTTCACAGAAATTTCCTCATAGAAATGTGCTTTAGAAATTGGCAATGCAGAGAACCAGATTGTGGTATGAATACTATTCCATGGAATTTACAGAATGGAATGTTTTGGCACAGTGACAGAGTTTTAGCTGTTTTCTCTGAGAAGGAACTGTTCTTTATATCATAACATTCCATAGACTTGAATGGGAGAGCTGGTGCTAGAAGAATGTTAGAATAAAAATGCAGTGCTGACTCCAGAAGCATTCTCAAAAGTGTGTTTGCCTTCTAACATCAAGTTCTTCTTAGCACAATGTTGAGGACTTTCTAGGACATTTCTTTCAACAAAGCTGCATGGCAAATTCAAGGCCCAAGTGGTATTCATGGTACAGGCCTCAGAGAGATACGTTACAGAAATTGGTAATGTGGACAGCCAGATTATGAAGTGAATACTATTCCAAGTAATTTACATAGTGGAATGTTCTGCCACTGTAACAGAGTTCTAGCTTATTTCTCTGAGAAGAAAGTGCTCTTTATATCATTACCTTCAATTGACTTCCATTGGATAGCTGGTGCTAGAGGAATGTTTGAATGGGAACTGCAGTACAAACTGTAGAAGCATTCTGAAAAGGGTGTTTAGCTTCTAACATCAATTTCTACTTAGGACAAAGTTGAGGACTTTACAAGATCTTTATTTCAGGAGAACTAAATCAGAATTTCTAAGCGCAAGTGCTATTCACAGTACAGGCCTCATAGAGATGTGATATAGAAATTGGCAATGAACAGAGCCAGATTATGATGTGAATACTGTTTCATGGATTTTACATAGTGGAATATTCTGCCACAGTGATAGAATACTAGCTGCTTTCTCTGATAAGGAACTGCACTTAATATCATAACCTTCCATTGACTTAGATGGGAGATCTGTATGCTTAGGTGAAAAATGCAGTGCCAACTAGAGAAGCAGTATGAAAGTTGTGTTTGTCTCTTACCTTCAAGTTCTTCTTAGGACAAAGTAGAACACTTTCCAGGACCTGTCTTTCAGCAGAGCTACATGGCAATTTCTAGGCCCAAGTGCTATTCACAGTACAGGCACCATAGAGACATGGTACAGAAATTGGCAATGCACAGAGCCAGATTTTGATGTGAACAATATACCTTGGAATTAACATAGTGGAAAGTTCTGGCACAGTGACAGAGTTCTAGCTACTTTCTCCCAGAAGGAATTGCACTTTATATCAAAACCTTCCATTGACCTGTAAGGGAGAGCGGGTGCTAGAAGAATGTTTGAATGAGAACCGCAGTGCAAACTGCAGAAGCATTTTGAAAAGTGTGATTGGGATCTAACATCATGTTTTCATTAGGACAAAGTTGAGGACTTTACAGGACCTTTCTTTCAGCAGAAGTAAATGGCAATTTCTAGGCCCAAGTGCTATTCACAGTACAGACCTCATAGAGATGTGCTATAGAACTTCACAGTGTAAAGAGCCAGATTATGATGTGAATGCTATTTCATGGAATTTACAGAATGGAATATTCTGCCACAGTGACAAAAAGTACTACCTGTTTTCTTTGAGAAGGAAATGCATTTTATATCATAACCTTCCTTTGACATGCATGGGAGAGCTGGTGCTGGAAGAATGTTTGAATGAGAACTGCAGTGAAAACTGCAGAAGCATTCTGAAAAGTGAGTTTGACTTCTACCATCAAGTTCTTCTTAGGAAAAAGTTGAGGACTTTGAGGGACCTTTCTTTCCATAGAACTACATGACAAATTCTAGGCCCAAGTGCTATGCACAGTAGAGGCATCATAGAGATTTGCTACAGATATTTGCAATGCAGAGAGAGAAATTGTGATGTGCATACTATTCCTTGGAATTTACAGAGTGGAATGTTCTGCCACAGTGACAGAGTTCTAGCTGCTTTCTCTGAGAAAGAAATGCACTTTATATCACAACCTTACAATGACTTGCATGGAAGAGTTGGTGCTAGAAGAATGTTTGAATGAAAACTTCCATGCAAAATGCAGAAGCATTCTGAAAAGTGTGTTTGGCTTTTAACATCAAGTTCTCCTCAGGGTAATGTTGCAGACATTCCAGGACCTTTTTTCTGCAGAACTACATGGCAAATTCTAACTCCAAGAGCTATTCACAGTCAAGGCCTCATAGAAAATTACTATAGAAATTGGCAATGTAGAGAGGTAGATTTTATTTTGAATACTATTTCATGCAAGTTACAGAGTGTAATGTTTTGCCACAGTGACAGAGTTCTAGTTGCTTTCTCTGAGAAGGAACTGCACTTTTATCATAAACTTCCATTGACTTGCCTGGGAGAGGTGGTGCTAGAATGTTTGAATGAGAACTGCAGTGCAAAGTGCAGAAGCATTTTGAAAAGTGTGCTTGGCTTCTAAAATCAAGTTTTTCTTGTTCAAAGTTGAGCACTTTCCAGAACCTTTTTTTTCAGCAGAACTGCATGGCAATTTCTAGGCCCAAGTGCTATTCACAGTAGGCCTCATAGAGACATGCTACAGAAATTGGCAATGCAGAGTACCAGATAGTGATGTGAATACTATTCCATGGAATTTACAGAGTGTAATATTCTGCCACAGTGACAGAGTTCAAGCTGCTTTCTGTGAGAAGGAACTACTCTTTATATCTTAACATTCCATTATCTTGCATGGGATCGCTGGTGCTAGAAGTTTGTTAGAATGAAATATGCAGTGCCAACTGCAGAATCTTTCTCAAAAGTGCATTGTGCTACTAACATCAAGTTCTTCTTAGCACAAAGTTGAGGACTTTACAGTACATTTATTTCAACAGAACTGCTTGGCAATTTCACGGCCCAAGTGATATTCATGGTACAGGCTTGATAGAGATATGCTTCAGAAATTGGTAATGCAGAGAGTCAGATTGTGATGGGAATACTATTCCATAGAATTTACACAGTGGAATGTTCTTTCACAGTGACAGAGTCTTAGCTGCTTTCTCTGAGAAGGAAGTGCTCTTTATATGATAACATTAGACTGAATTTCATGGTAGAGGTGGTGCTAGAGGAATGTTGAATGAGAAATGCAGTGCAAACTCCAGAAGTATTTTGAAAAGTGTATTTGTCTTTTAACATCCAGTTGTTCTTAGGAGAAATTGGAGGACATTCCAGGACCTTTCTTTCAGCAGAACTACATGGCAATTTCTAGGCCCAATGTCTATTCACAGTATAGGCCTCATAGAGATGTGCTAGAGATATTGGCAAGGCTGAGAGCCAGGTTGTGATGTGAATACTCTTCCAGGGAATTTACATTGTGGAGAGTTCCAGCTGAATTCTCTGAGAAGGAACTGCACTTTATATCATAACCTTACAATGGCTTGCATGGCAGAGATGGTGCTAAAAGAATATTTGAATGAAAACTTCAGTGCAATCTGCACAAGCATTCTGAAAAGTGCATTTGTCTTCTAACATCAAGTCTTTCTTAAGACAAATTTATGGATTTCTGGACCTTTCTTTCAGCAGAACTACATGGTTAATGTTAACCCAAAGTGCTATTCAGAGTGAAGGCCTCATAGTTTTGTACTAGAGAAATTGGCAATGCAGAGAGCCAGATTGTGATGTGAATACTATTTCATGGAATTTACAGAGTGGAATGTTCTGCCACAGTGACAGAGTTCTAGTTGTCTTCTCTGAGAAGGAACTGCACTTTTATCATAACCTTCCATTGACTTGCATGGGAGAGCTTGCACTAGAATATGTTTGAATGAGAACTGCAGTGCAAACGGCAGAAGCGCTTTGTAAAGTTTGTGTTCTAACACCAATTTTTTCTTAGGACAATGTTGTGGACTTTCCAGGACCTTCCTTTCAGCAGAACTAAATGGCAATTTCTAGGCCCAAGTGCAATTCACAGCACAGGCCTCATAGAGATGTGCTACAGCAATTGGCAATATAGAGAGCCAGATTGTGATGTGAATACTATTCCATGGAATTTACAGAATGGCAGGTTTTGCCACAGTAACCGAGTTCTAGCTGCTTTCTCTAAGAAGGAACTGCACTTTGTATGCTAACCTTCCATTGACTTCCATGGGAGAGCTGGTGCTAGAAGAATGCCTGAATGAAAACTGAAGTGCATACTGCCAGACCATTCTGAAGAGTGTGTTTGGCTTCTACCATCAAGCTCTTCTTAGGACCACATGGAAGACTTTCCAGGACCTTTCTTTCAGCAGAACTACTTGGCAATTTCTAGGCCCAAGGGCTATTCACAGTAGAGGCCTCATAGAGATGTGTTACAGGAATTTGCAATGCAGAGAGCCAAATTGTGATGTGAATACTATTCCATGGAATTTACAGAGTGGAATGTTCTGCCATAGTGACAGTGTTCTAGCTCCTTTCTCTGAGAAGGACCTGCCCTTTATAGCATAACCTTCCATTCACTTGAATGGGAGAGACGGTGCTAGAAGAATGTCTGAATGTGAACTGCAGTGCAAAGTGCAAAGTGTGTTCAACTTCTAAAATCAAGTGGTTTTTAGCACAAAGTTGAGGACTTTCCAGGACATTTCATTCAACAGAACTGCATGGCAATATCAATGCCCAAGAGGTATTCATTTCACAGGCCTCAGAGAGATATGCTAGAGAAATTGCTAATGCAGAGAGCCAGATTGTGATGTGAATACTATTCCATGGACTTTGCAGATGGGAATGTTTTGCCACAGTAACAGAGTCCTACCTCCTTTCTGCAGAAATTGGCAATATAGAGAGCCAGATTGTGATGTGAATAATATACCAGGGAATTTATAAGGTGGAATGTTCTGCCACAGTCACAGAGTTCTAGCTGCTTTCTCTGAGAAGGAACTGCAATTTTTGTCATAACCTTCCTTTGACTTGCATGGGAGGGCTGGTGCTAGACGTTTGTTTGAATGAGAACTGCAGTGCAAACTGCAGAAGCATTTTTAAAAGAGTGTTTGGGTTTTAACATCATATTTTTCTTAGGAGAACATCGAGGACTTTCCAGGACCTTCCATTCAGCAGAACTACATGGCAGTTTCTAGGCCTCTGGGCTATTCACAGTATAGGCCTCATAGTGATGTGCTATAGAAAATGGCAATGTCAAGAGCCAGATTTGATGTGAATACTCTTCCATGGAATTTACAGAGAGGAATGTTCTTCCACAGTGACAGTGTTCTAGCTGCTTTCTCTGAGAAGGAACTGCACTTTATAGCATACCCTTACAGTGACTTGCATTGAGAGATGGTGCTAGAAGAATGTTTGAATGAGAACTGCAGTGCAAACTGCAGAAGCATTCTGAAAAGTGTGTTTGGCTTCGAACCTCAAGTAATTCTTAGGATAAATTTGAGCATTTTCCAAGACCTTTCTTTCAGCAGAACTACATGGCAATTTCTCGGCCCTAGTGCTATTCACAGTACAGGCCTAACAGTTATGTACTACAGAAATTGGCAATGAAGAAAGCCAGATTGTGATGTGACCACTATTGCATGGAATTTAGAGAGTGGAATGTTCTGCCACAGTGCCAGAGTTCTAGCTGCTTTCTCTGAGGAGGAACTGCACTTTATATCATAAGCTTTAATTGACTTGTATGGGAGAGCTGGTGTTAGAAAAATGCTTGAATAAAAAATGCTGTGCCCACTGCAAAAGTACTCTTAAAATTGTATTTGGCTTCTAACATCAAGTTCTCCTTAGCACAAAGTTGAGAACTTTCAGGGACCTTTCTTTTAGCAGAACTACATGGCAATTTCTAGGCCAAAGTGCAATTAACAGCACAGACCTGATAGACATGTGCTACAGAAATTACCAATTCAGAGAGCCAGATTGGGGTGTGAATACTACTGCATGGAATTTACAGAGTGGAATGTTGTGCCACAGTGACAGAGTTTTGGCTGCTTTCTCTCAGAAGAAACTGCACTTTATATCATGACCTCATTGACTCGCATGGGAGAGCTGGTGCTAGAGGTTTGTTTGAATGAGAACTGCAGTGCAAACTGTAGAAGCATTCTGAAAAGTGTTTTTAGCTTCTAATATCATCTTCTACTTAGGAAAACGTGGAGGACTTTACAGGAACTTTATTTCAGCAGAACTAAATGGGAATTTCTAGGCACAAGAGCTATTCACAGTATAGGCCTCTTAGTGATGTGCTACAGAAATGGGCAATGTACAGAGCCAGATCATGATGTGAATTCTATTCTATGGATTTTACATAGTGGAACATTCTTCCACAGTGATAGAATTCTAGCTGCTTTCTGTAAGAAGGAGCTGCACTTTATATCATAACCTTCCATTGACGTGGAAGGGAGATCTGGTGTTAGAAAAATGTTTGAATGTAAAATGCAGTGCCAACTAAAGAAGCATTATGAAAATTTAGTTTGTCTTCTAACATCAAGTTCTTCCTAGAACAAAGTAGAGTACTTTCCAGGATCTTACTTTCAGCAGAACTATATGGCAATTTCTAGGCCCAAGTGCTATTCACAGTACAGTCTTCATAGAGATGTGCTACAGAAATTGGCACTGCAGAGATCCAGATTGTGATGTGAATACTATTCCATGGAATTTACAGAGTGGAATGTTTTGTCACAGTGACAGAGTTCTAGCTGCTTTCTAGGAGAAGGAACTGGACTTTATATCATAGCATTCCATTTACTTGAATGGGAGAGCTGGTGCTAGAAGAATGTTTGAATTAAGACTGCAGCGCAAACTTCAGAAGCATTTTGAAAAGTGTGTTTGGGCTCTAAAATCATGTTTTTCTTAGGACAAAGTTCAGTACTTTCCAGGATCTTTCTATCCACAGAACAAAGTGGCAATTTCTAAGCCCAAGTGCTATTCATCGTACAGGACTCATAGAGATGTACTACAGAACTTCGCAATGTAAAAAGCCAGATTGTGATGTGAATGCTGTTTCATGGAATTTACAGAATAGAATATTCTGCCACAGTGCCAGAGTTCTATCCACTTTCTATGAGAATGAAATGCACTTTATATCATAACCTTCCTTTGATATGCATGGGAGAGCTGGTGCCAGACGTTTGTTAGAATGAAAAATGCAATGCCAAGTGCAGAAAATTTCTCAAAAGTGCATTGTGCCTCTAACATCAAGTTCTTCTTAGTGCAAAGTTGAGGACTTTCCAGGACATTTATTTCAACAGAACTGCATGGCAATTTCAAGCCCCAAGTGATATTCATGGTACAGGCCTCAGAGAGATATGCTACACAAATTGGTAATGCAGAGCCAGATTGTGATTTCAATAGTATTCCATGGAATTTATAGAGTGGAATATTCTGCCACAGTGACATAATTCTAGCTGCTTTCTCTGAGAAAGAAATGCACTTTATATCATAACCTTCCATTGACTGGATGGGAGAGCTGGTGCTAGAAGAATGTTTGAATGAAAACTGCAGTGCCAAATAGAGAAGCATTATGAAAGTTGTGTTTGTCTTCTAAGATTCAGTTCTTCTTTTGACAAAATGGAGTACTTGCCAGGAGCTTTCTTTCAGCAAAACTATAAGGCAATTTCTAGGCTCAAGTGCTATTCCAAATACAGACCTCACAGAAATGTGCAACAGAAATTGGAAATGTAGAGAGCCAGATTGTGATGTGAATGCTACTCCATGGAATTTACAGAGTGGAATGCTCTGCCACAGTAACAGAGTTCTAGCTTCTTTCTGTCAGAGGGACCTGCAATTTATATCATAAGCTTCCATTGACTTGCATGGGAGAGCTGGTGCTAGAAGAATGTTTAAATGAGACCTGTGGTGAAAACTGCAGAAGCATTAGAAAAGTGTGTGTAGCATCTACCAACAAGTTCTTCTTAGGAAAACATGGAGGACTTTCAAGAACCTTTCTTTCCAGAGAACTACATGGCAAATTCTAGGCCCAAGGGCTATTCAAAGTAGAGGAAACACAGAGATGTGCTACAGAAATTTGTAGTGCAGCAAGCCAAATTGTGATGTAAATACTATTCCATAGAATTTACTTTTTTTTTTCTTAAATTCTTTTATTGGTACATTTCAGGTATACAACACAATTACATTTCTCATTGGGAATTGTACCTTTACATGATGCATCTTGGTTCTTATTTTTTCCCCATTCCTAGCCCACCCTTC
>NW_004624849.1:4538098-4551141 GCF_000247695.1 Heterocephalus glaber | reverse complement strand
TGTCATCTCTTCCTGTTGTATTGTTCCCTTTACAAGGATATAGTATCCTTCTTTGTCTCTTTTAATCAGTGTGGGTTTGAAATCCACTTGGTTTGCAAAGAGGATAGCTACTCCTGCTTTTTTCGGGTTCCCCTTGCATGGAGTATTGTTTTCCACCCTTTAACTCTCAGTTTATGAGTTTCATTTTGAATTAAGTGTGTTTCTTGTATGCAACATATTGTTGGATCTTGCTTCTTGACCCATTCTGCCAGTCTGTTTCTTTTGATTGGTGAGTTGAGACCATTAACATTGATGGTTACAACTGGCATGTATCGAGTTATCATTGTCATGACTTTTTCTTTTTGTTTGATCCTACCCCTTTGCTTTTAATTTCTTGTTGTGCCCAGCAAATTCCTTCTGCTGGGCTTCCTGGCGTTGTGATCCTCATTGTCTTTTTCTAGGATTTTGTCTAAAATGTTTTGGAGTGCTGGTTTGGTATTCATGAAGTTCCTAAGGTGCTTTTTGTCATGAAAGTGTCTTATTTCACCATCAATTTTGAAAGATAGTTTTGCAGGGTATATCAATCAGAGTTAGAGGCTGTTTTCCTTTAGGGCTTGAAGCACATCACTCCAAGCTCTTCTTGCACTGAGAAGTCTGCTGTGATTCCGATGGGCTTTCCTTTGTATATGATTTGTTTCCTTTCTCTTAACTACTTGCAGAATATTGTTCTTCTGTTGGGTTCCTGGAATCTTAACAATTATATGCCTATGTGTAGCTTTTTTTGATCAAGGCTAGTTGGAGTCCTATATGCTTCGCTTATCTGTATGTCAAGTTCTTTTCCCCTGTTGGGGAAGTTTTCTGCCATCACTTCTGTAAATAGTTTTTTAGGTCATCTGCACTCTCTCCTGTTTCTTCATTGACTCCAATCAGTCTTATGTTATTTTTCTTTGCATCGTGTAGCAGCTACTGGATTGATTTCTCATGGTCCCTTAAAATTTTAAAGAATTTTTTCTTTTTTTGGTCACTAATTGCAATCTTATTTTCTGTATCTGAAATTCTGTCTTTATATTGGCTCATTCTGCTGCATAGACTTTCAATGAAGTTTTTAATCTCCTGGAAATATGTTTGCATCTGTTTTAAGGATTCAATTTGTTTCCTATGTTGGCATTCCATCATGTTCCTCAACTCCTCTATTTTTTTATCTGTATCCTCTCTAGATTTATTAATCATGTCTTGTGCTATGGGCACAATCTTTGCTGTTATGTGAGAAATTATTTCTGATTTCAATTTTTTCCAGATCCTCTTTCGTTGCTTGTTCAGGGAGTCCAGGTGATCATGTATCAGTGTTCCATCTCGTTTCCCTTTGGGGTTGCTGTAGGTGATCTGGAAGTCTGGTTCTGTGGCTTGTTTACCTGTCTTCTCATTTTTTTCACACGGGGCAGGGGGGCAGAGGAGTAGGATGGGTCCGTGTTCCTGGCACCCATTCGACTCACCTCCTCTGGGCTCGGAGCCGTGGCATGCCTACCTGGAAGCTTCCTCTATGCTGGGAGCCGCAGCACACCTACCCGGAAGCCTCCTGCTGCCTGGCAGCTGTGGTGTGCCGATCTGGAGGTCTCCTCTGTGCTCAGAGCCATGGCATGCCTACCTGGAAGCTTCCTCTATATCAAGTTTAAACCATTCTTAATGATGTAACTTTCCTAAAGGAAGGAATTATATTTATTTTAGTTGATAGGTATAATTAATTTTTGATTTGGATTGTTGAGTTTGAAAGGTGTTGAACCACATCTATATTGTTTTCTAGTAAGAGTTTGAGATATGGATGGATGGCATTGATTAATATTTCTCTCAAAATTTAGGGTTGTCAGTTATGCCCTGCCCTTTGGTAATGTACCAGCAATGAATCTGAATCAATTTTTTCTCCCATTTGAGTGGAGTCATTTTCTTGTTTCACTTCATGTCCTGTGTAACTATATTGCTAGCGCACTGTAGTGGCTAAAGAAGAGTTGGTCTGAGAAAGACTTTAATCTTAGTGGTTAGCAGTCAATAATACATATTTGGCATGTTGCATAGAATTTGTAGCAGATCTATCCATAGACGACCTACTTGGCTTTAAGACATGAACTTTAGTGTAACAATACTTAAATTATGCCCCCACACCTCAGAGCTGGGGTTGGAACTCGGGGCCTCTGCATGCTAAGGCAAGTGCTAAACTACTTAGTGTATTCTCCCTGCTTACATTTGTAGTCTTTGTAAGCAAGCAAAAGTGCCTTTCTAAATTGACATGTCAGCTACAGTTTAACTACAGAAACACATCCCTGAGGAGAAGTGGGTGTGGTTTGGATACCCAAGCTTTAATTCTCCTTTTGATAGGCAGAATGTGGTAAAAACATACTTGGTAACTTTCTGCCCAAATCAGGCTTAAATTGCAGTGAAATTTATACTGCTGAATATAAAAAATGTTTAGGACTCAGTATTACCACAGTGTTTACTCTTTCTTTTGTATTCTTGTATGCCATTAGATGTAACATTTCTTGCCTTCAGAATTAGTGTGTAAAGATAGAAACTGATCATAAAAAGAAGTGTAACAGTTTACTAGTACTAACAGTAGTTAGTACTAGTTATTTTCATATTCATTATATTTTAAATGTATAGATACTTTGGGAAACAGTAATTTTTAAAAATAATCATTTCTCTCTTGACTCATGTTTTATCGCAGCTTTCTGGAGCTGTAGTACATTGCATACTTTCACCAAATACACTTTACCAGAGGTGAAAAAGATTGTCAAACATACTAGTAGTAATTTTGGACCAATAGCAGTTCTGGATTAGTTTGGGTGATAAGCTGAAGGAAGGCTGCCAAGGCATAGAATTTGGGACCTAAATAACTCAATGAGTAAGAATTCTTAGGAAAAATTTTTGGTTAAGATAAAGAGCTACAGAGAAAGAAGAGCTACCTTGGCAAGTATCCAAAATTCACACCATACACAAATACTTATGTTTGTGTTTGCACTCTTGATACCACTGTTTAGGAAAAGAGGAATGGGAACCCTTTGGAATAAGGGGGATGAGTGCATGTTGTTTTGCATCGCGCATTCTCTATAATCCGCAGTCAACTCTGAACTGTTGAGGACTTGACATTGTAATTATTGAAATAGTAGGTGTTAAATGGCAAGATAAAAACTATTTGCCTTAAACTTAAGCCTAGTAATCAGTGTATTTTTTTAAATAACTTTATTATCAAACACACACACATACAATAATTAAAACTATTCAAAGAAGAACAATGCAAGGAAAAAAACTACAATAATATTCAAATACAGTAGAACTCAACCAAAATAAAACTGAAAAGCACTTAAACATTTTTCCATATAACTTAAAAAAGCATCTCAAGCACCAGCAAGACACCAGAGAATGTGATTTGTTTCAGAAAGGTCCCCAAAACCAACATTGAACAAATGATGATCTGGAAAAAACTCCATTTAGCTAGCAGACTCCACATAAGCCAAGCTTCTCCCTGATTTAAATTTCAGTGCAGTCCTATGACACACGATGGAAACGCAGTCTAAGAAATATGTTATTAGGCAATTTCATCCGTGTGTATCCTTAATTACACTTCCAGTTTCTAATCAGTGTATTTTTCTTTCAATTTTTGCATTACTAGGAGATGAACCCAAGTCCTTTGCACTGAGCTACATACCTAGCCCTTTTATTGTTTTTTGAGACAGGGTCTTGCCATGTTGCTTAGGCTGGGCTTAAACTAGCAGTCCTCATTATCATTTCATGTCCTGTTTAACTACATTGCTATTGCACTGTAGTGGCTAAGGAAGAGTTGCTTGGAGAAAGAGTTTAATCTTAGTGATTAGCTGTCAATAATATATAAAATATGCAGCAGATCTATAGGCTGAAGACCTATACCCAGCTCTGGTAATCAAGTTAGAGAAAGAACAATCCTAGGCAAGACATTAAAGCTGAGGTGCATCTGGAAAGTGCAGTTTCATGTGTGGGAAACATCAGACATGAAAGCAACAGTGGTCAAAATGAGAAAATCAGCTGAGACAGAAGGATTGCCTGGAGTTTGAGGCCAGTCTGAACTATATAATGAGACCCTGACTCAAAAAAAAAAAAGATTGAATGTAAAGTATCAAAGTTTAAAACAGGGTATAATGGCCTAGTTTTCATGGTGACAATAGGAATCATCAGTCTATGGACACCAGCTGAGATTAGCTTATGATGGCCATGTTTTAGGAGTGTGTAGTAGAACTTTGGTTGAGGTAAAGGAAGAGAGATCATTTAAGGTGAAAAATGGTCTTGAGTTTTTTATCTTGAGTCAGTGGTACTTTGCCATAAACTTCAACTTTTAGTGTATGTGCTGCAGAAGTGAGCACATGCCTTGAACTTCAGAAAAAGATTTATACAGCCTGCCTTCCTAATCTTCAGGTTCCCACGTTCAACCAACCATAGATCAAAATATTAGGGGGAAACAATTGTGTTTGTATAAAACATGTACAAACTTTTCTTGTCATTATTCCTGCTTATATAGCATTTGCATTTTACAAGATATTAATCATTTTCCTGTTATTGGAACAAAATACCTGACCCCTGAAACTTAAAGGAGTTTATTTTGGCTCACATTTTCACCGGGTTCAATTCATGACTGACTGGCTGCAAAGCAGAAATAGTGTGGCAGAATGACATGAGGGAGGATAGCTGCTCATGGTGGCCTCCAGGAATCAGAGAGAAGGGAGGAGCTGGGGAAGAGAATACACCCTTCCAAGTTACACCCCCAGTGACCCACCCCTTCTGACCACCTCCCCCAACATGAGACTTTTGGGGACCATTTTAGATCTAAACCATAACACATTGTGTTAGATATTATAATCTGCAGATGAGCTGTGTCCAACCTGCAGCCCACCTTTTTTTGCCCTCTATTTTCAAACAGAGAGGAATTGTCTTGTGCTACATATAAAATATATAATATAGCTAATATATATAAATAACAAAGCTTACTTTTTTGGGGGTTTTGGGGGGTTTTTTTTGGTACCGGGGATTGAACTCTGGTCCTTGTGCTTTCGAGGGAGGCAGCGGAACCACTGAGCTAAATCCCCGGCCCAAAAGCTTACTTTTTTAAAAACAACATCTTAAAAGAAGAGGGCAGGTTGCCTGCAGGCCACAGGTTGGACACACCTGTTAAATTGTGTGATTGCAGAAGGGTCTGTGTAAATACAACATGATTTTATTTACCAGACTTGAGCATCCTGATAGTTTGCTATCCATGGGTGTCCTGGAACCATTTTTCTGCAGATGTTGGTTCTGTTTCCATTTTGGAGTCTACGATCCTCCTTTTCAGATGTGAATGGATATCTTGTATGTGAACTGTTGAATAGAAATCATTTTGGGGGTCTAACAGTTGAATAGAAATCATTTTGGGGGTCTGACAGTTCTGCTGTTATTGGACTTGGAAAATACACTACTTGGAGTGACTTACAGGACACATGATCTCGCACGTAGAAGACTGAAGGCCATGTAATTTACCAATTTTTCTAGTTTTACACATAGCTAAATTAAACTTTGTTGACTCAGCCAGAGATTGGTTGGTGGTAAGAAGTCTTTCATTAATTACTTTTTTTTTTAGTCTAGCTCATTTTCCATGTCTTTGTCTTTAAGTAGACTTTTTTCCTTTTCAAACTTTTTTGAAGAATTAACTTTTTGATTTGTTTATTGGTAAGTTTTCTTTCAAATTACAAAACATCATACCATTCATACTAAGTAAAACAAAAATGTAAAGCACTTTTTTTTTAAAAAAATTAAGTTTTTGACATGATTGTAGATTGACACATTGTTGTGTCCTGTATGTATACCTTTTCCCAGGCTCTGTAGTTTACTGGTAGACAGTTAAGATCATGGCTGTTTTCTTATATGGAGCTAGTTTTGTTTTGTTTTGTTTTGTTTTTGTACCGGGGATGGAACTCAGGATCTTGCGCTTATGAGGCAGGCACAGTGCCACTGAGCTAAATCCTCGGCCCTTGGAGCTAGTTTTGAGCTAAGTGAAACAAGTCTTTATTTAGGGGAATTAAATAGTGATCTTTTAGAGCAGGAAGGCTTTGAGATGAAATTACCCCCTTCCTCCCATTATATCCTTGGCTCGGATGTTTCCCTGGGAAAACTCCTATTGCGTTGCACACTGTTTATTAATTCTGTTCTCTGAATTTCAGGCCAAGTCCTGCGTGTGCCATGTGTGTGGCGTCCACCTGAACCGGCTACATTCTTGCCTCTACTGTGTCTTCTTTGGCTGTTTCACAAAGAAGCACATCCACGAGCACGCCAAGACAAAGCGGCACAACCTGGGTATGTTTTTTTCTCATTCCCTAAAGATTTTTTTCTCGTTCCTTAAACAGTATTGTGCTTTCTCTGCCATGTAATGAATATCAGACCCTTATCTTTCGCTTTGAAACACAATCAGAAACTAGATTGGGCAGATTTGCAAAGAGAGACCTTATATACCATACAGTTGGCCTTGTGGTTCCACATGTGCACACTCAATCAATCTCAGATCAGATATATTCTGGGAAAAACATGTCCGTACTGAACGATACAAATTTTTTTCTCATTCCCTAAACCAAACAAGGTAACAGCTGTTTACATAGCATTAACATTGTATTAATATTATAAGTAATCTAGAAATAGTATAGAAGGATGTGAACAGGTTATACACAAATGCCGTTTTATGTAAGAGATACATACATCTACAGATTTTGGTATTTATGGGGAATTCTGGGAACAGTCTGTCCACCCCATAGTGACATACCTGTATTACATCATTTACATCAACATGAGGTTGAGTGTATATAGATGATTTTTATTGCTTTCAGCAGTGGATTTTCATTGTTTCCAAAAACAGATATGAAGAACTAGCTTAACATTGTATGACATCAGTGCAGATTTACCTTTCATATACTTAAAAGTTCAAACTTCTCCTATATTCTGAATTTACATGAAACTTAAGTTTATTCTTATTTTACTTTCTAACTGTGGTCATTACATAATAGCACACTCAGTTAAATGCTTGTGAGGTCTTCAGGATGTCCTTTGGAAAATCATGTTCAGAGTGTCCAAGCCAGATAACCTGGTTTGAAGAATACTTTATGTGGGATTAGCAATTCCACTAAAAGGTAAATTTGGACCCCCTTTTTTAAAATTGTGTAATCTGATGCCATCTGGAAAATAATAAAAGTCCTAATTGAAAGCAATATGGCACAAGTTTATGAAGGTGCAAAAGAATCCATGTCTTTTAAAAAGCTTACAGTGCCCACCATAATGGATAGACCCATCGGTTTAGCCACGCCTAAACGCTTGCATTGTAGTATTCTTCTCATCATTTGTTTTAAAAAAGTGAGGTGACGTGTGTCTATCTTATGTGAAGTGTTTGTGAACCAGCTGTGATGACACGGACATATGGAGGCTGTCAGCTCAGTGTCATACCTTTGCAACAGCTATAATTGTAAAAGAAACATTTCTTAATTTCTAGGTGTCTTGGTTCTACGTTATATTACGAGTAAGAAAATTCACAAAACAATCTATTTCTCTTTTTTTTAATAATTTACCTCAACTTTTGTGAGCTTTTTTTGTAGTAGAGAATAAATTATAATAACTCAGTCACCTCCAGTGGACCTATTTCATTGGCAACTAATAAGTAATCACAATTGTTTGCAAAAAGACTGCTTGGAATTGGGGGCTCAGGTTGTAACAGTGAGCTAATCAGCCTGTTTAGAAGGAGAGCCAGTGGTATGTAGAGTTCTCCTCAGCTGCAGATCCAAAAACAGGAACTAAGTTAGTGATGACTTTTTACATTGAGAAACTAAAGGGAAAGGATGCTGATCAGATCAGTGGATGTGATCGAATTCTTTGGGATGTACTTTTAATAATATAAATGAAGAATGTTCCTGCCATTTGAACCTCAAACTAATTTAGGGTATTATTATACCTGGTTACTGATTTAGTGTGATTAAAAGAACTATGGCCAGGGATTTAGCTCAGTGGTTTCGCCACCTGCTGCGCAAGCACAAGAACCCAAGTTCAATCCCTGGTACACCCCTAAAAAAAGGAACTATGGAACATTGGAGTTATATTTGAGCTTAAAGTTTTCTGGAGAATCTTACTATTATCCACATCATCTATAAAAAATCACATTAGAAATTTGTGGTATTCATTTTAGCAATCTGTGTAATAAACTCTGCCCTTGCTCTTACACTACAATGAGTGAATTTTTACAAAGATTGCTTTAAGAAACAAAACTATGAAATTGGAGAAAAATCCAACCTTGTGCTGTGTTAGTCCATGAATATATTGAAGGCTATATGTGCATGTGTTGAAACTAAAAATTAGTTTTGTTTCCTTTATGACAGAATGTATAAACTCAGCAGTCCCATATCTTTGAGTTGACTAGCCTCATTCTGTACAAGGAACAAGCAACCTTGATTACCTTGTGACCAAGTCCTACATCCTCGGGAATATCCAGTAATATCATAAAGTACAGCCTGAAGCAGGTCATTAGAAAGCAATACTTTGTATTCGTCAGGTGGACATCCAGTTTTAAATGGAGCAGCCTGAGAGACAGACCTACAGTGAATCTTTTAGTAACCATAGGGCCATTGTCCGTGGCCTTGGGAAGGACAGAATGTGTGGGTCAGTAAGAGCTAGGTCCAAGGTTCCACTTTCTCTGTCCAGTTGCCCTGCAAAATTGCTTTAAGATAAGATAAACACGAAAAACTCACTCTACCTTAGAGTAGTATTTCATACCGGGTGGCATCATCATCCAGTGGTGGGTATGCTCTGTGTACCTTTGGAGTTCAGGCAGTAGGATGTGTAAAGAACCTGGAAGGGGAGGGGGTAACAACTCAGAGCGGATTGATTGCGTACTATTTAGTTTCAGATAGGTTTTTGTTTTATGTTGTGTCATAAAAGCACTTGGAGTTTGCTTGTATGACCCACGAAAGAGCTGAAAAATAACACCTTTAACTTTGTGCATCTTGGAAGTTATTTCAGTTGCCCAAAAAGGAAAACAAATATGTGGGGGGGGCAGGTTGATTTGTTCTGAGTTGGTGGTGTCCCCTCCATCCTCAAGGCAATCCTGGGACCTGCTGAAGCAAGGTGCCTGTGTTGCTAACTGTCTTAGAAATTCCCAAGTGATGTATAAAAGCAAGCAGACATCATCTCTCTACAGAAGAGGCCAGCAACGCTATGCCTGTTTTCTGCTTTTGTGGTTAGGGTTTCACACTCATTTTAGGCAGCTATATTGCCATGCTTTAGCCTTTTACCTTGGCACAATTGAGTCTTTGTCCTTAGAATAGTTTTGACTGCGAAATACTTTTCCAAAGGAACTATCTTGATTGTAGGTGTTGCTTTGGGATTTTCAGTTTTTAATTTTATATTGAAATGAATTCACACAGCATACAATAACCCACTTTAAAGTGTGCAATTCAGTTGCATTTAGTACATTTTCAGTGTTCTGTAACCACCACCTCTCTAGTTCAAAATGTCTTCACTCTTCAGAATACCCCATGTCCATCAAGTAGTCAAAACCTCCCCCTCCCCCAAAGATCTTGCCGTCTTTTCTTGTGTGTGTTTGGGGGGATGGGGTTGAGACAGGGTCATGCTATGTGACTGGCCTTGACCTCACTTTGTAGCCCATGCTGGCCTCGAATTCACAGCAATACTCCTGCCTCAGCCTCTCGTGTTCTGTCTCTGAGAATTTGCCAGTTCTGGGTATTTCGTGTTAATGGAATCATACAACATGTGAGTTTTTGTGACTGCCTTCTTTTTCTTAGTACGTTTTCAAAATTGATCCACATTGTTGTATTTATTAGTATTTCATTCCTGTATGGTTGACAAATATTTTATTTTGTATATGCCACAATACATTTTCTTTCTCCATTCTTCCATTGATGAACATTTCAATTGTTTTTCCCCTTTGGCTCTTATTGCATAATGCTACTATAAACATTTGTGTCTAACTCTAGTTGGGCATATGTTTTTATTTTGGTATAAACCTAAGAGCATGGTGGCTGGGTCATTTGGTAACTCTTAACTTTTGGTATGCCACTGAACTTTTTTGTACTGCCCATACCATTTTACATTTACCCAAGCAGTGTATAAGGTGTTCAGTGTGTCTATCTCCTCACTAGCCAACACTTCCTTTTTTTTTCTTTTCTTTTTCTTCTTTGTTTAAAATAGCTATCGTAGGGGCCCAGGGATGTAGCTCAGTGGTTCTGGCGCCCGCCTTGCAAGCGGAAGGACCCGAGTTCGATCCCCGGTACCAAAACAAACAAACAAACAAAAAAATAAATAAAATAGCTATCATACAGTAGTGGACAGGAAGTGGTATCTTACAAGAGATGTTATCAAAAACCCTGTCCATTGGGCCGGGGATTTAGCTCAGTGGCATCGCACCTGCCTTGCAAGTGCAAGGTCCTGAGTTGAATCCCAAAGTACCAAAAAAAAAAATTAGAAAACCCTGGCCATGGGTCTCAATCTCCTGCAAGCCAGTTTTTGAGATGGAAAAGAGTAATAAAGTCACAGAGACTTGAGAGGAACTGAGTCTTGGGTCAATCTAAGCTGTTCTGGGCAGCAAAGACAAAGGCACCAAGGACATCCAGTGTTTATTACAAGCATGGGAAAGGGGTCGGGGAGCTGGGCAGGCCTTGGGACACCTGTTGATAACGAATATCAAGCAAGACTATAGAATGAGGGCACTGGCATATCTTTTGTAGAAGAGAACAAACAGTTAATCCAGAGGGAAAGAATTTAGTTAGAGTTAGTTGACCTTGTCTGGAAGTGTACTCAGCCGAGCCCTCATATTTCCAGTGTAACAGCCAAATTATGGAGGGGAAAGAAGCTTAATGCCACTATAGCTTGCGAATACTGGGCAGAGATGTCTGCTACAGTATCTCATTATGACTTCTATTTGCAATTTTTTAATGACCTATGTTGTCGAACATTTTTCATATACCTACCCTTTGGACTGTTTGTATGTGTTTGGAGAAATAATAGTTTTAGTCATTGCCCATATTTTAATTGTAATTGTTTACACGTGTGTATAAATGTTCTGCATAGAAAAATTATTTGGTAATATCCCATTCTCTAGGTTTTCTTTTCATGTTCTTGATGTCTTTCAGTACACAAAACTTTTAGTTTTGATATTTAGCTTTGCATGTTTTTTTCTTTTGTTGCTCATTCTTTTGGTGTCAAATCTAAGAATTCATTGCTAAATCTTAGATCATAAATATTTACCCCTATGTTTTATTCTAAAAGTTTTATAGTTTTAGCTCTTACTTTCATGTCTATGGTCTGTTTTGAGTTAGTGTACGTAGTGTGAGATAAGGACCTTCTTCTTTCTATTGTGTGTGGTTTTCCCAGCACCATTTACGAAAGAAACTCTTCTTCCTCCTCTGGTTTTGGCACCCTTGTCAACATCAGTTGGTTTATATAGGGGTTTTATACAAGGCTATGTAAAAGTATCTTGAGGAAGCACTTAATCTAGGAAGACTTAAACATCTGCCAAAATAATTTAACACCTCTGGGCTAGTGCTTTTTGTTGTAAGCTGTATGCTTGATATATTGTTTGTTAAACATCTCTGCTTGCTTGAAAATTCCCATCATCCTTATTGTAAGTCAGCTCGTGTCTGACAGAATTTTGCTCCACCATCCTCATGCCAGGAGCTTACTGCTCAGGACTATATAGTGCCAAAGGGCAACTGGTCACATACTTTCTAGCAGCTCTAATAAGGACTACAAGATAATTTATTAGAATTTTATCAATATTTTGAGGGTGGCAAAGAGTGGCTGTGGGGTTTTTGTATTGCTGTTTTGAATTTTGGTAAATCTACTTTTAGAGGAATTTAATGATCCACCAGTGATTGATCTAAGTCATAGTAACTCAAGACATGAAATAAAATTGGCCTTCCATCTCTCTAGATTCTAAATCCATGGGTTGATAACTAGCTGCAGGTAGAAAATACTTGGGAGAAAAATTTTGTCTATATCAACTATGTGCAGACACAATTTGTAATCATTTCCTAAACAATAAGCATAACACTTGTTTACATAGCATTTATATGGTACTTATTACCAGTAATCTAGAGATGATTATTTTCAGGAGTATGTATGTAGGTATATGTGAATACTACACCATTTAGGTAAAGGACCTGAGCATCTGCAGATTTCAGTGTCTGATTTTGGAATTAATCACCCATAGACCCTCAGGGACAATTCTTATAATAAAACTGATTTTTTTCAAATGTTTATCAGGAGATGTATTTAATTATATGTTCTAATTTAGTAATCACACAAACATAAGTTGTAGTACTATTTATTATCAAAAAGGAAACAGGGATTCCACCGCTCCTAGGGCAAAGGAGGTGAGCCAATCCCAGTGCCCAGGAGGAGGCTCCCCCGCCGCAATTCCACCACTCCTAGGACAGAGGAGGTGAGCCGCGTGGACGCCAGCAACACCACCCCCCACCCCCAATGGAAATGAGAAGACGCGTAAACAAGCCTCAAAAACAGACTTCCAGATAGCATACAGTAACCCCAAAGGGAAACGAGATGGAACAATCTGATATTCAACCACATGGAGTCCCTGAACTGGAAACAAAAGAGGATCTGAAAAAAAAGGAATGAGAAGTAATTTCTCACATAACAGCAAAGATTGTGCCCACAGTGCAAGACATGATTAATAAATCTAGAGAGGACACAGATAAAAATATAGAGGATCTGAGGAACATGATGGAATCGCAACATAGGAAACAAATGGAATCCATAAAACAGATGCAAACAAGATTTCCAGGAGATTAAAAACTCCATTGAAAGTCTGCGCAGCAGAATGAACCATTGTGAGGGCAGAATTTCAGATATAGAAGATAAGATTGCAATTAGTGACCAGGAAAAGAAAAATTGCTTTAAAATTGTAGGGGACCACGAGAAAGCAATCCAGCAGCTGCTAGACGATGCAAAGAAGAATAACATAAGACTGATTGGAGTCAATGAAGAAAGAGGAGAGAACGCAGATG
>NW_004624849.1:4488471-4527136 GCF_000247695.1 Heterocephalus glaber | reverse complement strand
TATGCTTCCACATTTATTAATTATTATTTTAGGGTTTCCTTTTCCAAAGTTTGCATGTAATGTCCCCATTTCTTTCCAGGTGTAGTCTCTGCTTAGCACATCCAGCTCAAGAATCAGGAAGAAGATCCATTGGCACATTAGGTCAACCCTCTCATCCACTCACAGTGTGCCCTGGTATTTTTAGTACAATTCAGTTTCCTAAAACCCTGATCAACTAATGTCATATCCACTAAAGTTGTTCTGAGTCTATAATGGGTTGCCGTCTGCTGTTCTTGTAACACAGTCCTGGGAAAAAGTCTCTGCCATCACTGTCAGAAATGTATTTTTTTGTAGTTTGTTTGTTTGTGACAGGGTTTCACTGTAGCCTCTCATTGACAGGGTCTCAGAGTACCCTTGAATTCACCATGTAGCCTAGGCTGGCCTTGAACCCGAAGCAGTGCTCATGCCTCAGCCTCCCGAGTGCTGAGATTATAGCCACATGCCACCACACTGGGCTTGGTTTTCTTTTACACAGCAGAGATCATTTTGGGCCTTAGACCTGAGCAGGTCAGAGTTCCTTGCTGGCTTCAGTATCTGTGGCGAATTTCCTGTTGTTAAATATCCCATTGAGTTCCCCTTTGTTACTATTGTAAATTAAATCTCCAGGCATGAATTGGCTTTATGAAACGCAGCATTTCATGTTCTGAGGGGCAACTGAGCCTGGTGGGTGCACACTTGGTGTGACGTATGCATGGAGGTTTGTTACTACCCAGGGTGGCAGGGCCCAGTTACTGGGTAATGACACTCTAGCTCCATCACAGACCCAGAAAGATCCGAGGATTCAGGGCTTCTGGACCTGGGGCTCCAGAAATTTATACTCTTCAGAAAGTCCCCAAATGAAGGTCATCTCCCAGGTTTACAAACTACCTAAGGAGCTGCCCTTGCTCATCTAGGGTTCCACACATCCCTCCCTCACCCCTCCTTGGGAGCCCAGGGCACATTTGTGTGAACACTCCAGCCAGAGATGTTATTGGGACAGAAGTTCACAGCAGGGCAGAGTGTTGGCGCATAGCATGTGCCACAGGGGCTGTCTTGGAGCCACAGTGAACAGTCTTCATGTGTTCTTTTGTCTTTTTTTGCAGTGGAGTCTCTACCACCATAGACCCCTTCTGGGACATCAGTTTAGACCTGCCTGGCTCCTCCACTCAGTTCTGGCCCCTAAGCCCAGGGAGCGAGGGCAGCATGGTAAACGGGGAAAGCCATGCATCGGGCACTACAACACTCACGGACTGCCTGCGGAGGTGAGACCACCTGCTCAGAGAAAAATGCATCTTCCTTACAGGAAGGCTGTGGAGAAGTTGTGGCTGGTCACCACAGAGTCCCACATTCAGGGCCAGACCAGGGTAGCAGTTTCTTTCTCAGGTCCAGGATAGAGCACTGAGAAGACGTATCAGCCTGCATTTGGCTATAGTGAATGCCCAGTAGCTCAAACTAGTTGTTTTTGCATGATGACTAGATATTTCTGTTTACCAACTTTGCATGATAGCAAAAATGCTAACTTACCTAACACAACCTTCTTAGGACAATCTCTGCTCACTGCTAGAAAATTACCATTTTTTTCTACACATTTGTATTTTTAAAAATTAAACTTTATGTTGAGATCATTGTAGGTTCCCATGCAATTGTAAGATACACAGATCTCACGTGTGTCTTACACCCAGTTTCCCAGTGATGACATCCTACAGTAGGAAATACATGCCACACCCAGAATGCTGACTGATGCAGTCAGGAGGCACAGCATCTCTGTCCCTACAGGGTCCCTCCCAGCCACGTCTTCCCCCACCCCCACCCCTACCTCATCCTAGCAGTGGAGAACTGCTTCCTATAATCTTCACATCTCAGGATATTTTGTAAATAAATTATAAAACATGTAACCTGTGGGGATTGTCTTTTCCCACCCATCTTAATTCCAAGTTGCTGTGGAGTTCATTCTTTTTGATTTCTGATGAGTATTCCATGGGATGGTGAACCACAGTTTGTTCAAACATTCACCTACTGAATGTTGTTTGGGTCGTTTCCACTTGTTGGCTATTATGAGTAAGTCAGGTCTAACAGTGTAGAGTTTTTGTGTAAATATAAATTTTCATTGTTCTGGAACAAACTGAAATGCTAGCATATATGGCAGTCAGGAATTATTGACATTACCATTTCCCTAGACCTTTCATTTAAACAAAATGCACAAGATAAGTCTTCATTAAAGAAGATGAAGAAAAAAAGTGTCTCATTTTTTGATCATGAAACTATAAACCTCCTTAACTATAGGCATGTGTTTTTTAGTAGAGAAATTAACCCAACAGAAGTGATAAAATGTCCCTGTCCTCTTTTTCCTGACCCTTACCTTTCCTGTCTTGTTTGCCTAAAATCGCTATTTTTAAATGCCTTGTAGATTTACCAGACCAGAACACTTAGGGAGCAGTGCCAAGATAAAATGCAGTGGTTGCCATAGCTACCAGGAGTCCACCAAGCAGCTCACCATGAAGAAGCTGCCCATCGTGGCCTGCTTTCATCTCAAAGTGAGTCCTCCAGAAAGCAAGCTCCATGGAAGGCCTAGCATGTGGTCTGCAGAACAGCCTTCCAGCTGCAGTTAGTCAATAGGAACCAAGGCAGCATAAGGATAGGCTGTGGCATACCCATACTTCCCCTCATCTCTGTCACTGAGAGAAGATTATTTAATAGCCCTCTAAATGCTTTTAAAAAAGATTCCTAGCTTGATAGCTGGATTTGGTGGGCCTTGATTTAGTCAAAGGAATGTCTTTTGTTTGGTGAAAGGAAACTATTGCTTTCATTTTTCTGCCACAAGTTACGGGTATATTGTCAGCACTTTTCTGAGTTCTGCTATGAAGTCCTCTTTTGTACCCCTGGTGTTTGTCATTTCAAGACTTGACTTGAACCCCATAAATCATATTTATGTAAATTAATACTGTGTTGAATCTATAAGCTCTAGATGTGGCCAAAAAGTAACTCAAAAATTGAAACAAACTCAGAAAAGCACCCATGGAGGGGCTGCTTCACACTAGTGAGCTGTCCCTGAGTATTCTTTCTGTTTGCCCTCCCCCTCTGTGTCTAGCGGTTTGAGCACTCAGCCAAGCTGAGGCGGAAGATCACCACATACGTGTCTTTTCCCCTGGAACTGGACATGACACCTTTCATGGCTTCCAGGTAGGAGAGCATTGGTTCCAGCCTAACTCCGGGGCTAAAGGGTCATCCTGGGCTAGCCCTGACCCAGCACCAAGTTTCTAGGATGAAGTGAGCCTAGCTGTTGATATGAACCTCGCCTTCCAAAACCTAGTTATTTGCCTTGATCTTAACCCAAGACACATTTCAGTAAATTGACTTTCCTTAGATAGGCAGCTCATACTTTGAGTTTTTCTCTAGCAATCTTTTATCATTTTTTAAACACGGAATCTCATCCACATGAGGTCACAGTGAGAAGACAGTGTTTTAGTTGATGGTAATGAATTTTGAAATACAGAAAAACTTATTTGATTTTGCAGTTGTGAATTTCATTTTCCTGTTTTTCAGTCTTCATTACCATAGATCCCTTAAAATTTAACCCAACAAGAAAGCATGACACTTACTAATATGTTTGTTTCTGTGGCAGCTGTCCCCAGATATACTGACTTAAAGTAGAAGCTTATTTTCTTATAGTTCTGAATCCGCGGTGCTGAGAAGGTCCACCTTTGAGGGTCCGGGCAGAATTCCATTCCTCGCCTCTTCTGGCTTTTGGTGGCTCCAGGTCTTTCTGTGGCCACATGACCGCCCTGACATCTGGTCTCAGGGCCTCCTCCAGAGTCTCTGTCTAGTCTCTCTTGGCTTCTCTCTCATACAGGCGTTGTCATTAGATTTAGGGCCCACCCAGATAACCCAGAGAGATCTCTTCTCTACATCCTTAGATCTCCAAAGACCATTTTGGGATTGAGATGCAGACATTACCTTTTTAGGTGCAGCCTAAAAAACCTGTTGCACCATCTCAAGTAAATTGCCTGTTGTTAGTTACTGACATCTTCCTGGTGTTGTTTCTCATGGTGGCCCTGTCTTTGTAGCTCCTAGATAACTGTCTTAAAATCTGACCATAAGAATTTAAACTCTGGGTTATCAGCCCACCCCTGGGAAATAAGTCCAACTAACTTTGATTTTATATCTCCAGAAAGATAATGAAGCTGTTGTCAACAGAAGGGCCTCAGAGATCTTACTAAGATCTTAATGTCTTCTGCTAACATTTGCAGTGGGTAAAGGTGTTAAAGCTTGGAACTTCTCATTTCCAGCACAGCCTCTCCCATTTTACCAGAAGCACTGGTAATGGAAGAAATAGCAGGAATCTTTGTTCTTTTTGAAGATGTTGAATGGACTTTGGGCCGGAACTTCCATCTTCCAGTAATTTGCCAAAATGATGAACACAAAGGGAAAGAGGAGGGGAACCCGGTATATGTTCTCTAGGCCTTTTAGAAAGCATAGGGTTGTTCCTTTGGCCACATACATGCGAATCTACAAAAAGGGCGATATTGTAGACATCAAGGGAATGGGTACTGTTCAAAAAAGAATGCCACACAAATGTTACCATGGCAAAACTGGAAGAGTCTGCAGTGTTATCCAGCATGCTGTTGGTATTCATGTAAATAAGCAAGTTAAGGGCAAGATACTTGCCAAGAGGATTATAATGCTTATTGAGCATATTAAACACTCAAAGAGTCAAGGTAGCTTCCTAAAACATGTCAAGGAAAATGATCAGAAAAAGAAAGAAGCCAAAGAGAAAGGTACCTGGGTTCAACTGAAGCGCCAGCCTGCCCCACCCAGGGCAGCACACTTTGTGAGAACCAATGGGAAGGAGCCTGAGTTGTTAGAACCTATTCCCTGTGAATTCATGGCATAAGCTGGGGATGTAGCTCTGCTGTGTGGCACCTAATTAGCAGCTGAGAGCCCTAAGCCCTACTTAAAAATAAAAAATCACCCTGTGTTGTAAGGATATTTTTCTTAATTGAACAGGTGGGTGGTGCCTTTACCTCAGAGAAACAAGTATTTGGAGCAGATTCTCATTATACCCAGTTAATTGTCAGGTCATTACTCTTCAGTGTTTTTCTTGCTGAAAGACGTGTGAAGTATTGTGCAGTTGTATACCCAAATGGCCAAATATTTATAAAATATTTATATTGGCTTGAGCTTCTAAATCACTTTGGGGACAAGATGTATCAAAATAAATGGAAGTCAGTATATGGCATTTCAGTTCAATAAATTGCTTAAAGCACCCTAAAAAAAATGATGTCGAATGGATTTAACTCACCCTCCACCTTTGAGAGGAGGAATGCATTCACCCTATAGTGTTTACAGCAAAACTTCCTTCGCAAAACCGATTCAGAAGCTGCTGGGGCAGCCCATGCCTAGGGTTGGTGAGACAGGCCCAGAGTCCCGGCCAGTCTGTCCTTCTGCAGGACTTTACTCTCCAGCCCAAGCCTCATTAACCTCATCAAAGCATGGGGATTATTTCTGCCTAAAACAGAGTTGTTGGAAGAACGGGAATGGGTATAAAGTGAACCCTTACACAGCATCTGCAGTGGTGGTAATCGTAGCACCTTAGGTCTCTACAATTGAATTCTAACTTTTACAGAATTTTGTTGCTATTTATTACAGCAAAGAGAGCAGGATGAATGGGCAGTACCAGCAGCCCACAGACAGTCTCAATAATGACAACAAGTAAGTGGGACTTGTGTGGGTGGCTGGGGCTTCCTTGAGGGGCAAGAGGTTGTCCTGCCTTAGGGGGTTGGCACAGATAGGAATAGCACTGGCAGCACTCCTAAGTCTCCTAGCCACTGACCTGCTTCCTGCCAGGCTCCGTGTTGCCCTTGCATGAGGCAAGCCCCACCCAGATAATCCAGGACCCTCTTGCCTCTGAAGTGTCCCTCCCACTGGGAGTTCATCCTTGTCCAGCCCTCTGGTATGAGTTTCTATCTGGAAATCTACACTTCCTTCACCGTATTTAATGTGGCCCTGTTTTGTCTGTGACTGTCCTTGCCATTGGTCTTTTATAAAGGGGGAATGCACAGGACAGTGACAGTCACCTCCACCACTAGTAGTCACCACCACTTGCATCAAGTGTGGTTCCACGAGCCAGCTGGTCCTGGACGAGAACAGAGTGAGCTACACCTGGCTCCCTTCCTCCCAACCCCCTGCACACTGCAGCTTCTGGGCATTGAGTTAGTCAGTGGGCAGCCCTTCCTGCTTGGGCAGTATCAGTGCCATTGGCCAGCTGTCCTCTCTTGCTCCTTCCTCCATACCAGATACTCCCTGTTTGCTGTTGTTAACCATCAAGGGACCTTGGAGAGTGGTCACTACACCAGCTTTATCCGGCAGCACAAAGACCAGTGGTTCAAATGTGATGACGCCATCATCACCAAAGCCAGCATCAAGGACGTGCTGGACAGCGAAGGGTGCGTCCCAGGCAGATGTGGGGTTGGAGGGAAGCCTCAGCAGCAACTCCACTCCTTTGTGTCCCCTAGGTCCAAAGGAGTGACAGTGTATAGCTCCCTCAGAGCCTTATGGTATGAAGTAATGGGACTTGTTCTAGATAGAGCATCACCTTGATAAGGCCAAATGTGCCTAACTAGAGGCACATTTTTTTTGGTACCGGGGATTGAGCTTGGGTCCTTGTGCTTGCACAGCAGGCGGCAAAATCACTGAGCTAGATCCCCGGCCCCCAGAGGCACTTTTGTTGCTGTCTTTTAACTTGGAGACCCAACGTAGTCTTTGTTTGTCTTAACCATGATGTGAACTGAGCACATCAGTTCTTTATCCACTTCTGTGCTGGTTTTGTTGCTGCAGCACAGAGAACTATTGCCCTACCAGAGACCAGGGAAACTGTTGTCATGCTCCACCTGAGTGTCACTAGACTGAGCTCTGATGGGAAGCAGGATTCATGGCTCCAGTAATTTTTGAGAATTTGGACATGAAGGTTCTGAGCTGGGTCCAAAATCCACCCCACCCATTACCCCTCACCCGCAGTTTTGCCAAAAGAGACGTGTGTTGGAGGGCAGTAAGGGCATGCACCTGTCTTAGTGGTTACAGTAATCAGTAGATCCCACATTAGGGCAGTGGCTGTCATAAACGGACAATAGGGAGTACTTCAGGGGGTCAGTGAGGCCATGGTGACTCCTTGGGGGGGGGGGGGGCAGGGGGAGGGAGTTGGCAGGTGGGGCAGTTTTACCCAGCCAGCAAGGGACTCTTTCCTTCAAGGTGGAAAAACTAAAATCATGAGCCAAGAGGTCACATACGTGCAGATCCCCTCCACAGACATCCTTACGCAGTGCAGACTGTCTCAAAATGGAATTGCAATGAAACCCTTTCTCTCTGCCTCCTCAGGTACCTGCTATTCTACCACAAACAGTTCCTGGAATATGAGTAGCCTTATCTGCAGCTGGTCAGAAAAAAGGAAGGCAACAAGTTAGCAAGCCTCATAAGATGACCCCCAGCCTCCCTGACTCCATGATACCGCCTCCCTTGCCAGCATCTGCCCACATGGCTCCTCTGTGAGGGGAGCCGGTGCCAGAGTAGACATGCGCTGCAGAGCCTTGCAGGAGATAGCTGAGTGGGGCATGTACCCTGGTGGGAAAAGAGCCAGGACACCCTCACTGACAGCTCTCCTGTGCTCCTTAGAGCTCCATGGGGTCCAGGGGTTCTCACAACACAGAGCAGCTTTTGCCTGGTGTTTCCTTCCCACATGCAGAGTTTAAAAGGTGCTCGCCTGTTCAAAACTTTTGGGTCCATTGATGCTGTAAAATAGACGTTCAAGGACAGAAGACTTGCATGCACCTTTCTCTCGGGGGAGGGCCTGGTAGTGTGTAGTGTGAACTCCTCACCCCATTTCCTGCAGCTGTCCAGCAGCTCCAGAGCCTACGGACCCCAGGCCTCGAGTGGCTCCAGGTGTCTGTTCCGCAGGCAACTCAGTGTCCCTGCATGTGGAAGCATCAGCCCAGGTGTCTCCTTCCGTTGTCCTAGGATAGGCGTTTTCTTTTCCTTCCCTTTCTTTCCCACAGTGGTGAATTTATAAGTGTAATAATAGTAAAGTGAATGATTATCAAGTTTTACTAAAATCTAGATAGTTTCTCCCTTATTCTCAAGAGTGAGCCTTGCTTTTTTAACTAGTGCTGTTCTGTTGTTCCCCCCTACGCATACACCTTTTCCCTCCCCAGGAACAGCATCAAAGGCTGTGGAGGACTGGCTGCCACTCAGAAAGGTGTTTTGATTAATGAAGAGTTTCTTGGTGGCTCCATTGGCCCCCTTCCTCCCCTTTTCCTTTTTTTCTCTCTGGTCATTGGTCTGGTCCCAGTGCCTCTCCAGGGCTGTGTGGTGTCCATGCATTGGATTTGAAGCTAAAGGGTCCCTGATGTGTGTCTCTGCATTTGCTGTGATTTCGGTTGTAGTGGGAATAAAATGACTTTGTGATTGAGCTTATCAGCAGACCTAATCAAGGATGTTCCTTGTCAGATATCTTTGCATGAATCTTTCAATTCAAACCCAGACAATTCTGAGCAATGACAACCTGGGGGACTTGAGGTTAGGAGTGCAGTTTTAACCTAGCTTGTGTCTCTCTGCTGTCCCTGCTCTGCAAGAGCTGTCTGTATGTGTTGTGGGGTGTTCATCCTGGAGGAGCAGGGCAAGCTGTAGCCAGGTCCACAGTGCTTCTCTTAGCACCAGGATGCAAGTTGTATAGGCTTTGTGGGCTTCACCTTTTCTGTCACAGGTAGTGCTAAATAGTGAGCATGCCGTGTTGTAGTACATAGTCCTGTACTCGTGGACTGTGAAATTTGAATTACATACAATTTTCAAGTGTTAAGAAATTTTTGAGTTTTTTAAAAACTATCTGAAAATGATAAAACTCCTTAGCTGACTGGCCACACAAAAAAGCAGGCAGGGTCTGGTTCATAGCTAGTTAAGTTGGGGTGGGGGCAGTGAACACAGGAAGCACCAGTCACAGAGTTGGCAGGTTGCAAAGTAGCCACAGTGGTATGGTGTGTAAGCTCTTGCCTAGTTCATTTCTCTGTTGTATTTCTGCATTTAAAGAATACGTGTTGATGTGTGGTTTAAAATAAGCATCTTCAGAGGAATTTGGATGGGCCCAAATTTTCAGGCCTGGCCCCATGCCACCAGGTTCTACATGTCTGTGACTATGCTGTGAAGCTCTCTCTGGGGAAGAGATGTTGTCTCTTAATCAGGAACATATCTGTTGGAAAGGAGACATAGCTGAAGTCGTCCTGTAGGGCTCTGAGCCGTGAAGCCCTCCCTTCGGTGCCCTGTGATGCCTGGCCTTAATGGTTGTTTGGGAACAGGTGAGAAACAAGCAGGTGTGCCGACCAGGCCTGCTGCCCCATCCCTACCCACCCCCTACCTGCCTCTGCTTGTGTACAGTGGCATTGTTTGTTGTGGAACATTATCTACAGAAAAAGCCACATCAGTTTTTTATAGGCATTATTTTAAACTTTTATCCAGATTATTCCCCTGGTCTGTGGTTTTGGCATTCAAAGCACTGTCTGGGCCAGAGGCCCGGCGTATCACATTCCTGCTTGGCCTTGCCTTATGCTGGGCAGGCCCTCAGCATAAGGTCCCCCATTTGATATGCTCATGTGTATTTGCTTTGTAGGGAACATCTTTACATTATAGGTTTGGGCATCTCTTTTCTTAGCTCCCAGTCTGGCTACTGAATCAGGAAAATGGTTTGCCTGTTTCCTCATAACCAACCTGTGTAGGTGTTCAGGTTTTCCCAGATGGACTCTTACACCCTGCCCCTCAGAAAATTAAGAGAACCTGTATTTCTAAGATGCCAGCTATCATCTCAGAGCTTCATCATAGCGCAATGGACCTTTGCTCGTCAGACATCTAAAGGGAGCATTTGAGCATGTGAAGTACCAGAAGTGAAGGGTGGCCCAGGACAGAGCGATGTCCCCCCTCCCCACCCCAGGGCCTCTCCCAGCAACACCCTGTGCTTTATACCTGAGTGCCATCCTACCTTAGCTTGGTGTATATGCTTTCCTTGTGTAAAATCGCTGTTCTTTTGACAATTCAAGTGACTTGTTTTGTTTATTGTAGCTGAAAACAAACATTGTAAGAAAAAATTTCCATAATTGTGCTGTGATTCAAGATTTTATTACCAAAATGTTTACACCCACCTTCTCTGTGTCCCTTTGAGGGCATTTGGCCCTCTCCACCCCAGTGGCTTGTAGTCTTTCCTGTGCTATAATAAAGCTACATTTTATTCTGAAAACTGGCTTATTGTTCTCTTCCTGACACAGGCTGCCAGATGTAGAATGGCAGGGGTGCAAGCCCTGAAGAGGTGACCCAGTGGGGCACACAGTCTTAGGCTCCTCTGGGTACTGGGAAGTCTCTACCCCACTTCCTCCTCTGGGATTGCCCACTGCCTTTTAACACTTGCTCCTCCTTTTTGGCCAGGAGGATGACATGGAGGATTTGAAACAGCCATAGGCCTTCAGACATGGGCATGCATGAGAGTCCCCTGAGTACCTTTCAGAGGTTGAGGAGCCTATGCCAGCTCATCACTCAGCAGCCTGGCTATGGCAGTGGGACGTGCTTCTACATGATGACGAGGTGGCAGATGTGAAACCAACATGAAAAGTAGAGAGGAAATTGGCACAGCTGGGTGAGTCCAGGCCTCTGAGACTGGTTGGGGCTATAGTGGACTTTCTGCTGTCCCTCATACTCCCCCCTGCCCTCAGATTGTCAGCCTCCTTACCTGGTTAACTCAGATCTTCAACTCTGAAAGAAGTAAGATCTCAGTCGTCTCCCCCTCCTTATCTAGGTACCTCTGATGCAAACCTTTGTGGCAAGTTCTCTTCCTGGACATACTGAGAAGCACTAGGGAATCCTTCCATTTCCCCGCTGTGCAGCACCGTCTTCAGATTTTACAGGTCAAGAATAAAAAAAGTCTATAATGGAGTTATTAGCCACCCCACCCCAGTGCTGGGGATAGAACTCAGAGCCTCACATGGCACTCTAGCCCTGTTACAGTATTTAGGAGCCAATTGCATATTCCCACTTTGATCCTCAGACCCATGTGCTGTTTTGGGCTTGTGGGGAGGGAGGGTTTCCAGCACCAGTGGTTTCTAATTCAGACAAGAAGTCCCCACTAAGACAGCCTCCTTGCCTTCCTGTAGCAGCTTTCTTTAAGCCCCATTGCATTGCAGGGTGTCCTGCAGACAAGCCTGTGGCTGCGCATCCTCTTGTGAATCAGGGATCCTGGCTAGTGGGCATTGCTGGTAGGATGCCAAGGGCAGGGCAGGGAAAGCCATACTCAGGACACAGCTTTATTGCAGCAGAAACCTCAGCCCCTCCATGATGGAAGAGGTGCAGTGTATTCATGCTGCCACCAGGTGATCCCTGGTCCTAGGAAATGATGCTACCCCAGAGTTAAGCAGTAGTCCATTAGCTCAGGGAAGTTGTCGGAAGTGCCAGCCTCATGGACCTTGGTAAGAACAAGAGTAGGATATTGAGCCTGCTTAGTCTGTATTCTATCTAAAGGTCACTTCCTCATGGACCCTGAGCAGCCACAGAGGCTTGACAAAGAAGCTGCCACACCCACAGTTGTGCCATTTTATCCACCTGAATGTTGACAGTATCCTCTGTAGTGATTCTGTTCCCGCTGAGAGGACAGACTAACCTTAGGATTCAGCACTGCACTCTTGAGCTGTGAGTGTACCTGGTCAGAATCTAGCAAGTGTCCACACAGTGACAGACTTTTCACATTGACTCTGGGATAAGAAAGGAAGCTATCTGCAGTGAGGAAACAGTGCAGTTAAGAGGAACCACTTGCAGTGTGGGCTGGTGGAACAGTGGGTGAGACATGGCTTGGGCAGGTTTTTTTTGGATCCCAACTTGCCTGTAGACAGACAAAATAGAGGTGCCCTCAGGGAGGGTCTTTATTGTAAGCTAAATTTGTTCCCCAAACTTATGTTGAAGTCCTACATCCAGTGCTTCAGAATGTGATCTTATGTGGAGAAAGAGTCTTCACAGAGAGAAGTTAAAATGAAGTTATTAGGGTGAGCCTTAACCCAATATGACTGATGTCCTTAGGGAAGTTTGGATCCAGAGACGCAGAGGGAAGACAAGGTGGGGCACGGAGAGAAATGTCTACCTCTGAGCCAAGGAGCACCCAGCACAGAGGCCCTGTACTGTCTGAGAAGGAACCCACTGTGCTGACACCTAGGTCTCACATTTCCAGCCTGCAAAACTGCACAGTCACTTTCCAGTGTTGAACCTGCCTGGTCCACAGCACTGTGAGTGGCAATCCTAGCTGGGCTGGCAGCCTGCGGGGGTGAGGAGCCGACACAGTGGAGCAACCGGCTGTCTGGTGGGTGCTGTGCGGCTCTCTGGGGTGAGCAGTCAGGGTGGGCAAGATGAGTGATTTCAGTTTACATAACCATGTTCTTACCTGACTCTAGAAATGCTTCTAACAGTGCTCGTGCAACTTAAAGTTCAATTGCTAGTAAAAATGTAGGTTTAAGTTACCAAGAAAAAGAAAGAAAAAAAAATCAATTTATTTAGAAATGAAAGAGGCAAAATCAGCAATGGTTGCCATCAAAATCCAGAGAATTGGGCCAAGGATTTAGCTCAGTGGTTCTGCCGCCAGCCTTGCAAGCGCAAGGACCTGAGTTCGATCACCGGTACGAAAAAAACAAAAATCTAGAGAATTATGAAGAACTACTTCCAAAAGTTATACTCAAATAAATTGAAGAACCTAGAAGAAACTCAGTTGCATAAAAATAACACCAAAAACCAGCAAATGGAGTTACATAAAATTAAGCCTTCCACATAGCAAAGGAAACCAAAAGAGTAAAGAGACAATCTACAGAATAGGAAAAAAAAATTTTACCAACTATACCTCAGACAGAGTTTTTAATCTAAAATATACTGTACAAAGAAGTATAATAAAAATTTTAAAAAGCTTAATCAGGTATGGTGGCATTTCCCTGTAATCCCAGCACTGAGGAGGCTGAGGCAGGAGGATTGCTGCAAATTCTAGGCCAGCCTGGGCTACATAGGTTAAGGCCAGCCTGAACTACAAAGTGAGAACCTATCTCAGAAAACAAAAAGAACAACCAAAAAATTACATCCCTCCAAAACAACCCAATCAAACAAATGGACAACTGAAATGAATAGGTACTTCTCCGAAGAAGTACAAACGGCCAATAAATATGTGAAAAAAGGTTCAGCATCTTTGGCCATTAGAGAAATGCAAATTAAAACAAGACAGATTCCATCTCACTCTAGAAAGAATGGTTATTATCATCAAGAAATCAAAAAACAAAAAATGCTGGTGAAGCTGTGGTAAAAACCCATCTATATTGTTGGTAGGAACATAAATTTGTACAACCACAGCTTTTTACATTCCTCAAAAAAATAAAATAAAATTCTTTTTAGTCCAAGTATACTTCTAGATATCTTCCCAAAAGAGTTAAAAGACATCTCTTATTTTTAAAAAAGACATCATATTACAGTGACACGTGTATAGCAGAACAACCCACAATAGCTAAATATTGGAAATACTCAACAGATGAATGAAGAAAATGTGATATTTAATGGAGTACTACTCAGCTACAAAGGATAAATTTGAGTCATTTGTAGGAAAATGGATGCACCTGGAGACCTTAACATTAAGTGAAATAAACCAGACAAAGAAAATTAAATATTGCATAATTTCTCTTATGTGAGAAACCAAAAGTATAAATAATTTGAAGAGGAAAATAAAAGAGATGATAGGAAGTAAGAGATAGACTGGGTGGCAGTGGGAAGGGAAACTAGGGATGGGAGAAGAGGGGAAGGAGGGCAAGGGAAGTGGAGAGGATATGCCTATGTATCAATTCCCCACGATGAATGCATTCATTATGCATCCCAAACATACACTGACAGAAAAAAGAAAAAAGCCATAATAATGTTGACCTTCAGATAGTTGTACATCTAATGAAGAGATTTCCTATTCTGGACCACTGGAGGTGAACCCTGCTTCATTAGAATATTTTATTATTTCAATACTCAGATAAATTTTATTCACTAGTATTTTGTTAAGAATTTTACATCAAGGGCCGGGGATTTAGCTCAGTGGTTTCGCCGCCTGCTGCACAAACGCAAGGACCAGAGTTCAATCACCAGTACCAAAAAAAAAAAAAATTTACATCAATATTCAAAGTAAAATGTATTTGTTTTTTTTACTTTTGTGGTAGGCTTATGGTATTAATGTTATTATGAGGGTACATAAAATAATTTGTATGTTTCCTTATTTTCCCATACCCTCAATTCATTTAGAGCATAAGTGTTCTTTTCTTGAATGGCTCTATGTGTATGTATATACGTGTGTGTGTGTGTGTGTTTGTGTGTGTACTTGTGAACCCATTTAGATACTGGGGATTATAACTTTAATACCTCCATTAATTGCCTCTATTGCCAATGAACAAAATGTTTCCATCTTTCTAGGGAGAAACATTTAGTGTCTCAAAGTTTTATTAAAAAATACCCATTGTTTAAAAAAATGGATGCAAACTAGGCATAGTGGTGTACACTATAATCCCATATAATAATACATAATCCATATATATAATCCTATATATTATACTTGCACACCTATAATCCCAGCACTCTGGGAGGTTGAGGCAGGAGAACTGCCAGTTAAGAGTGCAGCCCACCAAATCAAAGCAGTCTCTAGCTGAGGTCCAGGGAACCTCCATCATTTTTTCAGACTTGCCATCATCAGCTCCAATTGCTTTCACCTTCCTGTCTGTCGGCACTGCACTCATGCACACACATACATTCACACACATGCACATATACACACATCCACAGGTGCACACACATGAATATGCACATACACACACACACACACACACACACACACGCACGCCCGCGCTTCGTGCACTCACCCCGGACGTGCAGAGGGAATTGGCGTTTGTAAGAGAAGTGCAGACCATGCCGCCCTGGCTTTCCAAGTGTCTGCAACACCCGCCCCCTGCAGGCCATCTCCTGTCTTGGTGGGTTTCCCTCGTAGGTGCAGCTGAGAAGCAGAGCCCCCGCATGCCTGCTGTGTGCGACCCACAGGGATCTCAAGGTCTCTGGGTTGATGCTCGGCCTGCAGCTAAGATGACGGAGCCCGAGCCTGGGGAAACAAGGGCAGACGCCTGGGTTCACCAGAGGGAAGACACGTCAGACGCTAGAGGTGAGGGCAGCCGAGACGTTTATTCGGACACGGGCTCCTGGAGCTGTGACCAGCGGGCACGTACAACTCTTTGGCTTGTGTGTGTGTAGGTGATATCGACCTACGGTTTGCACTGGGCCAGGAGACCAAGGGCGTCTGCCTTCCCACGTGGCACCCCTCTGTCTCCGCTCTTTCCTCCCTCTTTCATCCTCCTTCCGTTGGCTTCTCCCCGTCTCCCCCATCCCGCCCCGTCGATCTCCCCCACTCCCCAGCTTCATGCTCCCGAGCCTCCATCCTGGGCAGGCGCGCACACCACACTGAGGCCGCTGCTGGGCGCGCGCGCACGGGGCTGCTGGACTGCGGTCGGAGCGCAGCGCCCCCACATGCCCTGGCCTGTGGCAGGGCCTGGAGTCCCGGGCGCACCCGCGCTCTCCTGGGTGGGCGCTCTGCGCTCGGGGAAGCAGAAGCTGCACGTCTCCACCGGTTCGGGCGACGCGCCTAGAGCGCCGCCAGTTTTCGTCACGGGGTCTGTGGGGACAGGAAGGGCGTCGGCTGGCGCGGGGGTGGGGGAGACTCTGCACCCCTCCCTCCGACCACCTGTCCTGAATAGTCCCCCCCATCTAGGAACCAAGGGCCAGCCCGGGCCACCAGAGGATCGCCCCACTGTGTGTTGTGACCAAGGCAGACAGCTTTCAAATTTTGACTCTCAGCTCTGCTCGCGCCCCAAACCAGCCAATCCCCCTTGCACCCCACCCCCCACCCCCACTCCTCAGTCCCTGCAGGGCGACCTCCACCTCCTAGTCTTGTCTCCTGGAGTCTGCCTCCTGGGAAGATGGTGGGGGCCACGTGCACCCACCTGTCCCCCTCCCAGGTGTTTTAAGGTGGTTTTAGCCATCCTGTAAAATGCGCCCTGCACCTCTCCTGGAAACAGGGCAAAAAGCTGTCCCTGCAGAAGCAAGAGCAGAGACCGATTGCAGGGATAACCCAAGGCTTGTTTAAACACTCACTGTGGGAGGACTTGTCTTGGGCTCTGCCCAGCTCTGTCGGGGGCTGGCTGGAGAGTACATCACCCCTCCTCTTGAGGAAACAGGCCACCACCACCAGGAAGCAGCAGATGATGGCACAGAGACAGAGCCCCAGTGTGCAGTAGACCAGAGCCAGCTGGTCATTGCTCAGCTTTGGTCCTAGAGGTGCTGCAAGACAGCATGACATCCTGGTTTCAGGAGAAACCTCACTCTCCAGGGCCTTCCCTGAAGTCCTGTCCCCTTAAGCCAGCAGCCACTATCCACCA
Source organism: Heterocephalus glaber (assembly GCF_000247695.1). The sequence continues at coordinate 4,510,622 of NW_004624849.1, read as the reverse complement.
TCCCTAGCCCAGGTACCCACAGGCCCTCAATGCCATGATCTTCTTCTCTTTAGGCTAAGCAATCCATATGGCCAGCTCCAGCCCTGGCCTGTTGCAGGCGCATCTGGCTGATGGAATGGTGGATTCCTTTCCTGACCTAAGGCCTGGCTGACATGCTTTCTGGATCCTAGAGGATTTGACTCCTTCCACCCTATACTGATAGTAACTTCTCCCAAGACCTCAAAGCTGGACACATCTGGAGCTGGCCCCTTCTGTTGTCTCCACTTACTGAACAGCTCCAGAGGTGGATGGATCAAAGCATGGACAGTAATCCAGGGGAAAATGTCATGTGTCCAATGAGAAGCCTTTCTGGGTGAGCTTACACTTTGGGAGCAGGGCCAGGGGGATTGAGCCTGAGGTACAGCTGGAACCAAGAGGGAACTGGAAAAGAGCCTCCAGTGAATGCCAGAGGAAGACCCAGCTCAGGACCAAAGCCCACCCTTGACACTTCTTTTAATCCCAAATTCTGGTCCCTGGAATTGAGGCATGTCCTCCAGTGGCAGCAAACCTATGGCACACGTGCCACACTGGGGTGTTTATCACTGAAAGCTCTAAAAGGCTCTCCATCACTGTGAGTAGAGGAACCGCTGAATCTGATGTAACATAATATACTCATGCTTGATGGGGAGCACCTTTTGGGCCATTCCATGTGCCAGACACTTTCTATAAAATACTCTCCTTAATCCTCCTGCTCCAACAGAGGAGCAGTTACACCTATTTTAAAATGAGATGCAATTTATATACCATCAAGCTCACCATTTTAAAGTACACACTTTGGTGGTTTATAACACATTCACAAGATGCTCACCCATCTCCATTGTCTAATTTGAGACATTCCTGTCACCCAGAAACAACCCCTGCCCCGTAAGCAGTCACTCATCACCCATTCTCCCCTCATCACTGGCAACACTCTGCTCTCTGTCCCTGTGGGTATATGTGTTCTGGATACTTCACATAAATGGAACCAACATGATGTGGCCTTTTGTGTCTGGCTTCTGTCACTTGGCTTGGCATCATGTGTCCAAGGCCCACCTGTGCAGGGTCACATATTCATTTGTGTGTGGCTGAGTAATAGTCTGTCGTTTGGACAATACCACATTTTGTTCATCCATTTACCAGTTGTTGGGCATTTGAGTTGTTGCTCCCTTTTGGCAACTAGAAAACTGCTATGAGCACACACGTACAAGTCATTGCACGGATGTTTGTTCCCAGTTTTGGGGGGTCTGTGCCTAGGAGGAGCATTGCTGGATCATAAGATGCCTTAACTTTTTAAGGAACTTCCAGAGTACCATGCACAGCACCCCCACCATTTCAATCACTCCATTTTGCACATGACACATTGTTCACATTGTTCCCGGTCTTAGACCTGCAACTGGAAGCAGACCTGAGCAACTCCCCCACACCAGTGCTCCAGATCAGCATGTCAGACAGAGGTCACACCAGGCCAGTGCTGCCCCTCACTTGTGCACATAGTCTACACCACAAGAGTTCATAAAGACGGGGCTGACAGGACTCCTACTGCTTATCTGGCAGAAGTAGACAGGAGTCTGAATGAGTTGGCATCGCCATGTTTACTGCCCTTCATGTCCTGAGCCCAAGGAGGAGGGGAAGAGAGGGAACTCAGCCCCTACCCGATGGGCCATCCCCCAAATGCTGTGGCTCACGATGTAGTACTGTACATCTGGAGCCTGGGGCTCTGCTCCCACTGGCCTGTGGTGCATACTGGCTAGATCAATGAGGGAAAGTTGGCAGAATTCACAGCAGAGACAGAATGCCAGCCATAAGACTATTCCTGAGTGGAAATAGGTTGCTGTGTTGACCCAAGGAGAAGACCTGAAAACATGCTTTCACCATGAGGTTTAAACACCAGGACCACACTCTGCAACTGTGACAGTGAGTGTTTAGAGCCAAGCTTCCAGGGACTCTGTCCCCAGCACTACCATTTCTGGCCCCATGAAAGACCTCAAGGGAGAGCAGCAGACCTGCCCAACTGAACCCCATTACTCCAGAACAGTGAGAGATAATAAAATTGCTGTGAATTTTAGGGCACTAAACTTCAGGTAGCTTTACATGCCATGATGGTTGACCAGCACAGAGCCCTTTGCCCCTGAGGGAGTCCCTGCCTTTCTTTGCTCCTCCTGCCCAGACCAATGATTTGAGTTTTCCTGTTAGGAACAAAATTAGTTCCTGTTTGGAGACCTGCCCATAAGATATTCTTTTCAAAGCCTCTGGGCTAGGAGGAAAAATACACATTAAAACAACAACAAAAAAGTCATTTTCTACCTGTCACGCAAGGATATCAGAAAACAGGGACCTTAAGTATTTTTGAGGGGCCATTTGGGACCACCTCTCACCATTTCAGATGTACTTTCCTGATTTCAGTTGACTGTCAGTTTCACATATGGGGTTATGTCCTCCCAAATATACACAGATATTCACTGCAGCACTGTTCACAATAATCAGACTCAACACAGCCTGTGAGGCATACACAGTCACTAAAATGAACAAGGTGGGTCCACGTGTCTTGAGATGCAACAATCACCAGGAGCGACACAGCAAGGTAGGCACTCTGACGCCACCATGGTGAAGAGACATAAATGTGCCTCCATATAAGATTATGTTGGAAGACCAGACAAGAAACTGCTAATTTGCATTGCTTCTGGGGAACCTTGGGTGTCAGGTGAGACCCATGCATACCTGTTATTTTTAAGCCAATACTGTATTTGTTTTGTTTTTTCTCTTTTGCATTTTGTTTTTAAGAACTGTTTTCAAAGCCAACTCTCTCACCTAAGAATAGAATTTCCCTGGCCTGCCACTGCCATGGCTCAGGCTCAGGATGTCCATGTCAGCTGCATTCCAGTTCACCTCTCCTTTAGGGCTTCACACAGGAAACCTTGCAGCCCCAGTCCAGCTTGAGCTCAGGTGGGTGCATGGGGCGTGGGGGGCACCTGTTGCCACAACTGAATGTGGTGTTGGACATTGTACTCTATTTCTTTGTGACTCCATTTCCTCATCTGTAAAATGGGGTCAGATATTCCTGTTCCTCAGCATCACTTTACATCAGTGAGATAATACATGTGAATCCATAGGAGGCCACAAGGTCTGGATGGGAAATTCCAGAAAACCGCCAAGTGGTCCAAGGCCTCTCTTCTCAGCTAGCCATGGGGAAGGAACCTGAGAGGAAGAAGTGGATGGAGGGTGGCTGGGCAGAGCCTTGGGAACCCTAGTGCTGGTGCCTGGCTTGGGGGTCCCCTCCTTCCCAAGAGACTCTGGGAGCTTCATGTCTACCTGGCACCCTGGGCTCCCTTCCACCCTCTGCGCTTCTCTGCTTCCCTCCTGCATTGTCTCTCCTTCCTCCAAGTTCTATGCATATTGGATGATGTTTAGTTGAATGTATGATGCAGAGGGGTTTCCTGTATGAGCCAGCAGCAGCCTCCTATTAGGTCTCAATTGGCCTTCCCTGCAGAGGAACCCACTGCTGTGTGTGTGTGTGTGTGTGTGTGTGTGTGTGTGTGTGTAAGTTGGTAAGTGAGTGGGAGGGTGGCAACAGCCCTCACATTTAGGGTGTGGACTTTCACCAAAACCCCAGTTTCCAGAATGTCACATCCCCTACTCCATCTACCTCTGGGATCCCTTAGTTTTTCTGGGCCTACTTCTCCTGGAGTGATTCTACCCTGCTGGAGGGAGGAGGTTGTCCTGGCTGTACCAGTGCTCCTGTTTCCAGCCCTCTGCCAGCCACCTGCTGGCCTACCGTGGGCCAAGTCTCTCCAGTGCCTCCCTGGAGCCCATATCCTACTTCAGCTGCTGCCTTTTTTTACTTTCTTTTTTTTTTTTGTACCGAGGATCAAACTTGGGTCCTTCTGCTTGTGAGGGAGGCAGCGGAACCACTGATCTAAATCCCCAGCCCAGCTGCTGCTTTTTCTTTGGCTCTACTCACAGACTAATCTCTTCTTCCCTCTCTGTCACTCACCCATCTCAGCAGGTCCCAGGACCTTGGCTTCAGCCCTGGGGAGTGTTGTCCTGCTTCCACTGTGACAGTCCAAGGACAGCCAGAACAACAAAAAAAAGGAAACCCTTTAGGCCCAGAGACAAACAGAAACCAAATAATAAAACCAGCACTGAGGCTACCCTGTCCTGTTCTAGATTTCAAAATAAATGAAACCTTGATAAGTTCCTGGACCAATGCCATGTGAACCCTTGACCCTGGTAGCACTGATCACTAAGGTCTGAGCCAGGTCTGGACTTAAAACCATGATCCTTACACAGAGAACTGCTTGGTTCTTACCAGGAATTACTGTTGAAGAAATCACAGGCAGTCATCATTGTGGACTAAGCTCCTGTACTGGCTGCAACAAGCCAGGCTAAATATCAAAATGGAGTCACTCACGCTAAACTTCCATGTCACCATGCTGAAACCAAGCTGTTCTGACTTTCTGAGAAATCAAGATCAGAGACTTATCAGCCAAATTACTCAAACAGAAATTTCCCGATACATCATGTACAGGTACAAGCACCCAATAATAAATGTAAATGTATTGTTTACCTAAAATTTACCAATAAAAGAATTTAAGGAAAAAAATTTTTAAAAAGAAATTTCCTCTGTTTTAATCTCCCACACAAAAGTTGACCTGGAGTAACTTGATGTTAATCAATCAATTCTCTTTCTATTATTCTGCCTCGATGTCCCTACCTTACAAGGAATGAAACTTTGAAACAACCAATCTGCTTGTTCTATTTCGGCTCACCTCATTGGAATATTTATTCTATTTTATGGAATGAAGTGTTGTTTGATTCTAGAACCAAAAATAAAGCCAGTTAGGATTGTTAAATTAATTGCTGTCATTTTATCCTTTGACAGGACCAACTGCAAACCTATTCATCTCAGGTCACGGTGCTTCCTTCACTTCAAATGCTGACTGTGCTTGCTTGTTGGCCTGGAATCTCACACCCACCCAGCATCTCACTTGACCTCCCTCCAAATTCAACACCATGGCCCTCTGGCTCCCACCTCCTCTCCTCCCTGGGCCTCCATTCCACTGCTTCTGGCCAGTTCACATTTCTGTCTGGCAAAGTCAGGCTCACTTGAGTCAGAGGACTGAGGACCCGGCAGATGGCTGTGCTAAGCAGGAGGGCAGAGGAAGAGTTCAGGCTTGTTGGCATCAAGGACCATGAGAGAGGAGTTTGAGGCCAGTGGCGGGGCGGGCGGGGCGGGCGGGGCGGGGAGCCCACAGCCCTCCTTGCCCACAGTTGGAGCAGAGGAGGCCACCAGGGGCTGGATGAGGGGCTTTGGGGGCAGCTCATCTTGCTTTTAGACTCCTCTCCCTAGAAGTATAAGCAGATCACAGTGTTGTTTTAAGCCAGTTACAGCAGCCACAGGAAGCTAAGACAGCTCACCCGGTGAGGGCAGCTGGCCCTTGTGTGCAAGGAATGGTCTTCACACTCAGCAAACCCAGAGTCACTTAGCTTGGGAGGGCCCCATGAGGTAGGTGCCCTCATAATCATCACAGGTGGGGAGAGATGGACACAAGCAGTCACCAGAAGGTGAGGCTGGAACCCACCTATAGGGAGCGGGCCAAGGGTCACTCAGGAAACCACCTGCCAGTCTTAGCCTGGGCCCCAAGGGAACCCATGGATGGAATCTAGGGGCTTTGTGACTTGGCGGCAATATTTCCAGATCCCCCTGAAGCAGTTTCAGAGAGCCCTAAACATCTTTTGTGCTTATCATTAGTTTGAACACACTGTTGTCATTGGTCACTACTTGGAGTTGGTTCTCTTAAGGCATGGACACAGAAGCACCTTGTTTTTTTTTGGTGGTGATGGTACTGGGGATCGAACCCAAGCAGCTATATCCCCAACCCTTTTTTAAATTTTTATTTTGTTTTTGCTTTTGTTTTTTGCAACAGGGTCTTGCTAAATCACCCAGGCTAGGTTTGAATTTACCATCCTCCTGCCTCAGCCTCCCAGAGTACGGGATTATAGGTATGCACCACCACTCCCACCTATCATTACAATCTGTTCCACATTTTCTCTATTTTTTTTTTTTTGGTACCGGGGATCGAACTCAGGACCTTATGCTTGCAAGGCAGGCAGCAGAACCACTGAGATAAATCCCCAGCCCAATCTGTTCCACATTTTGATAACTGTATCTCAGCATCAATAGTTTCCTTGTTACCCTATAGGTGCTTCAGCTTGTTTCCAAGGCATCTGAGGCAGAGAGCAGATTCAAGGGCTTTCACACCCAACTTCTAATCTCAAACTCATCAGTAGCCTCCCCAAACTGATTGATAGCCTCCAGTATTGCCAGAAATAGCCTCTCCCAGGGTACCTGATGCCATCACCACCATTCTTGCCCCAGGGGCAATGAGGGAGACCTCCCGACAACTGCCTCTGGTCCTGTCACTCCTCCCAGCAAGATGGGACATCTATTCCCCAATCCCTCTTCAATCTGGTGGCTTTGTGACTTGTTTGAGTGACAGCACAGTGGTAGTTCCCACACAAGTTCCCAGCCTAGATGGCAAGAGGCCATGTGTATTTCTGTCCCTTACTTTCCTGTCATTGTCATCACAAGGACGTACCTGGCCAGCCCCTGGTTACAGGAGGAGGATGAGGACACATGGAGCAGAGCCACTGCATGAGCCAGCCTGACATAGCCAACACTAGCAACCTCAATTCGTAAGGATTTGTAAGCCACTGAGTATGGGGACAGTTTGTTACACAACATGGGCTGCTAACAGAAAACAGACAAGAGTCAGAGATGACAGGAATCACGTAGAACCTAGGCCTGGAAACCTCCATTATCAGGTGCGCCAACCCCACTCTTTAGCCTTGTGGCACTGAGGCCTGGCCTTGTGGCGATGATGTCACACAAGAAAGTCACAGTAAAGGAAAAAACCAATCAGCCCTTCAGGAACTTAGGCCTATTCTCTCTCCACAGATGGGCCACGAGCAGTTCCAAAGTCACTTCAAGTCTCCATGGCTCCTCAAAGCAGCCCCTTCCACCCTCTAGACATCACTGAGCAGAGTGGGTGAGCCAGTAGGCATTTGCTGGAAGGATCAATTAGATTATTTCTAATGCCTGGTACTCAGTAGATGCCCAGCTCAGCAGGACACTGTTTTTCATGTCCAATGTGGCCATAAACTTTTTATCTTTTCCTTCTTATGCTTAGGAAGTTTCGACCTGCTCAGCTGAGGAGAGTAGGGGAAGAATACTAAGTCTCAGTTGGACAGGAGAAGTACCATAACTTCTGGTGTTTCATTAAACCATGGGTCAACTTTAGATAATAATAATGTACTATACATTTCAAAAAAGTTAGAAAAAAGTTTTGATTTCACCACAAAGAAATGATAAATATTTGAAGAGATAAACTTTTCCAGATTTGACCATTACAAAATGTATACATGTATCAAAACAGCCCATGGTACACCATAAATATGTATAATTTTTGTGTCAATTAAAATACATACATTTTCTTTTTAAAAAAAGAACTTACATGGTCCTGGCAGCCCTGATCATGAGGCTCCCACTCACTATCCAGGTCCTTTCTTCTGCTCTCTTCTTGTCCACAGACTTCTGGAAATTTTGTCTAAATTGTTTTCCTCTCCTGGGATGGCTGCCCTGGCCTCTGGCCATCTGCTGGACTCTGTGCTCCCTAAAATGCAGACTCTTCTTATCCCACCCACCCTCATGCCTCATGCTGGCTGATCTCAGTGGCTTACCTGGACCTGTCTCCGAGCCTCTGTGCTCCGATCCCTGGGACCGTCCCAAGTTATCAGACCTGGTGTCCACCTCCCCAGCCTGCTGTCTCCAGACCTCTGGAGGGAGGTTCCCTTGGTTTCGTAGCTTGTTCTCACAGAAATGTGCACACTGCTTGGGGTGCTGCCCGCAGATGGAGATGCAGCTGATGCAGTCTCTCAGGAGATGGTCATAATACTTGCCTTGCTCCTTGCGGCAGCTGAGGGACTCTGGGAGACAGAAATGCATGATCCAACTGGATGATATAGGCTGCAAAAGCTCTGGCCTGGCCTCAAAGAACATCAAAATAAAACGAAACAAGCAGTCCAATTCTCAAAAAGCAATTCCAGAATAATCCAAATATTTTTACAATAAACAAATTGAAGGCTATGCATCACCCTCGAACTACTATTCTAGCTGCACTGCCCACATTTTGATATTTAGTATTTTCTCTTACCTAGTTCAAAATGACTTTTATTTTTTATTTTTATTTCTTCTTTGACCTATAGATTCTTTAAAGGTGCATTTTCTAGTTTCCAAACATATGAAGATTTTTTATTTATCTTTTAAAATTGATATCTAGATTATTACATTGTCATATGAAATCTTTGCTTGCCTTTTTCAAACCTCTTCAAGGAAAAAATGTGTTTCAAATTAGCATAACGAACATGGAAGGAAAGCCAGAATCCTTGTTGGCAAGTTGGGAGAGGGGGGGTGGGAGGAACGTGGAAAAACTCAAATTAATAGTGCTTCTTCTGTCTTAAAAATCAGTGAGAATGGCAGCTGGTTAAACAAGTATTGGTGCCAATGGACAGAGGTCAAGTCAACTAAAGCGCAAGCACATCTACCTCCAGGGAGCACAAGAAACCCAACTCTGTGAGCATAAAAGAAATATATTGGAGGGCTGAGGTATGGCTCAGTAGCACAGCACTTGTCCAGCATACATGAGGCCCTAAGTGCCAGTCCCAGCATGGGGTGGAGGAACAGAGAAAAAGAAAAGGAATCTATTTGAGATAATCATTTACCTTCTGGAAAGCCTCGGAATGTTTTTACTTTCCAACTCAATCAAAAAAATGAACAAGTGTAATGAATAGACACTTCACAGAAAAATAAGTACAAATGTCCATTAAATAATATGAAGAAATGTTCAATCACTGGCCATTAGAGAAACACGAATTAAAACAACTTTGAGATTCCATCTTACCTCAGAAAGAATGTCTATCATCAAGAAATCAAATTATCACAATGCTAGAAACTGCAGGGAAAAATGAACTCTTCTACACTGTTGGTGGGAATGTAAGCTACTACAACCTCTATGGAAATCAGTATGGAAATTCCATAAAAAACTAAAAATAGAAATTTCATTTGATCCAGCTGTTCCCTCTCTAAGTATCTTCCCAAAAGAGCTAATGACATCATGTTACAGACATATATGCATGCCCACATTTACAGCAGCAGAATTCATAATAGCTAAATTTTGAGAGCAGCCTATAGGTCCATCAACAGATGAATGGATAAAGAAAACAACATATTTACACATAATGGAGTAATACTTTGCCATTAAAAGGATAAACTTCAGTCATTTGTAGGAAAATGGATGTGCCTTGACACCATAATGTTAAGAGAAATAAACCAGACACACAAGATGAAGTATTGCATTGTTTTGCTTACATGAAAGACCCAGAGTAAAAATAGAGAGAAAAATAAAAGATAGGTAGGAGGAAGTAGGCAGAAAGATCATTCTCAAAGGAGAAAGGGATCAAGAGATGGAGGGGAGAGGGAGGAAAGGGATGAGAGATGAAAAAATGAATCAGGATGTGTTATGCACATGTACCCATTGTACACAAAGAATGTAAACATTATGTTCTACAAACATGTACAAAGAAAGGAAAAGGATCAAAGGATGGATGGAGGGGTGAGGGAGGAAAGGGAAAAGGGATGAAAAAGGAATTAAGATGTGTTAAGTACATGTACCAACTTCACACAAGGAATGTAAACATTATGTACTACACACATGTACGACCAAACTAAAATGTTTTAAAAAGAAAAAAGAGTGCCGGGGATTTGGCTTAGTGGTTCCGCCGCCTCCCTTGAAAGTGCAAGATCCCGAGTTTGATCCTCAATACCAAAAAGAAAAGAGAGAAAAGAATAATTTTACTTTCCCAAGGTAAGTTTCCATTATCTTTAAGATTCTGTTAGGGCCAGGGATTTAGCTCAGTGGTTCTGCCGCCTGCCTCGCAAGTGCAAGGTCCTGAGTTTGATCCCCAATACAAAAAAAAAAATCAGTTGGGCATAGAAAATAAATAAAACCCTGATTCTTGAATTCAGAAAGTCATTATTAAAAAAAAGATTCTGTTTATGTGAAATGTGACTCACACACAGAGTTGAATAGCACATTTCAGAGGCACTGTAGGATAGCGGCATATAATACAGACATCAAAGCCAGGCAGTCTTGGTGATGTCCTTGCTCCGCCACTTGTAGGCTATGTCACCTTAACTCTCCATGCTTCAATTTTTTTCATTCCCAAGAGAGGAACAATGATAATGCTGACTTCTCAGTCAGGGTTCACTGGAAGAGCTGAAACACCCAGCACTGTGCTTGGTGCATAGTACCTGCTCAGTTAATGGAAGGCTTGACCAGAATAGTCATTTGAGCATCTCTACAATGGAGACACACACACACACACACACACACACACACACACACATCCTTGACAGAGTAGATACCAGAAAGATCATGGAACTGGGGCTTCAGGGAGGACTCAAGGGCCCCAACGGGCCTGCCCTGCGCTTCACAGCACTTGCACCATCACTCATGTTGCCCAAATACTGTTCTCAGGGTTTCTGTGACCTCCCACCTGCCTCAGAGGTCACAGACATGGCTGCTGCAGGTGGTACCTGAATGCCTCAGACCTCATAGCTTGCCTGCACCTCAGGATTTTGGCATTCCTTATCATGTCTTCCCCCACTCCACCTTTTTCCATGTTGGTCCCTCCTCCAAGACACTCTTCCCTCTCACGTGACTTCTGCACTCTATTATCTCTGAACCAGCCACCACTCACCCTCCATGGTATGCTCCCATCATCCAACTGTGACTTCTTATAGTACTTACCCTTTCTACCTTGAAAGGCAGTCATTTCTCTCATTAGAGGACAACTTCCTTGAAGGGTCAGGCCAGATTCCTATTTTCATGGAACTAAAGGATTCCATTTATATTTAGGAGATGAAACAATGAAAGTTCTAATCGATCAATGCATGGTGGTTCAGGGCCATGGTTTTAGAGTCAGAATCCTGAGTTTAAATTCTCACATTTTCACTCTCAACTATGTGATCCAATCAACTATGTAAGCCAGTCAGACCCTCTGTGAGCCCCACTCTGTGTGTATTTACAAAATACTATGTGTCAGGCACTGTGCTAGGCTCAAGTTAGAAGTGGCTCTTTCCCCTCAGAAAGTGTGGTCTGGTGGCTGAGTCAGACATGAAATAAGTGCCCACCAAAGCCCATAAGAGTAAATTGCAAAAGATCTATCAAGAAAAAAAATTATAAAAGAAAAGAACAATGAGCCACAGATACTTTTTATGACAATTACAGAAAAGTAGGTATGGCCTAAGTATTAGACTACATTAAGAAATTGTTGTGGGAGCAATGAGATGTTGAGTTTGTTTTTGAGGTCCTGTGTGTTAGGGATTCGTGGGTTAGTATTTACAGGTAAAGTGATATGAGGTCTTAATTTTCTTTAAAATATATGTCAAAAAATTGGGAAATTAAAAGATTTTTTTTATGCTGATGAGACATACACAGAGGTTTGTCATGCTATTCTTTCTCTGTGTTTGTGTATGTTTGGTAATTTTTAAATAAAAAGTTTTATAAGAAGGTGACAACAGAGAAGGACAAAAAAGAGCCTAATTGCTACTGGGTAGTCAGAGGATAATTGGCTGAGACCTGAAGGGTAAGTAGGAGGGAGTTAAGGGAAGATGAATGAGGAATGTGCATTACAGGCAGAGAAGAGAATGCAACATGTTCAGAAAGCTGGTATGTGGCAGGGCAGCCAGAGCAGAAAGGTCCAGGGTAAAGAGGTGCCATATTGTGAATTTTTTCCCCCACCACTGAAAGCAAGGGGCTAACAGGAGCTCAGGGGGAATGAAGTGGTGTGGTTCACTGTCCCCAGGCTCTGGCCCAGAACTCACTGCAGAAGGCTGCACAGGTGTGCTGGCTCCGATTGCTGCAGGCTGACTTGCAGGAGATGCAGCTGCTTAGCAAGTTGTCCCAGTACTGCTCTTCGGGGCAGGGCCCCATAGCCACTACTGGCCACAGGCCCTGTGGAACTGAGAGATAGGAAGGAGTGTGAGGGCAGCTGATGTGCTAGTGGGCACCCAGGCAGCTTCTTCTGCCAACATCCCAGAGGCATCCCCTCTGTCTCAGTAGGCAGGGGCAGCCAGACAAAGCTGGCTCCAATGCCCACTGCACTCAGTGGGAGACCTAGGGGTGCCACTTCACCTCTTTAGCCTCAGTACCCTCCCCACTCCCCCTCTTCTAAGGGCCCCTAACTTCTCACATTGGCTGCACCCTGCCTGGTCCTTCTCTCTCCTTTCTTTCACCCTCCCTTGACCTGCCACAAGATCTTTGCATAGGATACTCCCATTGCACACTCTCTTCCCTTGCAACCCTCCTCATCCTTGAGATCTCTATTCAGACCCCACTTCCTCAGGGAAGGCTTCTGACTCTCCCTCACACTATGCCAAGTACCTTCCACACATTCATAGTGTTCACTTTCCTTTTATGAGTGTGGTTATTTCACACCGTCTCCAACACTAATGGTGGGCATCATGTAGTGGGGCCTATGCCTAAATTTTTGTTCATTGCTGGGTTCTTAGGACCTAGATAGTGCTTAGGAAATACCAGGTGCTTGAGAAAACTTCCAGGAAGGTGGCAAGTGATGAATGAACAGCAGAGAAAGAGCCTCTCCTAGATTCAGTGTCCAGATGCTGGAATATAGCAATGTGCAGAAGAGAAGGGGAGTCCCCAGGACCCAGAAAGGATATGAAGCAAGAACTGAAGCCCATGGGGAGAGCGAAGAGAAAGATTTCAATGAAGAAGAAGGAGGTGGCAAGTGGGGCTTTCCCCCTGAACCCTGGCTCACTGTGTGGAAGGGGTGGCTCAAACCTGCAGTCACACTGTGACTCCTAGTAACCCCAGAGGCCTCCACAGAGAATATGTACCAGTGGAACAGAGCAGTGGACACAGTGGACTCTGATAGCTGGTGAGTTATTTGGGATCAGACACACCCCAGGAGAGGGTGATTGGCCAGTAGCCATCTTGGAAAGGAGCCAACTGAGTTCAGAATGCAGAGCAGCTGCAGGCTAACTCCATCTAGCAGCTGCCATCTAGTACTGCTGAGTTAAATCAGCCGGAGGTCAAAGAACCAAGTTCCAGCTGGCAAGAGGCACACGGTGTATCTGGAACAAATCAGGTCCCAGCCTCACAGCTAGAAACCAGCCTTAACTTTAGTAGAACTAAAGATGCAGGCTTACTGGGATTATCCACTACTCTGCCATAAATCTATGACTGACTTGGTGGGATTAATCAACACAGATCTGGGCTCTATCTGCTCACTCTTTCTACTAGTGACAACAGAGATGCACCTTGAGGTAGACTTTTTTCTTATTTTGTCTTTTTTTTTCTTTTCTTGTTTTTGTTTTTATTTTTTCTTGACCATTCTTGTTTTTATATGAGTGTGAACATTGTTTCTAGTTTTGTTGCTGTTATTTTTGTTCTTGTTATTCTTTCTTCTCTCTTTCCCTCCTGTCTTCACCACTTTCTCAAAGTTCTTCTAATCTTCCTGTATCCTCCAGCCTTGCTTAGAATCTCTTCTTCTTCTTCTTTTTCTTCTTCTTCTTCTCCTCCTCCTCCTCCTCCTCCTCCTCCTCCTCCTCCTCCTTTGCCCCTAAGCCCTTTTAAATTTTCTCCCCAGAGGGTCACATTCCCATACTGAGGACTTATGTTCTGGATACAGTTTTCTGGTTTGTTTTAGATTTTGTTATATAGCCACAAATCTAGTTCATACAGTTAAAGGTGGAAAATTAAGTAACCACAGTTTGTCATTTCTAGGCTGTGTTTGATGCTATAGTTATTGTTGATTGTACTGCTTTAGCCAATGTTATATAATTGTTTCAATCAGTTGTTCTTCCTGGTATGGCAAGACTGAGATTGCCTAAGGGTCATAAACAATACTATAGGCCAATGCCAAAGAACCAGGGGCTAGGCCAAATATGCAGCAACTTCCCCTCCCCAATAAATTGAAGAAGTAGGATCCTGCAACAGACTCAAAACCCAAAAGCTAGCTACACCTGGATGTCTACAGAGTGTTCCACTCCACTGCTTCTCTGAGAAGCAGTCATTTCCTGAGGGTTCTAAATGCTAGCAATAAAGCTACTTCCCATAAGAAATTTATAAACATCAAGCCAGGAATTAAACTAAAAAATAAAAATAAAAAATGAGAAGACACAGAAGCAAGATGCAACCCCAGACTTCCACTTCACCAAAGGCAAACCCAGGGAACAATTTGAAAGCCACCCACCTGGACTCTCTGAAGTGATAACGGCATAAGTAACAAAGAAATGAATGAAGGTCTAGAAAAAAATCAAATCAGAAATAATTTCTCAGATAACTACAGAGATGGCCAATGTGAGGACAGAATATTAGATGTGAAAAACAGGATTGCAGTTACCAATCATGAAAAGAAAAATTTCTCAAAAATAGCAAAGGACCAGGAACAATAAACCCAACAGTTACTAGATGAGGCAAAAAAGAATAACATAAGATTGATCAAATTCAGTGAAAAAGCAAGAGATAGCACAAATGACATAAAAACCCTGTTGACAGGGGCAGGGATTTAGCTCAGTGGCACCGCGCCTGCTTTGCAACTGCAAGGTCCTGAGTTCAATCCCTGGTACTGCAAAAAAAAAAAAAAAAAAAAAAAACCCTGCTCACAGAAGTAATGGTAGAAAACTTCCCAAGTATAGAAAAGGCATCTGACATACAGATAAGTGAGGCATATAAAATTCCAATTAGCCCTGATCAAAAAAAAAACTACACCAAAGCATGTAATAGTCAAGATTCCAGAAATTCAACATAAGAACAGAATATTAAAAGCTGTTAGAGAAAAGAAACAAATCACCTATAAAGGAAAGCACATCAGAATCACAGCAGACTTCTCAACACAAACCTCCAAGTCAAGGAGAGCTTGGAATGAAGTATTTCAAGCTCTAAAAGCAAACAACCTCCAACCCAGATTGATGTACCCTGCAAAACTTTCTTTCAAATGTGATGGAAAAAAAAAAAAAGATAGTTCCATGGCAAAGAACACCTGAGGAAATTCATGACTACCAAACTAGCACTACAAAATGTTGTTCTCAGGACATTCTAGAAAGAAATAACAAGGACTCCAACTCCATGAACCCCAACAGAATGAATCCACCAGGCAAGACAAGCAATTAAGCAGAGGCACAAAAAAGTGAACCAACAGCAAGAAAATAACATGACAAGGATAAGTCAATACATATCTGTTGTAACCATCAATGTTAATGGTCTCAATTCACCAATCAAAAGAAACAGACTGGCAGAGTGAATCAAGAAGCAAGATCCAACAATATGCTGCAAACAAGAAACACATTTAATTAAAAAAGAATTTCATAGCATAAATTTCAAAGTCAAAGGATAGAAAACAATATTCCATGTGACAGAAAACCAGAAAAAAATCAGGGTTAGCTATTCTATTTGCAAACAAAGTGGATATCAAGCCACAGCTGACTGAGACAAAAAAGGTCATTACATCCTCATTAAGGGGACAATCCAAGAGAAATAGATAACAGTCATAAATATATATGCACCAAATACCAGTGCAACCAACTATATAAAACAAATATTGATGGACATGAAAAGTCAAATAAATACTAATACAATTGTAATGTAGGACTCCAGTACCCCACGGTCACAAATAGATCAATTAGACAAAAAATCAACAATGAAATATGAGAAGTGAACCAAACTTTTGAACAAAAAGTTTAGTAGTTGTCTACAGAGTGTTCCACTCCACAGCATCAGAATATACATTCTTATCAGCTGCACACAGGATGTTCTCCAAAATAAACCACATACTAGCTCATAGAACATGCTTAAGTAAATGCAAAGGAATTGAAACTGTCCCATGCATTTTTTTTCTGGTACTAGGGATCAAACTCAGGACCTTGCATGTGTGAGGCAGGCACAGTGCCACTGAGCTAAATTCCCAGCCCTCCCATGCATACTATCAGACCATAGTGCAATTAAATCAGAAATCAGTGGCAAAAGAAACCACAGGAACTTCATGAATATATGGAAATTAAACAACACCCCCTTGAACAACCAATGGGTCACAGATGAAACTAAAGAAGAAATTAGACAGTTTCTACAATTAAACAATAATGCCAATACAACATACCAAAACTTATGGGATGCATTTGAAGCAGTCCTATGAGGGAAATTTGTAGCAGTGAATTCCCATATCAGAAAAACAGAGCAAGTTCAAACAACCTAATGTTGAACCTCCAGCTTCTAGCAAAAGAAGAGCAAATCAAGCCCAAAGGCCATACAAAGGAAGAAATTATAAATATCAGAGCAGAAATTAATGTAATGAAGACTAAGAAAATAATGCAAGGAGTCAATTAATCAAAGAGTTGGTTCTTTGAAAGATTAAATAAAATTGACCAACCCTTAGTCAACCTTATCAAAAAAGCAAAGAAAAGACTCAAATCCATGCAGTTAGGAAGGAAAAGGGTGAAATCACCACAGATTCCGCAGAAATCCAAAAGATCACCAATACCTACTTTGAGAACCTGTATTCTAATAAGATGGAAAACCCAGAAGAAATGGACAGATTCCTAGATACATATGAATTTCCAAAGCTGAATCAAAAAAATATAAAAATTCTAAATAAACCAATATCAGTCAGTGAAATTGAAGATGTAATTAAAAACCTATGAACAAAAAAAGCTTGGCTATGACAGATTCACTAGTGAATTCTACAAGAAATTTAGAGAGGACTTAATGCCACTACTTGTCAAATTCTTTAATGAAATTGAAAGGGAAGCAATACTCCAAAAATCATTCCTGGAAACAGGCACTATGCTGACACCAAAACCAGAGAATGATCCAACAAAAAAAGAAAACTATAGTCCAATCTCTCTAATGAACATATATGCAAAAATCCTCAGTAAGGTACTGGCAAACAGAATGCAAGAAATCATCAAGAAGATTATACACCATGACCAAGTAGGATTTATCCCAGGGATGCAAGGATGGTTCAACATATGCAAATCAATAAATGTAATACACCATATTCACAGAGCCAAGGACAAAAACCACATGATCATCTCAATAGATGCAGAAAAAGTGTGTGACAAAGTCCAACACCCATTTATGATAAAAATCCTACAGAAAATTGGAATAGAGAGTCTTTAACCTGATAAAAGCCATCTATGACAAACCCCAACAGCCAATATCATATTACATGGACAAAAACTGACAGCTTTCACTCTAAAGTCAGGAAAAAGACAAGGATGTCCACTGTCACCACTCTTATTCAATATAGTTCTGGAAACATTACCCAGAGCAATTAGACAAGAGAAAGAAATAAAAGAAATAAGGATAGGAAAGGAAGAAGTTAAATTATCATTATTTATACATAATACTCTACATGGAAGACCTCAAAGCTTCACCAAAAGACTTCTAGATTTAATAACCAAATTCAGTAGTAGAGCTGGATACAAAGTCACACTCAAAATCAATAGCAGTTCTGTACACAAATAACAAAATCACTGAAAAATAAATTAGAGAAACAACATCTTTCACAATAGCATCCAAAAAACTGAAATACATAGGAATCAATCTAACGAAGGAAGTAAGAGAACTTTACATTGAAAACTATAGTACTCTGAAAAAGAAGATTAAAGAAGATATCAGCAAAAGGAAAAATATCCCTTGTTCTTGGGTAGGAAGAGCCAACATAGTGAAAATGGCCATACTTTCAAAATTGTTATACAGATGTAAAGCAATCCTGATCAAAATACCAATAGCATATCTCAGAGAATTAGAAAAAATATTTCTAAAATTCATTTGAAACCAGAAGAGAACTACAATAGCAAAAGCAATTCTGGGCAACAAAGGCAAGGCAGGGGGCATCACAGTCCCTGATTTAAAATTATACTACAAAGCCACTGTGATAAAAACAGCATGGTACTGGCAAAAAAAAAAAAACAGACCTGAAGATCAATGGAACAGATTAGAATATGCAGAAACAACTCCAAACATACTCAGCCACCTTATCTTTGACAGAGAAGCCAAGAACCTTCAATTGAAGAAAGGTAGCCTCTTTAATAAATAGTGCTGAAAAAACTGGCTTTCCACATGCCGACGATTACAACTAGACTCATATCTTTCACCATGCACTAAACTAAAATCAAAATGGATCAAAGATCTAAATATTAAAACAGAAATACTAAATCTGGTGGAAGACAGAATATGTACAACTCTTGAAAGCATTGGGGTAGGCAAAGACTTTATGAACGAAACCCTGATCCCACACGTAATATCACAAAGCATCAATAACTGGGATCTCATCTTACTAAAATGATTTTGCACAGCAAAAGAAACCACCAACAGAGTGAAGACAACATACAGTGTGGGAAAAAAATTTTGCCAGCTATTCCTCAGACAAAGGAATAATACCTAGAATATATAAAGAACTCAAAAAAATCAGATCCCCCAAATTTAAAGAATGAATCCAAAAATGGGCATCTAAAATGAACAGACATTTCTCAGATGAAGTAGAAATGGCAAATAAATATATGAAAAAAATGTTCAATGTCACTGGTCAGTTGAGAGACCCAAATTAAAACAACCTTGAGATTCCATCTCATTCCAGAAAGAATGGCTATTATCAGGAAATCAACCAATAACAAATGCTGGCAGGGCTGTGAGGAAAAAAAGAATCCTTCTCCACTGTTGGTGGGAATGCAGACTGGTGCAACCACTGTGGAAATTAGTGTAGAGATTCCTCAAAAAACTAAAATTAGAGGTTCCATTCAACCCAGCTATTCCCCTTCTTGGTATCTTCCCAAAAGAATTAAAAGCATCATACCATAGTGATATATGCACACCCATGTTTATAGTGGCACAGTTTTTAACAGATAAATCTTGGAAACAGCCCAAATGCAACATCAATCATTGAATGAATAAAGATGTGTTTTTGTATACAATGGAGTATTACTTTGCCATAAAGGATACACTTGAGACATTTCTAGCTAAATGGATGCACCTTGAGACTATACTCTTAAATGAAATAAATCAGACACACATGTGTAAATATCACATGGTTTCTCCGGTAAGAGAAACCAAAAGTGTAGATAAAGACCAAAATGTATTAACAGATTTTGGGAAATGGGAAGAAAATGTTCAAATGAGAAGGGGAACAAGGGAAGGTGCAGGAGGAAAGGAAAGAAGAGACAAGAAAAAAATGGAAGGAAATAAAAATGGAAGCAAGGCTTTTGTAGACAAAGAGGGGAGTAGGGTTAAAGGGAGGGGATAGGAATGGAAAAAAAAGAAGCAAGATATAATGTATAGGTACAAATTCCCTATGATGAATGTTATCGTTATGTATATCTAAAATGTACCATAAAATGAAAAAAGGAAATACTAGGTGGTCATTAAGTGAATGAAGTTTTATTTATTTGTTTGTTTATTAAACAATACTAGGGATTAAACCCAGGGTTTGCTTATTTATTTATTTATTTATTTATTTATTTATTTCTGAGACCAGGTCTCAGTAAGCTGCTAAATTGCCCAGGCTGGTGTCAAATTTGTGATCCTCCGTACTCAGCCTCTCGGAGTGCTGGGATTTTAGCATGCACCACTGCACCTAGGTAAGTGATCGTTTTATAAAGCAGATTTCTCCAATGCCTCGTCTACAGTAAGGACTCAGTACATGTCAACTTCCAGCCATTCCTTATTTACTAAAGTGTGGAACACACACAGTGACACATGTACTATGCATACATCTTACATATATGGCCTGGCAATTGTGTATACACTGCATCTTTGTAACCCACATCAAGACAGAAACCATTTCTGCTCCTTGGATGATTCCCTAGAGCCACCTCCCATCAGGTCTCTACTCCTGGGAAGAAATACTGTTCTGATTTTATCCCTTTGTGGCACTAAAGTTTGAACCCAGGGCCTCACACATACTAGGCAAGTGCTCTGCCACTGAGCTACATCACCAGTCCTACTGTTCTGATTTTCTATTACCATGGGCTAATATTGCCCATTCTGGAGCTTTATGTCTGGCTTTGTTTGCCCATATGATCTCTGAGCCTCCCCATGATGATGTTCTCAGCAGTCTATGTCACTGTGAGCTTCTAGTCCATGAGTGCATCATCCTCTCTTCGGGAATGTCCTGTCTGATTTCATGACACTCATTCCCCACCAATGCTTCTCTTCAACATTTTTCAAGACATTTTCTTATTCTTCAGCAGGAGCAGACTGAGAAGGACAGCAGGTCCCTGCTGAACACAGCACTCTAAGCATAGGAGCTTATCTATTTCCTTCTGGAACGTGTAACTGAGAGTTAAGTTCACCCAGCCTCAAAGGTCAGAGAGTGGAGAAGGTTACCGCAGGGACAGAGAAATGGCAGCAGCATTCTGGAGGTTGCAGGGGCTGGGGACTGGGGTTGGCTGTAGACTAGATCTCCCCATGAGGATGCCTAGAGGGGGACGAGACTGTTTGGAGCCAAAGAACTCCAGGACATCTCCAGAATTAGAGGCACTAAGTTCTGCCCAACAATTAGGGATTGAAAGGGAGGTGCAAAGTATGAAAACACTGGTTGAAAACTGATATGAAAAGAGCTTGACCCCAAGCAGAATCCCATTCAAAGGCAAGCAACAGCTCATTGTCCACCTAAGCACAAGATTGAGTGGTCTCCCCAGGCATAGCTGAGATAGCAGTGAGGTTTTGCCTAGCAATGGAGGGATTGAATGAGAATCTTCCTCCCATCATTCTTCCCATTCCCCACTCACCCTGGCTGAAGCCAGGTCTGTAAATGCTGGCTCCTCATTCTGTAACTGGCAGGCAACCAGCAAACACTGTTCTGGGGAAAGGGACCAAAAGATTTAGAGGGACTTCTTGTGGGAGATTCTCTCAAGACAACAGCCAAGCCCTTCATCAGGGGCTCCTCTCTGCAGGTAAGCCAAGCGGCATGAAGCTCCTCGGCTGTGTTCCCGTTCCTGCCCACTTCACGGTGAGGTCCCAGGAGCGGCTTGGAGCCCTGCCTTCATCTGGGGCTCCTCTCCTCGTGTCAGCTAAGCGGCGTGAAGCTCCTCGGCTGCGTTCCTGTTCCTGCCCATGGCATGGTGAGGTCCTGGGAGAGGCTTGGAGCCCAGCCTCCAACCGGCACTCTGCTTAGCCGCGCGGGTGCCTAAAAGGCCCAGTTCCATTCCACCCCCCCCACCCCCACCCCGCCTTCTGGCTCTTCTGCTACCTGGTCCCACACTACAGAGGCACAGGGGATTATACTTCACACAGTTAAATGTGATAAATTAATAACTACCACAAATTATCATTTTCTAAGCTGTGCTTGATGCTATGGTATTGCTGATTATAACATTTGGCCTAACATGTTGTGATTGATCTAGTCAGTTTTCCTTCCTGGTATAAGGAAAATAAAATGGCCTCAGAGTCATTAGAGCCTCAAAACCTAAACACAAGCCATATCTGGAAGACACCTCTGAAAAGCAATCATTCCACAAGGGTTTTAAACATAAGCAACAAAGATACCTGCATTAAGCAATTTTGAAATATCAACCCAGGATTAAACCAAGGACAGTACCAAAAACAAAAATGAGAAGACATTTAAGCAAGGCACAAATGCAGGCTTTCACACCACAAAAAGGAAATTCTGGGGGAAATGAGGTGGAAAAGTGTGATAATCAACCACTTGGACACCCTGAACTGATAGCATAGGAAGTAACAAAGCAGATACATGAGGCTCTAGAAAAATTCAAAGAAAAAATAATCTCCCAGATAAATACAGAGATGGTGAGTAGAGTGAAAGACATGATTAGAGGCTCTAGAGCAGAAAGAGATAAGAAAATAGATGAGATCAGAAACATGCTGGAAGCCATGAATGCCCAGCATAAGAAAGATATGGAAACCATGATCGCCCAAAATAAGCAAGAAATGGAATCCATGAAACAGATTCAAACAGATATTCAGGAGATTAAAAACTCCATTGAAAGCATGCAGAGCAGACTAAGAGAATCTGAAGACAGAATATCAAATATAGAAGAC
>NW_004624849.1:4437906-4484211 GCF_000247695.1 Heterocephalus glaber | reverse complement strand
TGAGGCCATACTCTTAAGTGAAATACATAAGACACACGTGTAAATACCGAATAGTATCTCTAGTGTGAGAAACTGAAAGTTTAAATAAGGATGAAAATGATTAAAATGAATAATTGATAATTTGAAATAGGAAAAGGTCCAGGGGGGTAGGGGTGGTGGGAGGGGAAGGGGAAAGGGAAGAAGGGAAAGGAAAAACTATGAGAAAGAAAAAAAAAGGGAAACAAAGTCTTTGTAAATAGGGAAGGGTGGTGGGGGTGAAGGGCACATAGGTAATGGGGGAAAAAATAAGAACTAAGATACATCATGTTCAGGTACAAACACCCAATGATAAATGTAAATGTATTGTATACTTAAAATGTACCAATTAATATATAAATAATTAAAAAAAGACAACAAGCAAGTCCCTTCCTGATCACACTGGCACCGGAGCTCTATATCAACACCCTAGACCATTTAACCAGGACTTGCAATCAGCAGCTCAGGGCTGCCCGCTATGGCAGTACCACTCCTGGCCCAGAAGAGAACTCAAACCACACAGAGAACAGACACATAGAGCCAACAGAGATGATACAGGAAGCAGAAGACAAGTTAAAAACAGCAGAAGCAATAGTTAGTATCCTCAGAAGTATAAATGATGTTGCCTTCATGAAAAATAATAGTGCACTATTTTCCAAGAACATTCAAAAGAATTACTAGCAATATAAAATGTAATAGCCAGACTAAAAACATAGAAGAGTAGATTTAGGAAGATCTAACTGAAGAAATTTCTGAGATGTGAAGTGATGGAATCATTTCAGGAGATCTGAAGGCTGATTAATGATTGAGAGGACATTAATTTCCTGTTGAAAGATCTCAAAAGTTCTACTGGGGTGTGAGTATAGTGACACCAGGGAAGAGGTGGAGTGGGAAGCTAAAAAATCCATTCTTCCTGGTAGTCAAGTATGGAGCTGGCAGTACCCAAAGGAGGGAGCTACTTTGGAACTCTGGGACAGTCTAGTGCAGGGCCTGGTTAAAAGGCTGGTAAATTTCAGAACTCCGGTGAATTTCAACCTATAGCACAGGAGTAGTTAACATTCCAAGTCCCAAATTCAGGAAGGCAGCAGTAGGATGTTGCCCCAGTTTCCAGTGCTGGAATCAGGGTGGCCAATAAGATCTTTGTCCTCCAATACTAGGGTTGTAGGTTCTGATTGCCGATTGCTGGTTTGGATCACTAAGGGAGGTCAGCACAAAGCTAGTAACCATAATTTTCATCCCTCAGGGATGATGTGGCTTCTAGAAGATGTAAGGAGACACTACTTTCTTTTCCTCTTGGGAGCCAGACATTTAGGGAATCTTTGTCAGGACACTGATTAGAGAAAGAGAGGAAGAAAAAGATGAGTGACCAACACAACAAGCACATTGCTTAAAAATAGTTTAAACAAAGCATGTGGTACATACTTGTAATCCCCACACTTGGGAGGCTGAGGCAGGAGGATTGCTGCAAGTTCAAGGCCAGCCTTGGCTACATAGTGAGTTCAAGGCTACCAAGGACTACACAGTGAAATCCTGTCTCAGAAAAAATGGTTTGTGAAAGTCACAAACAGCTCCGGGCCTTAAAAGGCAAGATTCAATCCCCAAGGAGTGGGGAAATTAGATTTCTAGAACTATTTCAACATAATACTCAAAATCTGCAGTTCTCAAAATATTACAAAACATATAGAGAAGCTGAAAATATTAGAAAATAAAGAATTTGACAATAAGTATCTCCAGGGAAGCCTATATATTGGAATGATTAGTCAAAGATGCTGTTAAATCAATGATCTTAAATTTATTCAATAAGCTGAAGGAAACCATGGACAAAGAACTAAAAGAAATTAGGAAAACAGTATATGAACAAAATGAGACTATGAAGAGGTAGAAATTGTAAAAAGGAACCAAAACTTGGAAGCAATCAAGATGCACTTCAGCAGATTAATGTATAAACAAACTGTGATAATCAAATTCCAAACAATGGAATATTATTCAGCATGAAAAACAACTGAGCAGGTAAATAGTGAGAAAACATGGAGTAACTATAAATCCATATTAGTAAGTGAGATAAACCAAACTGAAAAGGGTATTGTATGATTCAATTAATTCTATGACAGTCTGGGAAAGTCAAAACTATGATGATCAGTGATCACCAATGGTTGGAGAAGGAAGTGATGAACAGGTAGAGCAGTGAAATTATTTTGTGCAATATCATAATGGTGGACATATGTGCTATATTTTTGTCCAAACCCAGCCATAGACTGTACACCACCAAGAGAGCCTAACATCCATGGACTTCGGGTGATAATGATGTGTCAACATGGGTGTTGGGTGTGGGAGGCTGTGTGTGCAGGAGAAAGGCCAGGGATATATGGGAACCCTCTATATCTTCTGCTCAGTTTTGCTGTGAACATAATAAATGCTTTAAAGATATTATATATAGATATAAATATAGATAGATAGATATAGTAATTATTAGTAGTAGTAAAAAGGAACCAAACAGAAATTCTAGAACTGAGAAGTCCACTTGAAGGGTTTATCAGCAAATTTGAACAAGCAGAAAAAAGGATCAGGGAATTTGAAGATAAGTCAACTAAATTATTCTCTTCAAAACAGAAATTTTAAAAAGAATAGGGGGAAAAGTGAACAAGCTCTGAAGGGTCTATAGGACCCCCTATCAAACATATGCGCATAGGAATTCCAAAAAGAGGAGAAACTAAAGGGCAGAAAAAATATTTGACGAAATAGGACCCCCAAATACTAGTGAACTGGATCCAACAACACATCAAAAAAATTATTCACCATGATCAAGTGGGATTCATCCTCAAAATGCAAGGTTGGCTCAACATATGCAAATAATAAATGTGATATATGACATTAACAGAATGAAGGACAACAACTATGTAATCGTCTCAAAAGACTTAGAAAAAGCATTTAAGAAAATTTAATATTCATTTATTTGGGTTGATTTTTTTTTTGGTACTGGGAATTGAACTCAGGACCTTGCACTTGCGAGGCAGGCGGCGGAACCACTGAGCTAAATCGCCAGCCCTTAATATTCGTTTATGATAAAAACTCTCAGTGGGGATGTAGCTCAGTGTTAAGGTCCTGGATTCAAACCCCAGTGCCACTCACAAAAATACAGATGTAGAAGGAATGTAAAAGGGAACAGATCAAAAGATGGAAGGAGCGGGAGGGAAGGGAGGGAAAGGAGATGAAAAAGAGGAATTAAAATGTGTTATGTACGGGTACCAATTCCACACAAGGAACGTAAACATTATGTACTATACACGTGTACTAATAAAAAATAAATTTTAATCAGCAGTGCGTCCATGCTCACTCCATAGTAAACTAGAAAGCAGTCCCACATAACAGCTACAATAATAATAATAGTAATAATAATAATAATAATAATAATAATAATAGTAACTACCTAGGAATAAATCTAACTAAAAGGTAAGTGATCTGCACAATGAAAACTATAAAACACTGATGAAAGAAATTCAAGAAAACACAGATAGAGATTCTGGGAAGTAAGGGCTCCACCAGGAAAGGAGCCACTGCCGCGTCTAAACTGCGGCGCCCGCGAGGCCCGACTCCCTGATGGTGCCAGAGGAGCGCGGGGCGGGGCGGAATCAGCCCCATCCTCCCAGCCTCCCTGTTGTGGGACGTGTGGCGACTGTCGCAGGGGCTGGAAGACCCGACAAGGCTGTGGAGCCACTACCTGGGGGCAGTTATCTTTGTCCTGTGCAGTGCCAAAGAGGAAGCTGTTCCTTGCCCCATTGCTCCTTAGAGGCTTGTTACCTGTGGTATTCCTTTCTCCTTGTTATCTGGTAAGAAGCTCTGGGAACCAAAGAGGATTATTTTTCAAGGAGATCACAGTTAGCTGTGACAGACATGACTATGGCATCGTGAAAAATGTGCATTAATAGAAGCTGTTGGATTTACTGATCACTTGTAATTTCTAAAAACAAGACTAATGGAGAGGAAGGGACAAAGGGGACTGCTGTGGTCAAAAGGTTTGTGACCCTCTAGGATTTATGATATCAAAGTCCTGGTCCTCTATGGTGACAGTATTGAGGTGGCAGCCTTTGGGGGGTGATTAGATCCTGAAGGTAGATCCTTCCTTAACAGAATTGGCACCCTTATAAGAGATCTATCTGATGAGCTTACTTGCCTCTTCTGCCATGTGAAGGTACAGCGAGAAGGTGCCATCTACCAGGAACTGATCCCCACTGGGCATCAGATCTGCCCGTGCCTGATCTTGGACTTTCCAGCCTCAGGTACTATCTGAAACACATTTCTGTTATTTGTAAGCTACTCAGTCTTAGCACATTTTGTTGCAGCAGCCTGAATGGACTGAGACAGGGCCAATGAACGGAAAGGAAGGCCTTACCATGAGCCAGGAAAGGCAGCCTACGTAAATGACTAGGAAGTGTGGCATTAAAAGGGGCTCAAAGAGCTTCTGTGATAAAAACAGCATGGTACTGGCAAAAAACAGACCTGAAGATCAATGGGACAGACTAGAAGATGCACAAAGAACCTCAAGCACACTCAGTCACCTTATCTTTGACAAAGAGGCCAAACATGTTCACTGGAAGAAAGATAGCCTCTTTAATAAATGGTACTGGGAAAACTGGCTTTCCACATGCCAAAGACTAAAACTAGACCCATGTCTCTCACCATGCACTAAACTAAAATCAAAATGGATCAAAGATCTAAATATTAAAACAGAAACACTAAATCTGCTGGAAGAGAGAATAGGTAGAACACTTGAGGACATAGGAGTAGGTAGACTTCAGGAACAAAATCCAGACCACATGGCAAATACTACAAAGAATCAACCACTGGGACCTCATCTTATTAAAAAGCTTTTGCACAGCAAAAGAAATCACAACAGAGTGAAAAGATAACCCACAGAGTAGGAAAACACTTTAGCCAGCTGCTCCTCAGACAAAGGACTAATATCTAGAACACATAAAGAATTGAAAAAAATTAGCCCAGATTTAAAGACCCAATTCAAAAGTGGGCATCTGAGATGAATAGAGACACTTCTCTGGTGAAGAAGTAGAAACACCAAATAAACATATGAAAAAATGTTCAACATCACTGGTCATTCGAGGGATGCAAATTAAAACAACGCTGAGATTCCACCTCACTCCAGAAAGAATGGCTGCTATCAAGAAATCAACTGCAAATGCTGGCAGGGCTGTGGGGAAAGGGACCCCTTCTCCACTGTTGGTGGGAACGCAGACTGGTGCAACCACTGTGAAAATCAGTGTGAAGATTTCTCAAAAAACTAGAATTACAGGTCTCATTTGACCCAGCTCTCTCCTGCTCGATACCTTCCCAAAAGAGTTACAAATATCATACCACAGTGATATATATGCACCCATGTTTATAGCGGCACATTTTTTAATAGCTAAATCTTGGAAACAACCCAAATGCCCATCAACTGATGAATGAATATAAAACATGTGTTTTTTTAATATAATGGAGTACTATTCAGCCATAAAGAAGGATAAACTTGAGATCTTTCTAGGTAAATGGATGCACCTTGAGAACATACTGTTAAGTGAAATAAATTAAACACACACGTAAATATTTCATTGTCTCTCTGGTGTGAGAAACTGAAAGTGAAATAAAGACCAAAAAAATAAATTTTGTGAAATATAAAGAAATTGTTCAAAATTATACAGAATGTGAGATACTTTGTCAATACTTAAAATGTTTTATGCAAAAAAAAGGTATAGTGTTATTAGGAAATGAGCTGAGAGATGAGATTAGCAAATGAAAATGTATTTTTAAGATCATAATACATAGTGTATTTACCATGGTTATTCTCTAACAATTTTTGTTAAGAAAAATTATTTTTTATAGAACAGCTTTTATATTTTCTTTATTAATATATACTTGTATTACATTAAAATTAAAAATTAAAAAAGAAAAAAGAAAGAGATTCTGCATTCTATGAGTTCCCATTTAATAACATAAAAATGTTTGTACTACCCAAAGCAGCCTACAAACTTAATCGTTTATTAATTGTAACCAATCTTCCTGAAAGTACTAATTACATTCTTCACAGAAATGGGAAAAATGTTCTAAAATTTCTGTGGAACCACAAAATACTTTATTACCCAAAGCAGTCTTGAGCAAATAACAAAGCTTGAGGCATCACACTATTCAAATTTAAAATATACTGCAAGGCAATACTAGCCAAAATATAAAATCAGACACACAAACCACTGGAACAGACTAAAGAATCTAGAAAAAAAGATATATATATAATTGATTTTTATAGAAATGCCAAGAATATGCAATGGGGAAAAAGTCTCTTCAATTAATGATGCTAGGAATTGGGTATCCACATGCAGAAGAAACTGGAACCCTATTTAGATCTCTGACTTTCACCAGTTATAAAAATCAACCCCACATGCATTACAGACTAAAATGTAAAACCAAAACCTATAAAACTACAAGAAGAAAATACAGTAGAAACACTTCAGGACACTGATTTAAGCATGAATTTTTTTGGACTGAACCTCAGAAGTACAGACAAGAGAAGCAAAAATAGACAAAGGGAATTGCATCAAATGAAAAAGCTGCTACACAGCATAGTGTAGAAAGAACCTACAGAATGGGAAAAATCTGACAAGTACTAATATGTAGAATATATAAAAAACTCAAACATCTCAATATAAAAAATAATCTTATTAGAAACATGCAAAAGATTTGAACAGACATTTCTTAAAAGAAGGCATACAAAGCTGAGAGTAGTGGTGCATGCCCGTAATCCCAGCACTCAGAGGCTGAGGCAGGAGGATTGCAAGTCTGAGCCTAACCTGAGCAACTTACTGAGACCCTGTATAAAAGAAATTAGAAAGACATACAAATAGCCAAGAGGTATATGAAAAGATGCTCAATGTAACTATCAGGAAAATGAAAATGAAAATCACAATGAGACATCATCTCACCCTAGTTAGAATGGTTATTATCAATAAGACAAGAAATAATAAATGCTGGCAAGGCTGTGGAGAAAGAGGGACTCTCTCATACTGATGGTGGGAATGTAAATTAGTACAACCATTATGGAAAACAGTATAGATGTTCCTCAAGACAACTAAAACTAGAATTACCATATAACCCATCTACTGGATATATATTCAAAATAAATGAAATTGGTATGTCAAAGGGACATGTATCTGTATCCCATAACAGCACTATTCATAATAGCCAAGATATGCAATCAACCTAAGTGTCCATCAATAGATAAATGTACCAAAAAAATGTGATGTGTGAACAGCAGGAAACTAATCACTAAAAAGATAAACAATATATAGATGGATGTAGAGGATATTAGGTTAAATAAGCTAGACTCAGAAAGACAAATACTGTACCATATGATCTCCTCTTATCTGCAATATAAAAATGTTGACCTCACAGAAGTAGAGAGTAGAACAGAGGTTACCACAAACTTGAGAGGTTGGTCAGATAAAAGGAAAAACTCTTATGTTCTATTGCACAATATCATTAACAATAATGTATTGCATATTTCAAAATAACTAGAAGAGAGGTTTGTGAATATTCCCATCAAAAAGAAATGACAAATGTATGAGGTTATGGATGTGTTAATTATCCTGCTATAATCATTATACATTGTATACATGTATCAAATCACATGCTGTACCCCAAAAATATGTACAATTATATGTCAGTTCCCAAATCTGAGTATATTTGAGAACTTCAATAAACTCCAAGCAAGAAAAACTCAAATAAACTGGCACCAATACACATTACAATAAAATTATGGAACCCTAAGAACAAGAGAATTGTGGGAGCACCAAGAGAGAAATAACTTGTCTTATAGAAGGGATCCTCTGTAAGATTAACAGCTGTTTTCTCCTCAGAAACTATGGAGGGCAGAAGGCATGGGATGACATATTTAAGGTCCTGAAAGAAAAAACCTGACAACCATAAACTGTATATTAGGGAAGACTATCTTTTAATGATGAAGGTGAAATGAAGACATTTCCAGTTAAACAAAATCTGAGGAGTGAATTAGCAGTAGACTTGCCCTTCAAGAAGTGCTAATGAGAGTCTTTCATGTTAAAATGCAAGTACACCAAACAACATCTTGGAGCCATGAGAAAAATAAGAAACATTAGTAAAGATAACTACATAGGTTAAAAAAAAAGTAGAATAATCCCTTCAAATTCATAACAAAATTATTTTCAGTCTAGAACCCTCGATGTTACCAATCTAGCATGAAGTGGGACAAACCCATAGGCAGATATGCCAGATCTTGGTGATCCTGGGGATGTGCTCTGTCAAATCCAGGAGTAAGCAGAACAATGAAGAGCAGATGAGAAAAACACTGCCCCAATCAGCAGAGAGATGAAGGTCCAAGGGCCAGCTGCTCGTAGGTCTGGGGATGCCCTATCCCAACTAAGTGAAGGGAGGAGAGAGAGGAGGTCACCAGTGAAACATGAAAATGATAGATGAGTAGGTATGTTTGGCCAGTTAGTCAGACAGCTGGAAATAAGTCACTGATACACACATAGAAAACAAAGGTATTATCAACTCCAGGGAAATCAAAGAGGCTAGTTAAAAAAGCAAGGTAATGAAGGGTATGTGTATGGCTCAGTGGTGGACAATATTGGTATTGTCATAAATATGTGAACAGCGTTGGCTCTGAGGCCCTGTGTCCTCACCTGTACAACCAGGATGCTATGGCTCACATCATAGAGTCTTTGTGAGCATGATGTTGATGGCAAGGGCTCAGCATGGCACTGGGCACAGTAAGAAAGGTCTGACCTGCTCAGCTGTTGCCGTTATTAATATTGTCACTCCCTACAATATGGAGTGCCATGCTGGCCAAGGCCTAAACTTAGATCAAGAAAGGTTTTTAAAGGGCTAATTCCTGCCAAAAGGGCTAAAGCCAACTCCTCTTGTCTCTGTATGTTGAGGAGAGGGATCTTTGAAGAGAAAAGGAACAGAAAAGGAACAGAGCATTGGCTCCTCATTCAGTTTAGCCATGAAAACCTACTTGAACAGAAAGGACAATAAAGCCTTCACAGATAGGAGGAATTCTTCTTCTCATTTTTAAGTCAAACACTGACTACAAACTTGGGCCAAGGGCTCTCAGTTAGCTGTTACCAGCGAGGGGCAGGCAAGGGAGGAGTCCGGTAGGAGCATGGTACATATTCCCTGAGGAGGCTGCAGCTGAGACCTGGGTGAGAGCACAGAGGACGATCTTTAATGTTGCTTTTGTTGATCATGAAGGAGGAGGGAAAAGAAGAGGTGGAGTGAGAGGTGGGGGACAAGGGAACGATGGCTTTTTATTTCTGTTAGTTGTATATGACTTCTCACCAGGCTTTTCTGAAATATTACAAATAGTCTGGGACCTGCCCCTCACTGCCCTACTCCCACTTAACAAGAACTTTCTCAAGGTTGCGAGCTGCTGGCCCTGGGTCTAAAGTCAGAAGAACTTGTTTAGGTCCTGAAAGAACCATTTGATTCATTTCTTAGTTTTCTGTTCATCAAATGAGGACCATCGTTTCTACCTGCTGTGATTTCTGCCTCTTGTTAGCTCATTCTGAAAACCATTTCACCACCGTGTCAGACTGTGTGTGGGAGAAAAATGCCTGTGGCAGGAACAGCATGGCTGAGTCACATTGGCAGAGGGCCTGGACCACACAAGACCTCGGTTCTCTTGCCTGTGAATAGGATCAACAGCTTCCCTATATAGGTTTCTCCCATGTGTGTGTGATAAAGCAATACTATACAATAAGACAGGCCCTTGCCTTGCCTCCATGGGCTTTTCCCACAAAATGTTTTGTTCCAAAAATGTAACAGTTTGTGGTGCTGGGCAGCACTGCTGCCCAATGTATCAAAATGTTTTGAAACTGTTTGAACTGTGTGACCTCTCAGGAATGTTCTGTTAGCTCTGCCCCTTTCGAGAATCTTCCGTAACTCTGACCCCACCCCCCTCTGCTTCAGTGAAAATGCTTGCCTACCCCTAGATCCCTATATAAGGAGGCTTCAATTTCTGGTGAGGTGCTCAGACTTTAGAATACTATCTCCTCTGAGCCAAATGGAGCAATACATGGTTTTTCTCCACCTCTTTGAGTGACCTTTGGATTCTTCAGTCTTCAAATTTCTGTAGTTGTGATACTGAGCTGTAACACTTGGCTGTGCTTCAAAGCTTTAACACTTGGCTATAGCACTGAGCTGCTCTGCTTTGCTACAACATGTGATTGACATGTAGCTGGCTTAAGGCATGGTGTTACTATGAATGGTTATTCTCACATACATAGTATAAAATATAATGGGTTAATAATGATCATATAATACTATAAAAGAATTGTAATATTAATGACAATATTCTTACAGTTAAATAGGAGCAAGACACAGGAGAATGGCCACAGGTAATAACAGTATACTTTACATTTCCAAAAGCTAGAGAAAGAATTTTGAAAGGTGTTACCATAAGGAAATAAGTGTTTGAGAAGATAGATACGTCTACAATTTATACACGTGTCAAAACATCACATGGTTACCCATTAACAAGTACTATCTTTGTATGTATTAATTAAAAATTAACTTTAAAAATATTCTACTTCCATTGTTTCATTCATCTCTGAATCTGATGCCTTCCCAAGTACCAGGTACACAGAAGGTGCTTACAGATGAATGACTCCCTTGTGCATAGGCGTCCTCTGTGCAGACTGAGTGGAACTCAGTGGCATGAGCAGTGCTGCACCTTCTTACCCTGCGTCAACCCTTCCCACCTGTACCTCCTCCATCTTAGCAGGACCTCAGAGGGTCCTTCCTGGGATAGGAAATCAGGAATCCTAGCTCTTGCTTTCCAAACTCAGAAGAAAGTGACTAAGCAGAAACACACATAGGAAATAATTTCTCCCAGATGAAGAAACAACCCAACCAAAAGTTTAAAGGTGAGAAAATAAAAATATAAAAAGTTATAGAGAAGAAACTATTGGATGATTTCTTTACAACCTTGGAGTATAAAAGGCCTTTAACTACGACCCCCAAACCCAAAATTCATAAAAGGAAAGATTGATAAAACAGATTGCAAAAAATTAGCAATCAAACAAATAAAAACCTTCTTCATGGAAATAAACACCTTAAGGAAAGTCCAAAGACGTATGAAAAATGGGACAAAACACTTGCAGTTCTTCTATGAGCGATTACCAGAAAGGGAAACACCAACTACTCAGTAGAAAAATAGGCAAAGGTCATGAAAGAGACAGTCTATGGACAAAAGTATCACGTCAAGATGCATGCTCTCATTCAGAAAGAACAGACAAGCTGCAGTCACATGGGTATCATCTTCCTCCACTACAGTTTTTCAAATCCAAAGGTTTAATAACACCTTCTGTTGGCAAACCCATAAGGAAAGCAGCATTCTCACTCATTGTGGAAGGAGAGTAAATTGGCTAACCCTCATGGAGCACCTCTGGACAATATTTGTCAAAATTACTGATGACCCAGGGATTAAACCCAGATTTATCCTACAGGGAAAACTGATGAATGCATTGCAGTAATGTTTGTAATAACCAAAGATTGGCAGTAACCCAACTATCTGTCAGTAGGGGATTGACTAAGTAAACTACAGTACACTTACCTACTAGACTATTCTGCAACTATTTTAAAAGATTATGGAGATGCTGAGGATATAGCTCTGTTGCAGAGTGCTTGCCTAGCATGTGTGAGGCCCTGGATTCAATCCCTAGCACCCCCACTAACACACACACACACACACACACAAATTACTGAAGACATATTCATTCTTTGTATACACATGTACACAGAAGCATTACCAATGAGCCAAAGACAGGAAATGTTCATTGATCAATGAATGGATAAACAAAATGTGATATATCCATAAATATTATATAGCCATGACAGTGAATGAAATTCTGATACATGCTACAATGTGGACGGTCCTTGAAAACATTGCACTAAGAGGGGACAGAAAGTCACAATATGCCACATATCACCTGATTCCACTGCTATAAAATGTCCCATACAGGCAAAACTATAGAGATGGAAAGAAGATGAGTGGTAATCTTAAGCTAGGGTGGACAGTAGTGAAAGGTGACAACACTTCTTTTTGGAGTATCGAAATGTCCTGAAATTAGAGTATAGTGATGACTGCACAACTCAGTAAATATACAAAAACAGAATTGTATGCCTTAAGTGGATAAATTTTAGGGCGTGCAAATTATGTCTCATAAAGCTGTTGGTCTTGGGGGGCAGGTGGTGAGCAGATGGGGGAGAGGAGGGAAGAAGGACTTTCTGTTGTGTGTCTTCTATCCTTTCTCGGTGTCAACCCCTATGACTATACTACCTATTCGAAAGTGAATTTCAAATTCCAAAGATCAAGCAAAATTAAAAAGATACCGCTTTTAATTTGGGCAAGGAGATGAGAGGGAGGGAACTAACTCTCACCTTGGACTCACTGCAAGTTGATGGCTTAGTGGACAGCAGGTTTGATGGTACAAGGGCAGCCCCAAAAAGGCTCCATGGCTCATTCACAGCCTGCAAGCCACCAAAGCCCACTGGACTGGACATTTAGAGAGTGACCCACTGACCACATGGAGGATAATCAACTGACCACAAGGTGCTCTCTTCTGCCTACCCCCACCTGGGCCTCTGTAAAATCCCAGAGCCTCCATCCTGTCCCAGAGAGGGGCGGGAAATCCCCCAAAAGTGACACCAGCCAAGGGGAACAAAAGCTTGAGAAAGAAGCTCTATTGGTGAACAGGGGAGAAAGGAGGAATTCCTTTCACTCACGGAGCCTGTAGCTAGGCTCACACTTGGCTGTGGCAGGGCTCAGGCACAGGGGGAGGCTCTCCCTGTACTTTGAAACCAGACAGCAGCCATGAGGGACGATTCTTAGATCCCTCTGAGGGGCCTTCCTGGTATGCTTGGCTAGTTACCAGGTGCTATATACCAAGAAAGACCTCTGTGGCCAAAGCAGTTAGAAAAATCCTTGGTTAAAGAAAGTCACAGCCAGATAGTAGCTTACATTACTTAAAAAAGCCCTGGACCATGCCAGCACCATGATTTGGTGGGTCTCCTCTGCAGTTGCTCATCAGCAATAAACACTCCAACAGATAAGAGCAAAGAATATTTCTGACCCAAATCGGGTTCAACACTCTCTTTTGGAGGTTTCAGTAAAGACATTTTTATTTTTTCAATCAATTTATGCCTTTGTAAAATGGACAAATAACAAGACGAGCTACTACTCTGTTCTGATTACCTTGAAAGAGAAAGGAAAGACTTGAATTTCTCAGTACTAGTTAAGATTATGTGAACACTGTCACCATTATTCTTTTTTTTGGTGGAGGGGAGTACTGGGCATTGAGCTCAACATTATTCTTTAAAGAAAAAATATTCCAACAGTTTTAGAACAGAATGAGATTTGAAACTACAGCTGTTTTCCTGCAATTTATTTCTTTTATGCAAAATATTTTTTCTATTTGAGCAAATAAATTCCTATTAAAGCAAATTAAGCAAATTTCTATTAAATTTAATTAAGCAAATTTCTATTAAATAAATTAATGTGATGCATTTTCATTCTATTGGTTTTATATTTTTGTTTAATTTAATTTGTAAAGGCTTTAGCTTTTATTGTTATATGAGAACTACAAGCAAGAAAATTATATCCCTATTTTATGTTGGTTAAAAAAAATAAGAAATATTACAATAAAAATACTTTCAGTTAAGTAAAAGTCAAAGCATTTTTTAAACTGCAGGCCTTCTCAGAGCCTTTCCTTGTGATTCTTCAAAAGAGGGTCTGACAGATTTAGAATGCTTTTGTGTTTTTGAGGGACATCTACGGGGTGGCAGCTGCTCTCCATGTCATAGGCCAGGAAAAGTTCTCCCCCAGGGTTGCAGAGCCAATCTATGAACAGTAGGAGCTGGAACTCCTTCCTTCCTGGCTGGCTGATTCCACAGCCTGAAGCAGCCTTTGGGTGCTAGGCTCTCAACCCCTGGTCATGGTACCCAGGATCATTTCATCCCATGTCAAGGAACCTTCCATCACTGCCATGTCCAGCTCTCTAAGAAACTTCAAGTACTTGAGCCCCTTGGCTCAGGATGTGTCTGGACAAGTTGTTGCAGGACACAGATGAGAATCAGAGAAAAGACATGCTCCAAGCTCAGGAACCTAGGCTGTGCCCTTCCCAACATGGGCCTTGGGTCCACCCACACGGAAGGACAGGAGCCCTCTCATCTGCTCTAAGAGGCAGGGTCTTCCAAGTAACATCTGCCTTTGAGCAAACCTTTAAAACCCAAGCTGATGAAACACTGCAGGATAAACAGTCCCGTTTCCTTAACAAATAATCAGCAAGGAAGAAACAACAACAATGATGAGACAGAGCAGGAACTCAACTAGGTTACAACATACAACCAAACGTCTAATGTGGTAGGGGGCTGGAATCCTGATTTGAACAAATCAATGAAAAAGACACTAACAGAAAAATTAGGTACGTCTGGACACTGACTGGCTACTAGATAACATTTAATAGTGATAATAGCATGATGTCTAGTTTTGGGGATTGTTTAGAATTTTTAAGAGATGAATCTTGAGATGTCTATAAACCACACCACCTGATGTTGGGGATTCGCTTTAAAATGATCCAGTAAAAGAGGGAAGTGGAGCCATATCATCCCAAAGGGAAAAATCCTGACTATGGCACCCTCCAGCTGATTCCTCTCCTGGAAAGCAAGACCCACACCCCCAAATGGTCCAGACTCAGGCTCTGCACGTGCCTGGCTGCAGGCCAGAGGCCCCTTCAGACCCCCACCACTAGGCCCCTTCCCATGCCCCCACCCCCGTCCCTGCTACTCACAATGCGCCTCCGGCCCCTGTGGCTCTGGTTCCTTGCCTGCTCTGTCCCAGACTACTCATTACTCAGGGGGTTTATTATTAGCCTGAGATTTGATTAGTGCCTAGGCTGCACTTCCTGGGTTTTTCCCTCAACCTGAAGGATGTAAATCAGCGGCCTCCCTCCCACCTCTGAGCCTGCGCACTCAACCCCAGGAGCCAGGTTGGGCAGCATGGGTGCAGCTCTCCAGGTTCTGTCAGCGCTGTCCACTGTTTTGCACAGAGCAGCCCCCACTTCCATCCCACCCCCTGGCTCTAGGATGAGACATCTCTGGTGTGGCCCAGGTAGTTTCAGATGCCCCCTGGCCCACCTCGGGGCCAATCTCTTGCCCCTCCACACACCCTATGCCAAACCAGCTCTTGGGAAACCTAGCCTAAGATCTGCATGGCTCAGGCTCTTTCCCTGTCCTGAACAAACTTCTATTTCATTGCCTAGTCCTCTCCTTCTGTCCCTCCTTCAAGACTCAGTGAAGGCCTCACTCCCTCCCAGAAACCATCCCTGATGGCCCAGCCTGTTAGGTGCTCATTTTTGTCCTTCATTAGCCCTCTCCTCACACCTGTCAGAGCACTGAAGATGCTGAGGACTAGAGCCAAGCACCCTGAGTTTGAGTCTTGAGTCTGTCACATACTAGCTCTAGGCTTTGTTGGCAATTTCTGTAGGTAGTGTTCTGTGCCTCCATGTTCTGTTCCGTGAAATAGGTAAAAAACATTGCCTGTCTCACAAGCCATTATGAAAATGAGAGGAGTTTAACAGTCATATTCTTAGAGCAAGTTCATGACACACTCAGTTCTCTACAAATGACAGCAAGGATTAACACTGTGACCCTGAATTGTATTCTAGGACCTTCCCTGTTTTCTAGGACCTTCCCAAGCCTTTTGAAACCTTCCAGGGGAGACAAACCCACCAGGCACTTTCAGATGCATAACAGCAATATTCATAGTAGTCCAGATACGGAACTGACCTACCTCTCCATCAACAGATTCGGATAAGGAAAATGTGGCACATATCCACCATGGAATACTGTTCAGCCTTTATAAAGAAAGAAATGCTATCATTTGCATCAACATGGATAGAACTAGAGGACATTACGTTAAGTGAAACAAGCCAGGGACAGAAAGACAAAAGACCCAAATGTTCTGACTCATGTGGAATCTAAAGAAGTTGATCTCAGAAGTTAAGAGTAGAAAGGTGGCTACCAGAGGCTGGGGAAGGAGAGAGGTCGGTCAACAAGCACCAAGTTAACTGGATGGAATGAATAAGTAAGTTCTGGTGTTTTACTACATAATAGGGTGACTATAGTTAACAATAATGTACAGCTCTAAATAGCTAGAAGAGGGCTAGGTGTATAGCTCAGTGGTAGAGTGCTTGCCTGTGAGGTCATAGATTTGATCAGTAGCACTAAGCAGGGTGAAGGAGAGGTTATGTTTGGTTCATCAGTTGGCAAATTTTTAAAATTTGATCCTACCAAGTGCTGGAGGTGATCTACAGAAATGTGAATTTATTTTCCCCTGGCAGATGTGATTGAGAAGCAGCATTTTGGAGGGCAATCTGCTGGGCCTATTAAAATGTAGAACATACATCTTCCCCTGTGCCCCCAAAATTCTCCATCTCTGAAGCCTTGTATTGACAGCAGAAGACTGAGAACAGTCTAAATGTTTATCCACAGAGTATGGCTGATAGCAGGGGCACAGGCTATAAAGAGCAGGACAAACAGTAGCTAAAGAGAATGACATGGATCTATAAGCTCATCAGGGTAGACTGTAGAGAGAAAAAAGAAGTTTATAGCATGATACTTTACCTTTAATAAAACAACACCTAAAGCAAACTGCATGCACACAATGTGCACGTGCACTCCAGCTCTGTGCTGCCCAGGATCACATGCCTAGGATGCAGTGCCACAGAAGTCTGAGGGACGTGCATAATGACAGTGGCTTCTCCTTGCACTCCAGAGCTAGAGATGGTGTTCCAAGAGGACCTTATCCCATATGGGAGATTTTCATCACTTGTGTCAATAAAAGTAACAAAACCACAACTGGGTTTAGAAGAAGGTGACCAATAAACTCCATTGCCAGGAACAGTCTGCCTGTTGAAACAGGGCAAGCCCAGCGTTACTTCTGAATACTTGTACTGTTCCTCAGCCTTCCAGACTGGTGTTTTACTCCCTCATACGCATCTGGCCCCCTAGGGTTCGCTCTGTTAGAAACTCCTATCCACCTTTTAAGCAGACTGTGCCTTCCAGAAATGGAACTGGCCTCAGCCAGCCTGGTGCTGCTGTCTGGAGCCACACCTGTCATCTGGTCACACAGAACACTCCCAGGTTTCAAGGTCAACGTGTGCTCTACATGAAATAAGAACCAGACAAACCCAGTTGAGCCTGATGCCGGGGCACTTGGGAGTTGAAGGGAATGAGCCCCTCCTATCTCACTGCTGGTCATTTTTTTTGATGCTTTTGTCAGCAGGAGCTCCCTCGAACAGCACTGGAGGTTTCTGAACCTCATTCTTCACTTTCCAAACCTCATTTCTGAAACCAGCCCTGGTTGAGCCATCCCCCAGGGGCAGGCAGGCTTCTAATTATAGACTCCACAGTCAAGGGGGGGAGGGGGGTTAGAGCCTCGAGGCTGGAGAGCTGGTTCACTTATATAGGTAAAATTAAACAGTTAAAGTGCACACGTGATAAAGGAAAAATTCAAACAGTGTAAAAGGAAATATAGTGAGAAGTAAATTTCTCTCTCATCCAGACACTTTAGACCTGCCATTTCCAACCTTCTCGTCAAGCCCAGGCACTCAGGTGCATGTATGTGTCGCTAGATGATAAATTTCCCCTCTTTTCCCCCTGTCCTCTCCCTCCACAACTTCTTTTTAACAGTTGCTGGCTTATACAAATTAAACATACCAACTGTTTTGCATGAGAATTTTTTGTTTAATATATCTTGGCATTCAGGCCAGATCATTTTTAACAAGCTCTTGAACTACTCATTTTGTCTGGACATGGTGGTGCACACCTGTAATTCCAGCACTTGGCAGGAGAATCACAAGTTCAAGGACAGCCTGGGTAAATTAGTGACTTAGTAAGATCCTGATTCAAAATAAAAAAAATTTAAAAGGGCTGGGAATAGTCCTCAGTCCAGAGGTACTGAGCTTAATCCCTACTACCACAAATTAATAATAATAATTTTTAAAATAAAATAAACAAAATAAAATGTTCACTAGGAATAATGATAATAGGAAGAATTTATATAGTACTCACTATGTTCCAGGCATTGATCTACATCTGTTGGTTTAATATATATTTTACTTTTTTCATGTCTCTTTGAAGGGCTTGAGTTGCATAAATGGAATTATTCAACTGCAGACACTGTTCTCATGTTGGCCAGTGTTTCCCAGTGACATGGTCTCACATCACACTGGGGTGTTACAGTATTGTCACCCTGAAGAACCCTTTGAGGCCATCCTGTATAGCTTCTCTGAGTCAGTTCTTAAGGTAAGAGAAAAGCAAGAGTATCCAAAATAGGATATTTCTTAGACATGCAGTGAAAGCCCTCATTTTCATTATTGCAATTTACATAATTCACATGTGCTAGATTTCCTATGTTGCTAACCTAGCTGTTTCTTCCATTGGTACTCATTTCTCAGAAACGCCAGATACCGTTATTTTAGCAAAACTCAATTCAAAGAAGGAAACAGCAGTTTCTTTATAAGAGTCCCCAACTAATGTCTGAGGAGTGACTCCATGGTTTCCTTTTGGAGTGATAAAAATATTCTGGACTAAGACAGTCATGATGGTTGTACAACCTGTGGGTTTACTAAAAACAACTGAAATGTGTTCCTTAAAATGGTTAAAATGATGACTTTTATATGATGAAGATTTTATCTCAATTTTTTAAAAATGAGGTTAAACTTAAATGTTTCAAAGATTTCTTAGAGCTGTATGATTTAAGAAAATCTTTCTAATGCACAGTAAGTGTTCAATAAATATGGGGCGAATTGAAGTGAAAGAGGAAAAAGAGTCTCCAGTCTTCTGTGGAAAGACCTAGGTGCTCTTTTTATTTGAAAAAATTTCCCTCAACGTTTTTTTTTTCTGAGCTGGAGATTGAACCCAGGGCCTTTGCCCTAAACTATATCCCCAGTCCTTTTTTAAAAATATATTTTATTTTGAGACAGGGACTTACTAAGTCACTAATTTACCCAAGCTGGACTCAAACTTAGGATCCTTCTGCCTTAGCTTCCCAGAGTGCTGGGATTAGATGTGTGCACTACCATCCTCTCTCCTGATCAATTTTTATTATGAAA
Organism: Heterocephalus glaber; assembly: GCF_000247695.1. The sequence goes on along the minus strand of NW_004624849.1, from coordinate 4,464,997 downwards.
TAATTTTAAAATGCGGGCTAGCTTAAAAGGGAAGCATAATGAATGCCCATGACACCTCCCCCTGGTTCAGCAACTTTTCACATTTGAGGATCTATCTGTCCACATCTGTCTCTGTCTCTAACAAGCTATCTTCCTGTGAAGGCACTGAAAATGATGTGCAGACATTATGACACGACAGGGAAGTAAGGGAGGGAGGGAAGAGAGAGAGAGAGGGAGGAAGAAAGAAAGGAAATTCTTACATACTACCATTATCACACCCACAGTAGCCAACAGTTAATTTTTCAATAACATCTAATATCTAGTCTATAAGCAAATATATCCAATTATCCCTGGGAGTTTTTCCTGCTGGCTTCCTTTGAATAAGAATACAACTGAAGGTCACATTTTGCATTTTTCTGCTATTTCTTCTTTGTCATATGTGCGTGTGTGTGTGTGTGTGTGTGTGTGTGTGTGTGTGTCTAGAGTAGTTCCCAGCCTTTTGTTCTTGTATCTTTTCTTTTACCTTCTTTTCCTTTTTGGGTTTGTTTAACACTGATTGATGAAGAGGCTGGGAATATCCCATGTCTAGTCTCTCTGATGGTTTTCTCTGGCACTGTTTAACTTGTTCCTCTGTGCTCTGGGAGTTCCTGGAGGTACACAGCCAGTGTGTCCCCCACAGGAGTCCTCATGAGAGGTACATTGCCCCCTTTGTAATTAGTGTCATATGTGCGTGACACTTTGGTGCTCTGTGAATATCCTGGTCCCCAACAGATAAGGTAACTTTAGTATTTGTTGATGGTCCTTGAAAGAAAGAAATGTCAAGCCTGTGACTTTCTAAGCCTACCATTTCTGTTTGTAAAGGAAAGCCTTTTTTGCTATGGTTTGAATAAGTGCTCCCCAAAGGCCTATGTATTAAAAACTTGGTCCCCAGCTTGTGGCATTGGAAGGTGGTAGAAGTGGTAAGACGTGGGGCCTAGTGGAAGGAAGTTAGGTCACTGGAGACAAACCCTCATGGGAAGGAGAGATGAGCCCCTTCCTCTCTCCTTCTTGGCTTTCCAGCCACCATGAGGTAAGCAGTTTTCTTAAACACATGCTCCTAACATTATGTACTGTGCCACCACAGACCCAAAGCAATAGGCCAAGTGACCGTGGACTGAAACCTCTGAAACCATGAGCAAAAATAAACCTTTTCACTTTTATGGGAAGAGGCTGATGCTGGGGATGGAAGCCAGGGCCACACACCTGCTAGGCAAGTGCTCTACTACTGAGCTTCACTCCTAAGCCTTCAAATCTTTCCTCCTTTTAAGGTGATTATCTCAAGTACTTTGTTACAATATGGACAGCTGACTAATACATTTTTATATTCCCTTTCTGAAAAAATATGCAGAAAATGACCATGAATGATATACAAACGCTTATATTTTCACCTCTCAGAATTATCTGTTGAAATCTTAACACCATTACTTTTACGTTTTTTTTAAAAAATGATAAGATTGCAGTTAAAGCTCTGAAGTCCCCTCTGCTCCTTAACTTTATGACTCCTTCCTCAGCAAAAGGACTCACCATCATAAATATGGCTCTAGCTTCCAAGCCTGTTTCTATACTTTTATAAGCACATGTTTCTCAATGAGCAATACTGAAAACAGTGTTACTTTGGATGAATTATTTCAAAAAAAATTTTACAGCATTTAGGATGGAACTCAGGACCTCACAGAGGTCAGAAACTGCTCTACCACTGTGCTACAGCTACAGCTCCTAGCATGTTCTTTTCACTGATTTATAGGACTCTACCCTTACACTCAATCCCTCCTCTATGGAAGAACATTTAGTCTGTTTTCTTCAAGTCCCCACTGTCATGAGCAGCTCTGTTGTGGGCACACCTGTGCGTGCCTCTTTATGCAGGAGAGTCTGCTAGGCAGGCGGTTCCCAAACAGAATCTGAGTTTTGGGTTCTACACCTTCCCAATCTTGATGGATAGGGCCAGAATGATGAAACTTACATGCTCCTGCTGGCAATATGTGATTGTCCCATTTCCCCAAATTCCTGTCTGCGTGGGGTAATGTCAGGCTTTAGCTCTTGCCCAGCTAATAGGTGAGAATGGATATCTTGTTGCTTTGATTTGCATTTCCTGCCAGGCTGAGCACAGCTTAGGCTATGGAGGCAAAGGCCCCACCTCCCAGTGCCCTGAAGTTGTGCAGTCACTCACCTGCCTGGAGGAAGGAGCAGTGTAACTAGAGCTGGGAGTGTGTTACTCTAAGATCCAAGTGAGAGCCTGTTCCTTCTCTCCTGTAGAGATGCCTGGGCCTCTAAAGCCCAGCCTAAGTCAGAAGATGTGCTACAGTAGCTACCAATCATGGAGAGAATGTAATAATTCTCAGTTCACAATCTCCTTATATTTGTATGACTAGTAATACTAGCTTACCATGTACCACTTGATATATCTTATTTAATCCTCTCAGGATTTTATTTATTTTATTCCCATTTTGCTGAAGACGAGGCAGAGGGTCAGAGAGGAACAGTGACTTGCTAAAGTCATGGAGTTTTAAGTGATCTGCCACTTTCCACACAACATTTGCTTCTCCACACAACCACCCCATGCCCAGAGGCTCCCTGAGAGGATAAAATGACTTCTCACAGAAGGAAGACAGGTTGTGCTGTCCCTGTACCCCAACCTCCTGGTTCCCATAACTCTGAGCAGAGAATTCATTAACCAAAAAGTGCAGCCTCGTAAATAGCTATCAGGTTTTTGAGTCAGGAGGCAAATAAAGAAGGCAGCTAAGTGATCTTGTCTCACTGCTGCTCAGAAAGGAGAGATGGGTTGGGGCCTTTTAGTTTCTCCTGGTTTGGGGCTTGGTTTTACACAGGCTGGGGAGTGAAGCCACAGGATCAAACATTCTAGAAACTTTAAATCTCTCTCTGTCTCTCAAGTCCTTTTTGTACACATGATGTTGGGCAAAGGTGTAACTGCAGTATCATAAGATCATCAGATTCTAGAAGAGAAGCATCTTGTAGGCAGGGCCTTCAGGACCCTAGCCGGAGCCCACCCAATTTACACATGGGAAAGCTGAGTCTGTGGGCTGCTTTGGAATACCAAATCTTCTGATTAGTCTTCAGAACTCCACAAGTGCTCAGCATACAACATACCTTCCACTAGTGTTTGTTGAATAAATAAATGGATGGAGATAAATTTGGAAATTAAAAACAAGTGAACAAAAGTCCCCAATTCTGATTGCTTTGGGTTCTACTGGCCAAGGCAACCAATTTGAGGAAGGAGAATCAATGAACCAGGTCCTTCATGAGAAGAAGGGGCCCATAGGGAAGTTGTCATTGACTCAGCAGGTACTCACCATGCACAGGCCAGTGACCCACAGAGATCCTAGAGGGACACACATAAAGGCAAAGAACAGCACTGGGACTGGCCCCTGCCACCTGCTCTCCTCTCCTGCCTCCCCATGTCGGCTCTGCTGCAGCCAGCCCTCAGACAGAGCTGGAGACCACTTTGGGACACATGGGCCTTTGCCCTGCTCTTCCCTCTGGTGGGTTGTTCTGTCATGTCCCTTTGCATGACAGAGTCTCAGCTCTAGCATCACCTCCTTTGGGAGGGCTTCCCTGCCACCCTGCCCAGAGACCCCACTGAGCCACTTCCCACCACTTCTGTCAGGTGCATTTCCTCCTCTGCACTCATCTCTGCCAGACAAGGGTTATCTGCTCCCCCAGCCAGAGTGTGTGATCCAGGAGGCCAGGCCTTCCTTGCCCCATCACCAGGCTCCTGGCACCTGGATCTGTGCCTGGAACTTGAAAGTCACCCAACACACAATTGGCGAGTGAGTGAAAGAAGGTAGCTGTGCCTCATTGTGTGCTCAGGCCTTTGTATCCCTTCAGTGGGGACCCCCAGCTGGAAAGGGGAGCAGCGTGTGTGGTTTAGGTGAGGCTGTTGCTGCTGATGATGAGAGAGAGACAGAGGGGGATAGGCATTAGGCCAACAATAAGCTACTACAGTTAGTTGATCACCTACTATGTGTCTGGCACAAACTTGATTTTTAAGTCATTCCATCCTCAGGATAAGACAGATGCTCCCATGTCTAATTTTTACAATGGGAAAGTCAAGGTTTAAAAGACTGAGCATTTTGCACATAGTCCAGGATGTGGTGGGGCTAGGGTTTACTCTTACAAATCTCTGACCTCAGATCCGTGCTCTCCTCACCAGTTCTGGGCTGGTACCCATGATGCCTGGTAACTGGAACCCAAATAGGACCCCAATTTCCTGCTGACTCTATTGTTCTTCTGCCCAGGAACCCATGTCTCTTAGAGAGGACAAGCAGAGTGAGAAGCAGAGACAGCTACCTGCAAAGTCCACAAACATTAATTGAGCACCAACAGTGTATAGGGACACTGGGGACACAGCAAGCTTTAAGTCAAAAGTCCCTTCAATGAGGGAGCCAGAGCCTGTAGGGATAGGGTGAGTGAGAGAGAAGTGAAGGAGCATACAGCAGAGGAAATGGGGTGATGGGACCAGGAGAGGGGTGCAGCGGGCCTGGGCAGTGGTCAGGCTGCTTCTCTGCAGGGGTGATGCTAGCTTCAAAGTCCCTACAAAGGACAGGCAGTCAGTGCACCCAGGAGAGAATGGACTTAGCATAACAGTGGAATAGAAAGGACCCACAGGGGTGCACCAAGAGCAACGGGGAGCTGTTTATTGAATTATTTAAATATTCCACTCATGGAGCAGACAAGCCCCTCTGAACTGAGTCAGATTGGACCAAGTAAGCATCCTGCTTGGGAAAAACAAAAAATGCCTTCTGGTGAAGCCTAGCTCACAGAAAATTTCTCTTTGGGGAGGAAGGTGAATGTGAGTACCCTGGTGATTAGCAAGCTGGAACAATAATAGATGCAGCAGATGGAATAGGGCAGATCAGTGATTCCCATGTTGCTGATGCAGAATTCAAAAGTTTTGGGTAAAAGAGGAAAAAACACTTTAGACCTTTTGTGTTGCAAGACATGAGTTTAATCAGCTGCTACTATTGAAGGTTAATTTCTATTTTCTCTCCTTTTCCAAATAAATGGGGAATTGGCTCTGGTATAGGAGGCTAACCTGGGTCTGGGCCCTTAAACCTCCAGAGGTGGTCTAGCCTGGCTCTGGATCCAAAGTGGCAAAGGATACAAGTCCCCAGGGTAGGAATCGTGAGATCCTGCTCTGGCTGCCTGCCAGGAATTATCATCTTGACTTCTTTTTACTCAAATTTTGTGTTAGCATTTAGTTACTATAACAAAATACTTGAGATTATCAAATGGCAGTTAGTACCAGCCCTCAGAAAACTCTCTAATGGCTTCTTATTGTCCTCATGCTTTTTCTATTACATGTAGTCAGAATCTTAGTCATATTCAACCCACAGCATAAATCTCTGTATCTGCAGGTCCCACATCCACAGATTCAACCACACTTGGATTGAATATGTTTGGAAAATAATTGCATCTGCACTGAACATGCAAACATGCAAGACTGTTTTTTCTTATCATTACTCCCTAACAGTATGAAGATTTTTTCTACAGTGTTTATGTTATGTTAAGTGCAATATGTAATCTAGAAATGGTTTAAAATGTAAAGAGGATGTGAGTAGGTATGCAAATACTAAGCTTTTTTTTTTTTTTTTTTTGATACAGAGTCTCACCATGTACTTCAGGCTGGTCTTGAACTTACTGTGTAGTCTAGGCTGGCCTCAAACTCACAGTGATCCTCCTGACTCAGCTTCCCAAGTGCTGGGATCACAGGCATGCACTACCACATCTGGCTTACTATGTCATTTTGTATAAGGATCCCGAGCATACATGGACTTAAATATGGGGAGGTGGTTCCCAGAAACAATCACTAACAGATAGAGAAGAATGACTATATAATGGATAAGTAATTAAGCAAAATTTCACTTTTTCTGAATTGTACATACTTGTGATACATAATAAATACACACATTGTGGGAAATAAATAAATATATATATATATATATATTTATATATATATATCTTCATTCTTCTCCTTCCCTCCTTCCCCTCTCTCCCTTTCACATCTCCAGAAGGTTTCCCTCCTTGTTTTCTATCATCTGTCTTTTATTTTGTGCTTTAAGTTATTTATATTTTGGATTTTTCATATAAGAGAAACCACACAATATTTACCTTTCTGTATCTGGTTTAATTCACTTAGCATTATGGTCACATGGTGCATCCATTTTTCTCAAATGATTCAAATTTATCCTTCTTTACAGCTGAATAATGCTCTATTGTGTATAAATACTATATTCCCCTTAACCAATCATCTGTTGATGGACATATAGTTCACTTCCAAGATTTAGCTATTATGAGTTGTGCTGCTATAATCATGGATATACATGTATCACCATAATATGATGTCTTTAACCCTTCCAGTAAGATACCTAGAAGTAATATAGCTGAGTCAAATGGAATTTCTATTTTTAGCTTTTTGAGGAATCTCCATACTAACGTCCGTAGTGATTGTACATTCCCACCAACAATGTAGAAAGGTTCCTTTTTCCCTACAACCTTGCAAGTATTTGTTGTTTCTTGACTTTTTGATGAGGGCTGTTCTTTCTGGAGTAAAATGGAATTCCAGGGTTGTTTTGATTTGCATTTCTCTAATGATCAAAAGTGCTGAACACTTTTTCATGTATTTATTGGCCATTTGTATTTCTTCTGAGGAGTGTCTATTCATTTCAGTTGCCTATTTTTTTATTGGGTCTTTTATTTTGAAAGGTCTAGTTTTTGGAGGTGTTCTTTATAGATTCTAGATATTAGTCCTCAGAGGAGTAGCTGGCAAAAGGTTTTTTTCCCCCCATTATGTTGATTGTCTCTTCACTCTGTTGGTTTTTCCTTTGCTGTGCAAAAGCTTTTAATTTGATGTAATCCCATTTGTTGATTCTTGATGTTATTTCTTATGCATTTAAGGTTCCATTCAGAAAGTCCTTGACTATCTATGCCTATGTCAAGAGTGCGCTTGCAAGGCAGGCGCAGGCACCACTGAGCTAAATCCCTGGCCCAAGAGTTTTACCTACTTTATCTTCCAGTAGATTAAGCATTTCTGCTTTAATATCTATGTCTTTGGTCCATTTTTATTTTATTTTAGCTCGTGATGAAAGATATGGGTCTAGACTCATTCTTCTGCATGTGTATAGCCAGTTTTTCCCTCACCATTTATTAAGGAGGCTGTCTTTTTTTTTTTTTTTTTCTGTACCAGGGATCGAACTCTGGTCCTTGTGCTTGCGCAGCAGGCAACAAAACCACTGAGCTAAATCCCCGGTCCTAAGGGGCTGTCTTTTCTGCAGTGTATGTTTGGATCAAATGGCTGAATGTGCCTGAGGTTGTTTGTTTATTCTCCATTCTGTTTCCTTGATCCATAAGTCTGTTTTTGTGCCAGTACCATGCTGTTTTATCACTGCAGCTTTGTAATATAACTTGACAGCTGGGATTGTGATACCTCCTGCCTTGCTCTTGTTGCCCAGGATTGCTTTTGTGATTGAGTCTCTTCTAGTTCTATATAAATTTTAGGATTTTTTTCCTAGTCCTGTGAAGAATATTATTGATATTTTTGTTGGAATTATAATAATCTATATATCAGTTTTGGTAATATGGCCATTTTGACAGTATTGGTTCTGTCCAGGAATAGGGGCTGTCTTTCCATTTTCTGATGTCCTTGTCAATCTCCTTTTTCAGAGTACTACACTAAATTAATTCTATACTATATTAAGTGTGCTGTATTACACTAGGTTAATTTCTAAATATTCCTAGTACTATACTAGGTTAATTCCTAGGTATTTAGGAATTTACATTTTTGGTGTATAGGCACACTTATTTTTGTGTGTTTATTTTGTATCCTACTATTTTGCTGAATTTGTTTATTAGTTCTAGGAGTCTCTTAGCAGAGCTTTTTGGCTCTTCTACGTAAAGGATCATATAATTTGTGAATAAGAATAGTTTGATTTATTCCTTTCTTATACATATCCCTTTTATTTCTTTCCCTTGCCTGATTGCTCCAGGGCTTCAAATACTATATAGAACAGTAATGGTGGAAGTGGATACCTTTGTCTTGTTCTTGGTTTTAGAGAAAATGCTTTCAATTTTTCTCCATTCAGTGTAATGTTGGCAGTGAGTTTGTCATAAATGACTTTTAGCAGTTTGAGATAAGGTCTTTCTGTACTTATTTTTGTTAGGACTTTTATTGTGAATAAATGTAGAATTTTTGTCAAAGGCTTTTTCTCTATGTATTGAGATGATGGTGTAATTTTTGTCTTTGTTTCTGTTTTTGTGATGTATTATATTTATTTACTTCTGTAGGTTGAACCTTCTTTGCATCCCTGGGATAAAGCCATCTTGGTCATGATATAGGATTTTTTAAAACTATTTGGTGCATTCTGTCTGCTAGTATCTTCTTGAAGCTTTTTACATCTATGTTCAGTAAGCAAATTGGCCTGTAGTTTTCTTTTTTTGTTAACTCTTTTTCTGGGTTTGGGATCAGAATAACACTAGCTTCCTGGAATAAGGTTGGCAATATTCCTTTCCTTTCAATTTCATTGAAGAGTCTGCAGATTATTGATATTAAATCTTCTTGAAGTTCTGGTAGAATTCTGAGGTGAATCCATTTGGCCCTGGGCTTTTCTAGGCTGTTTTTATTACTGCGTCTATGTTATTGCCTGTTATTGGTCTACTCAGGGTTTTTATGTCTTCTTGATTCAGTTTTGATAATCCATATTTGTCTAGGAATTTCTCCATTTCTTCTAGGTTATCCAATTTATTATAATATAAATTTTCAAAGTAGTTTCTTATAATTGTTTGGATTTAGGTTGTATCAGTTGTGATTTAAACTTTTTTATTTCTAATTACATTGATATGGGGTTTTTCTTTCCTTGGTAAGTTTGGCTAAGAATTTATCAATTGTGTTTATCCTTTCAAAGAACTAACTCTGATTAATTGATACTTTTAGTTGTAATTCCATTAATTTCCACTCTGATCTTTATAATTTTTCTTTCTATTAATTTCAGATTTGGACTGTTCTTGTTTTTCTAGGATCTTGAGGTTCAATATTAGGTTATTTTGGGGGGATTGCTCTATGCTTTTAATGTGTGCATTCACAGCTATAAACTTTTAGAACTGCTTTCATCGTGTCTCATAGTTTTTGGTATATTATACTTCTATTTCATTTGATTCTAAAACTTTTTATTTCTTTCCTGATTTCTTCTGTGAGCCATTGAATATTTAATAATGTATTATTAATCTTCATGTGTTTGTGTAATTTTCTGTGGTTCCTTTTGTTGTTGATTCCTACCTTCTTTCCACTATGGTCTGATAATTTGCAGGGGTATTTCAATTATTTTTATTTATTTAAGTATGCTGTATGGCCAAAGATATGATTTATTTTAGAAAAAAAGTTCTGTATGCTACTAAGAAAATGTGTATTCTGTTGTTAGATGAAACACTGTAGATATCTACTAAGTCCATCTGTTCAATGGAGTGGTTTAACTAATTTGTTAATTTTTTATCTGGTTGATCTGTTTATTGTGAGAGTGAGGTATTGAAGTCTTCTGCTATGATCATAATGCTATCTGTCCTTTATGTCCAATAGGTTTTTTTAGGAAGTTGGTTGCACCAGCACTTGGCGCATAAGTAATTGTATATTTTTTTTCCTCTCCCTGTTGAATTGCTCCCTTTACTAGTATGTAGTAGCCGTCTTTGTCTCTCCTGATCAATTTTGGCTTGAAGTCTGCTGTGTCTGAAAATAAGATGCCTATTCCTGCTTGCTTTCAGGCTCTGGTTGCATGGAGTAGCATTTCCTTTTCTCATCTTTGTTATATGAGCTTCCTTTTGGATGAGGTGTGTCTCCTGCAGGCAATATAATGTTGCATTTTGTTTTTTGGTCCAATAAGTCTTGTCTTTTGATTGGGGAGTTGAGACAGTTAACATCGAAAGTATTATTATAAAGTGTTTACTGAATTTTGTCATTGCATTATTTTTCCAGTGCTAATTTTTTTCTCCTTTTAACTATTCCAGTTAGGTGTACTGCATAAATTCCTTTGGGCTTTTTGGTGCTGGTGGCCTCCCTGTCTCTGTCTAGGATTCCCTTAACTATTTTCTGCAATACTAGTTTAGTGGCCATGTGTTTCTTTAGGATTTCTTTAGCATGAAAAGTCTATTTTCCCTGTCAATTTTGAAAGCTAATTTTGCTTGGATTAACAATTATTTTCTTTTAGTGCTTGAAAGGCTGCTCCAAGCTCTTCTAGCCTTTTAAGTTTATCCTGGGAAATTCACTATTATTCTGACAGGTTTGCCTTTATAGATTACTTTCCATTTTTCTCTAACAGCTTTTTATTTCTTTCCTTTTGTTGAATTTCTGGAATTTTGATTATGATGTGTTGTGGAGAGGTTTTTTTCTGCTCGTGGCTATTTGTGGCCTCTTGTATTTTATTTCTTTCCCAAGATTTGGAAAGTTTTCTGCTGATTTCAGTGAATAAATATTTTATATCTTTTGATTCATCTTCTAATTTTTTCTATTTTTCTATAATTCTGAGGTTGTTTTGAAGTAATTTAGTACCTGATGGCACTTTGCATGGCATCATGTCATTTTTAGGGTACCACTGAGTTTATGATCCACTACATCCACCATGTCTTCTATTTCTGACACTCTGTCTCACATTAGTCAAATCAGCTACCTATGCTCTCGACTGAATTTCTATGCTTGTATTCCTGCTTGCTTTCTTTTCATAATAGCTAATTCTTTAAAACTGTGGTCATTCATATCTTTTATTGTCTTATTTAACTCAATTCATTTGTTCATTTTCTCTTTAAGCTCATTGAACATTTTATTAGTAAATCCCTTATTTAATAAAATCTTCTTCAAGTTCACTAAATATCTTATGTATTTCTTCTTTCAGGTCTTCAAATATTTTCACCATTTGGTTTTTTAGTTCTTTGTCTGTAGCTTCCTCTGTGTCAGTGCCCATGAAATCAGCTTTTGGGAAGTTAGGGGGTTTAGAAGGCTCATATTCCCTTGCTTTATCATGTTTCTATTGTTTTTACTCTTTGGGTTGAAAATCAGAATAGAGAAACTGTCACTACTGTGGAAATCTCTTTAGTTAGATTTGTCTTCCTATGATGTGTCCTTCTGTTTGATTATGTGTCAGTGTTTATAGCCTTCTTCAACCTATGTAGTGTAATAAAATCAGTCCCAGTTGCTTCATTGCAAGAGAGAGCAATTATCTCTCCAACTATATATCAATTGTATAATTTAAAACTTGTTTTGACAATTCCATACCTTTTTCTCCCTTTTCAATAACCCAGAAAGACAATGGTTTGGTTTTGATGACAAGCAGGTTGGGATGTAGAGGATGAGGAGAAAGAGTGAGGAAGAAGAAAAAAGAAAATATAATTTAGAAAGAAAGAAAGAAAAAAGCAGAGATAACAGCAAATGAGAGTAAGAACAAAGATAGGAGTTTGGTAGTGATAAATTTTTTCAGCTTTTGTTTTGTCTTGTCTTGTTTTTTGAGACAAGGTCTTGCTATGTAGTTCAAGACGGGCCTTGAACTCACTGTGTAGCCCAGGATGGCTTTGAGCTCACAGCGATCCTCCTGCCTCAGCCTCCTGTGTGCTGGAATTACAAGCATGCACTACCACATCTGGCTCTTTCTTCTTTTTAAATTTATTATCTCTAGTATTTTGCTACAGTAATGGAAAGCTGACTCACACCCTGACCTTCCATTCTAAAGGAGGCCTAGCCCTCATCTAACACAGTAAAACCTGTATTCATACTCTCTTAATTGCCTCTCTTAATTGTTTCCCACACACCCTTACCACAGCTTTAAACTACAGGTGGAGCATCCCTTATTTGAAATGCTGGGGGCCTTTAAACATTTCATATTTTAGAGTTTTTCGGACTTGGGAATATTTGTATATACTATTTGCATACACTTTATCAATGAACCATTTGCATTGCTCCAACAGTCTGAAATTTTTTGCCTATCAAGTTCTGGTAGGGTCAAGCTGTGTAGTTTTTGGCTCCTCAATAAGCAGATGCTGAGAAGATAAGTACCAGAGGTTTATTTGGGAATTGTGAGTCAGAGAGTAGATAAATGACATGAGGAAGGGACAGCATCCAGGAAAGGGCATGTTACTGTGGCAGCAAGTACACAGGCAGCTGGTGCACAGTCTTATGAGGAAACTGGAAAATGGTGTAAAACTTACACTCGGGTAAGAGGGGCTGGGAATTTACACAGCAGTCTTATCGATCCTCTTGGCTGAAGGCTGTTCCCAGGCACATGAAACATTGGCACTTCTGCCTTACCCTGAAGGCAAGCATAGGAGCCCCTGCTGCTCTAGTGGGGACCCCCAGGCTCAGCAATATGGGCCCTGGTGATTGGAAGCTTCTTTGGCCCAGTGTAGCAGGAAGACCCAAAGGAGATTCATGAGAGGCCCTGACAGGACCATGTTGAATTTGACCATTTGTTCCCAGCCCCTATCATGGAGCCTGGCACATAGCAGGAAGTCCATGAGTATTTGTCAAATACTAGAATTTTCAGAACTGTGTGCTAGGACTAGGACTTGCTCTTTGCAGGGGCTCCTCATGTTATTGAAGACAATTATTGAGCACCTTTCTATTGGAGGGCCCTGTGGGAAGAGTGCAGGAGCCTTACACAGTAGAGATATGATTAGAGGAGGGTGCCAGGCCTGGAGCCTGCCTCAGCTGCATCCTGTGGAGGAGAGGACATTGGGTGGCAGACACCACACATTCTGTCCTGTTGGGTTGTCCTGCCCAGACTCCACGAGGCAGGAAATCCGCAAGGAGATGGCACTCACTGCTTCAGCCAGCATCATTCAAAGCTGTCCCAGCTGAGGCCTGAGCTCTCCATCACAGCTCCTTTAGAAGAAACATGTTCTCTGCCCTCAAAACATCCACAGTCTGGTTGAAAAGACAAGACATCACTCTACACAGAGCTGGATAAAAAGACCACATCTAAGGAAAACAGTTCAAGGCATAAATACTCAATTGCTACTCTCAAGCACACGTCCATAATCACAGCACTAGGGAGGCTGAGGCAGAAGGATGATCTCAAGTTCAAGGTTAGCCTGAGCTACACAGTGAGTTCAAGGCCATCCTGAACTCTATAGCAAGACCCTGTCTCAAAAAACAAACAAAAAAGTAGAGTCAAATGCTACTTTCAGATGGCTGAGCTCACCCTGGGCCATCAGATCAGGGAGGTTCTAAGGCATTAGACGGTAAAAAAGACATATTTAGTGCCACGGCTTTTAAAATGTGGACCTTTAGGAACATTTGTCCAAAGCACAGCAGTGACAATTCCTTGACCTTCTCCACTGGAACTGCAGGTTCCCCCAGCCCTGGGGAGGGAGGCCCTGGGTGTCCTGGGTCTGGGCTGATGCTGTCCCTGCCAAGGCTGAGACTTCTAGAAGAGGCATGGGAAGGAGCAGCCAGGGCTCACAGCTGCAAAGTATCAGAGGTCCCATATCCCTTAGGGTATGAGTTTTATATATCTGTCATCTATGTGTATCTTAAAGGACTTTTGCAGATGGAACAAGAGTGCACCAGCCCCTAGTTCTAGAAGTAGAATTTCTCCCACTGTCCACTTCTCCCAACTTCTCAGCCCCTGGCTGAGGGTGGGCACTGTTCTAACTCCCAACACCCCAGGCTGCCTCTGCCTCTTGTACTTGATGTACATGAGTGATAATCAGTTTTTGCTTTGTTTTGGGTTGTTTGTTTGTTTATTTATTATTTAAAAGCTCACTCCTCACAATGTTGCCTAAGGTAAGTCTTGAACTCCTGGGCTCAAGCATTATCCTCTTGTCTCAGCCTCCTCAGTAACTAGGACCACAGGCACATGTCACCATGCTTTGTTTCCCACTTTAAAATTTTTTTTAAAATTTATGTAGTACTGGGGCTAGAACCTAGGGCCTGGAGTCTATTAGGCAAGTGCCCAACCAAAGAGCTCCAGCTTAACATTTTTAAAATAAATTTTTAATTTTGGAGTGATTTCAGAGTCCTAGAAAAATTGAAAAGATCTGATAAAGTTTAGCATTAACTGAGAGACTCAGTCTTTATTGGGGTTTCACTACAGCATCCCCGATATCCCTCACCTAATCCCAGGTCTCATACACTAATTTAGTGATCCTGTTTCCTTGGTCGCCTCCAACCTGTGACAATTTCTCCATCCTTCCTTTCTTGTCCCCTCATGGACAGTTGGGAGGAGTGTCAGGAAAGAGCTCAGAGCACAGCTGTGTGCACATTTATGAAGGAAGCGGCCATAGGCTGCTCAGTGAGCCAAGCCAAGGGCCAGTGCAGAGGGCACTCTTACAGAAAGCTATGCCATTCACCCAGCTTCCCCGATTCTTCCTGTTGCTAGGAAGAGCTGCCTGCCCTCCCACCTGGTCCTTCAAGAGAGCTCTTTGGGATTTAGGAGAAGTTTTGCCCCAGTCCCACAAGGCCCCTACCAGGGACTGAGAGAATCTGGGCCTGTATTCCCTGCACCTGGAAGAGGGGCAGAAGCCCAATGCATCTTCCATCTGCCCACCTGGAACTCTTGCCCAGAACCCCTGCCCGGGACCCCTGCCCAGTCCCAAATGCTATAAAAGGACATAGAGAGCCACTGTCCTGTGGGTTACATCATCAACAGTAACCACACGGAAAATAAAACTGAAACCGAAAACAGATTTCTTAATCTGTCTATGTTAAAATGACAATAATAAACTCCCTACTGAGCAAGAGATGGAGAGAGGGGGAAGGGAAGGGAAGAGAGAAGAACAAGATAAAAACAGAATTCAGTGTTATGTGCATACTAAACTAAAATCAAAATGGACCAAAGATCTAAATATTAAAACAGAAACATTAAATCTGGTGGAAGATACAATAGGTACAACCTTGAATATGTTAGTGTAGGCAAAGACTTTATGAACAAAACTCTGATCCCACAGGAAATATCACTAAGAATCAACAACTGAGATCTTAACTTACTAAAAAGATTTTGCACAGCAAAATAAACCACCAGTAGAGTGAAGAGACAACCCATAGTGTGGGAAAAAATTTTTGCCAGCTGTTCCTTAGACAAAGGAATAATATCTAGACTATATAAAGAACACAAAAAAATCAGATCCCCCACAAATTTAAAGACCCAATCTAAAAATGGGCATCTGAAATAAATAGACATTTCTCAGATGAAGTAGAAATGGCAAATAAATATATGAAAAAATGTTTAACATCATTGGTTATAGGGAACAGGGAAGGGGACATTGCCAGAACCCCTGCAGTAAGTCCTGGCCTCTTGTGAGCCACTAAAGCACAAGGCAAAAGAATAAAGACAGGAAACAAGACTTAAAAAGAAGAAGCTGGGTCTTGGGACTGATCAGTGCTGCTCTAGGCAGCAAAGACAAAGGGCCCCAAGCACATCCAGTATTTATTGAATACAACTGTGGGAAGGAATAGGGAGATGGGTATGCTTTGGAGGCATCTAGTGAAATACTGCTGAACACCTAGCATGATAGCACCAGGCAGGGCTGTTAGAGATAACCACTGCTTATCTTGCCTGGATAGAACAAACAGGTACTGGGCCTGGGTGCAATTAGCAAGCAAACCATTGGGTCAGTGAGAAGCCATAATTCAAGGGAAAGGATTTTAATTGAGGTCCCACTGACCTCAGCTGCACATAACTCAGCAGAGCCCTGGCACTTCACAGACCAGGGCCTAGGTTTCCATAGCAATCACTGGGAAAGGGGCTATACTTGCCCAGTCCGCCATCTGAAATATCCATTTGAGTCACGTCGAGCTTCACTCTGACTCTTGATATAAAACAATATAGCTGAATTATAGAAAGCAAGAAGCAGGTGCCACTTAGAGCCCACTAGTACTGGGCAGGAATGTCTGCTATAACTGGTCATTCAACAGATGCAAATTAAAACAACCCTAAGATTTCATCTCACTCCAGAAAGAATGGCTTTTATCAAGAAGTCAACCAATAACAAATGGTAGTGAGTCTATGTGAAAAAGGAACACTTCTCCTCTGTTGGTGGGAGAGTAGACTGGTACAACCACTGTGGACATCAATGTAGACATTCCTCAAAAAACTAAAATTAGAGGTTCCTTTTGACCACCAATTCCTTTTCTTGGTATCACCCAAAAGAATTAAAAGCATCATACTACAGCAATAATAGGCACACCCATGTTTATAGCAACACAGTTTGTAATAGCTAAATCTTGAAAACAGCCCAAATGCCCGTCAACCAATGAATAGATAAAGAAGATGTGGGGTTTTTTATATAATGGAGTACTACTCTGCCATAAAGAAAGATAAGCTTGAGGCATTGATAGCTAAATGGATGCACCCTGAGACAATACTCTTAAGTAAAATAAATCAGACACACATGTAAAGATCACATAGTTTCTCTGGTATGAGAAACTAAAAGTGTAAATAAGGACCAAAATGTATAATGGTTATTGGGAAATGGGAAGAAAATGTTCAAATGAGAAGGGGAACAAGGAAGGTGGAGGAGAAAAGAAAAGAAGGGACAAGAAAAAAGACGGAAAGAAATAAAAATGGAAACAAGGCTTTTGTAAATAAAGAGGGGAGTTGAAGTTAGAGTTGAAGGGAGGAGAGGGGAATGAGAAAAGAAGAAGAAGCAAGATATATAATGTACAGCAACAAATTCCCTATGATGTATATTATCATTGTGTATATCTAAAATGTACCAGTAAAATAAAAAGTAAAAATAAATAAATAAAAATGTTTAAATGAAGTGTTATGTGCATGTACCAACTCCCCACAATGAATGTAATCATTATGTACTGGAAACATGTACTAATAAAAAAATAAACTCCCTGCATGTTAAGGTCCATAACATATTGTCATGGAACAGTAACTATGTACAGATTGAAAGAAACTGAGGACAGTAGCACTGCTTTGCATTTCTGCACATCTCTTTAATGTCTGGCTCACAATGCAGCTAGACTGAGACATTTGTTCCAGGGGCCAGTCCCAGGGGACGTGTTGTTAGGTACAAGTGTTGGGGACAATCCTCCTCATACATATCTGTTGTTGACAAGGGAGGGCTCCCATTGGAGATCTTGCAGGGGCTCCCAGAGAATTCTTTGAGAACCACCAATCTAGGGCACTACAGAAAAGGGCTGCCAAGGTGGGAGGGCTATGGGGTGCCCAGAGGGATGCAGAGGCCTCCATGGAAGAGCCTGGGGTACCCAGCTTCACATGTGAGCTCTGCCCCCCTCTACCAAGTGACCTTTCTGAGCCTGTTTTCTGCTCTGTAAAATGGGGTCAGGCTGCTGTAAGCTCTGCCAGAGGTAACACTGGGCAAGTAATTAAACCCTTACCTGGCTCACCTGGCTCATGCCCCACCTCCCCGTCAAAGGCTCAGGTCTCCCTGTCTTTTATCACTGAGTGGCAGAGGCCTCCCTCCCCCCGACCCCAGAAGACCAACACAGGGCAAACTGTGGGAGAGGAAAAGTGAAGAGACAGCAGGGGGTCAGAGGCCTGGGTGCTCCCTTAAGGTCTCTAGAAGGAAGAGCCTGAGAAGAAAGAAGGGAGGGAAGCACCCCAAGTCAGGCCCAATCTGTGTCCGCTCTTGGCTGAAGTATTTGAAGTACTTTTTTTTGTCGCATGCTGGGTAGAGCCCAGGACCTCAGACATTCTAGGCAGTGCTCAACCCCTGAGCTGCACCACAGCCCTGGAGTGTGTGAATTCTATTCCTGACTGAAGTGTCTGGGATTTTTTATGATCAGCAAAATAGGGTCACCATGAACATTGTTTTACCCATATTATAGTGAAAATGTTGATGTACCTGTGGAGCACTTACCCAGGGACCTCCTCGTGGAAGTGTGTGTTTGGCTTTAGGGAATATTACCCATCATTTAGCTATTTTCCAAAGTGTTTGTGTGCCAAGCCCCGAGTGGCTGAAGGGTTTACGGGGTGAGAAATGATGGTGAGAGATTAAGAAACTTAAAGAATAAGAAAAAGACGACAATAAAGTTTACATAGCTGAGGCCAGGTGGAAACTCTTTGTCCTGATGAGACAAAAAGCTTGGCCTGCATCCTCAGCACCTTTATTTACAATGTAGATAAGGAAACCGGAAGGGGATCCCTGATTGGAACAGAGAATGGCTAGGGTCTGTAGGAGATAATGTTTGATGTTTCTCTGGCAAATGGGTGGGAAGGAAGATAATCCTCTTCTAGGCCAGACCTTACTCCACCATGCCCTCTTGTCACCTGTTCTCCTCCCATGGGGCCCTGCCTCATCAGCAGGAGGAGGCCTGGCCATAATGATCTGTAGAACATTGCTCCCAGCATCTCCCCTTGTTCAGTTTTGTAGCTGTAGCTTATGATGATGTCTCAAGGCAATTTTATTGAGATGTCTTAGGAAGACTCTGTGGAGGACCAGCAAACATTATCAGTAGCAACAGGAACATGCCCTCACACCTTGAGTCATTTCAGAAAGATCTGGGTTCAAGTTTCATGTGGCTTCTTAAGAGCTGTGACACTTTGGGCAAACTTCTCCAAGTCTCAGTGTACCCATCTGTAAGTGGAACAACGGTTCTCACCTGAGAGGGCTGACATGAAGACCAAGCGAAGTGAAAGCTCTCACCATGAGTGGCACATCTTCTCCCTTCCTCCGAATCCACAGGAGACACCTCCAGTGAGGGCATGGGGAGGATGCAAAGCTGTCTTATGTCCTAGGAGGCTAAGTCTTCCACTGTGGTTTGAAGTGCTCCCCCACCAAGTTCATGTGTTAGAAACAATCCTCAGATTCACATGTACATGGTATTGGAGGTGGGGTCTTTACAGGTGATTAGGATTAGATGAGGTAACCGTTGTTCTGCCTTGCCATGGAACCCTGTCTGCCATGTTACGATGCAGCATAAGACCCTCCTCAGACACTGAGCAAATGCCAGCACCATGCTCTTGGACTTTCAGCCTCCAGAACTGTGAGCTAACTAAACTTTTATTATAAAAGTTTATCCCTGACCTCAGGTTTTTGTTAAAGCAACAGAAAACAGACTAAGACATCCTGGATTTTTGCTTCCAGAAACAACGGATCTCTGGCATCAGGAAGGCTCTCAACTCTCCAAAGCTCATTCTCCTACCCACAATAGGGCTTCTCCAGCTGTGCAGCCCCACTCTGAGCCACCATCTGCCCCCCTGACTTAGAGCCCAGAGAGGTGCCCGGGCAGAGCTGTGGACTCATTCCCCAACAGCCTGTATCCTCCATCCCCTGGCCATTGATTGTACCACCCACCTCAGTAGAGGACTGCACCCCAGGGTGGGGGCCATGGCCAGCACGTGGCTGTCCCCTCTGCCCCTACAATCAGCATGCTATGAATGAGAGAGTGTAATGCCCTATTTTGAGTCACTTTGGAGACAAGGCACAGGTATTACCCACTTTTGAGTGACAACAGACACCCAAGACTAAGTAACAGTCATCATCCACTTCTGTAATGAGCAGTGGCTATCTCTGTACACCAGGCAGAGCCCTCACCTATCACAGCCGCCCCACACCCCACACCTCTGCCAGCAATCCCTTGTAGCTGTTCTCTTGATGCACACCTGCACACCATACCCCCTGTTAATTCCTTTATGCCTCAGCTCTCATGTCCTTCAGGGAGGCCTCACCTGGTCACCACCCTAAGGTACACCCCACTTGTTCACCTCTGTCCCTCAGCCCTTCCCTCATTGGTCCCCTTCACAGTGTACGATGGCTTCAAGTTTTGGATGCTTGCTTATCATGCTTATCTCCTCAAGGGAAGGCAGCACCAGGGAGTCTGTAGGTTCACTGATGTGTTCCTGCAGTCTGGAAGGGAGTAGAAGCTCAGGAGACACTGGGCCAGTAGCTGGATGCATTTCATAAGGCAGAAAACAGATTTGGAGATAAAAGGCCAGCCACACGTCACAGTGAATTGTGACTACTGGCATCACTGTAACTACAACTGACGTTTCCTAAGCATTTACAGTGTGCCAGACTGAGCTAACCCTGGATATACATGATCTAGAAGCCCATGCGTGCTGCCATCTTGGCCATGACACAGAGGCATGCAGCTGATTGCACACCACACTGAACTTGGACTCCTCTACCTGACTCCCTCCCTGCATTCCACATAGGGACAGTGGCCTTGACTCCCCTGTGCCCTGTACCCTCCACTCCCACCCAATTTATAAACAAACTGTATAGGCATCACCTTCAAAATGATTCTGGGGTTATTAGCCAGGGAGCCTCCCGCTGGCCCCTCCTGAGGCCTGTGCTCCTCCTCATTATGACTTCTACCAGGAGCTGATGTGACCTGTTAGCACCTAAGCCACAGCCTAGCTGTCCTTGGCAGAACCCTCTGCCTGCTCCCTAGCTGCTCCAAGTGAGAACCTGGGTCCCTACCAGGGTCTTTTCCTGCTACTCTGTCCCTGCCTGCCTCACTCACTCTACCCAGACATAGGACTCCTCTCTGGACCTCAGGTGTGTTGATCACACTCTTGTCTAGGAGTCTCTGCCTGGAACGTTCTTTGCAGATATCTGCTTGGGTGATCCATCACCTCCTACAAATCTTGGTCAGATCTCATCTTGTCAAGAAGACCACCTTGACCACCGACTGATGTATGGCCCAACAAGTAGTATATGGGGAAAGGAGAAGGGAGGAAAGGAAGGCAAAAAGGATCCACACAGCCATTTTTATTCCAGTGGAATCAATTTACATTGAGGTTCCAAGAACAACCCAGAAGCAGCTGCAAAGAGAAAGATACCAGGGGCCGGGGATTTAGCTCAGTGTTTCCGCCACCTGCCTCAGAAGTGCAAGGACCCGAGTTCTATCCCCAGTGCCAAAAACAGAGAGAGAAAAAGATGCCAAAGGCCAACGTGAATGTGGAGTGGCTGTAGGGAGCTTGCCTCATTTGCCCTGACAGTTTTTGAGGCTCGAGATGTAGGAGTCTCATATGTGGGGAGCCCCTTTCTTGTCGCTCCCAGCCCCATTCTCCTTTCAACCCAAACCTTGACCGCCCACCAGGAGTCCTGGACAACACAAGGAGCCTGCCATCTCATGGCCGGAAGAGAAGTCAACAACCCTCAAAATGACTCATCCCACCTCTGCTCCAAACCCATGACTCTGCCCCTCCTGAGGAGACACACAGAACTAGCATGAGAATCCAGACTCTGAACTCTGGTCCTGTGGACACCACAAGCTCAGTGTGTGATCTCAGACTAGCTACATCTTAGCCTCTCCCAGCCTCAGTTTCCCCTTCCATCAAAATCAGAGGAGTGGGCTGCCATCACCAGCTCTCTATTTGTAGTGTCTATAAGTACAACACACACAGTTGAACCAGGAAGAAGCCTTCTACACCTTGGCTGTGGTGGCCTCCCAGACCATGTTTCACTCTGACGCTGTGGCTGCTGCACCTGGGCCCATTGTGCCCAGACCAAGTCTAGTTTCACCTGGCACCTCCTCCCCACACACTCTTCCCTCCTGGGAGGGACTAGGGTTTCACACCAAGCAGCAGGGCTGTAAATAGCAGCCGGCCACTCAGAGGCCAACCCTCCCAGGCCCCAAGGAGGAAGTGAGAGGGAGGCAGCACCTGTGTGTTTCCTGCAGAAAGTCCTGCTTCTGCAGCGACTGGCCACCAGGCTCCCCAGAGCCCTCAGACCTGCTCCCACCTCAAACCTGGGGGAGCGGGGATCAGCAACAGTGACACAAGGTGGGAGACAGGCATAGCTGACCAGGGAGGGTGCTGGGCCTACTGATGATTCTTGGTCCTACATTGTTTTGAGCTGCACCTTCTTGATAAGGCTGTGGTGACAAAACTGTAGAGAAGAGGGCTGTGTAAACAAAGCCTAAAGAAGTCCTTGGGGGATGGGCCAGGAAAGCTCAGAGTAAATTCCTTTGGGAGGTCACTTGAAAATCAAAACATTCCTGCACTCATTTCCTAAGCAAAACAAGATTTGGGGTACCAAGATGTCTGAAGATACCCTGACCCTTAGCAGGTCCCTGCAGGTGGATTGGAGGAGTGGATTCACACAGCCACAAGGAGATGGGAGCAAAGGCATTTGCTGCAGCATTATCTGAGGTGGCAAAACTCTAGGGGGCTGGCAAGGAGGAGGCTGCTCTTGGCCCTGGCCAGCCTTTCCAAAGGGCTCTTCCAGTCAATTCTTCCCTTCCTCAGGACTTTGTTGGCTTCCTGCCCAAACTCTTCATGTACAGCAGAAGGAAAAACAGATAAGCAATATGACATATTCCCATTAGGGAACACTCTACTGCAGCTCAGGGGAATGGGCTGCTCAAACTCACAGTGAGGCAGGGGGGAAGCCAGGTGACAGTGTGGATCCGTTTCTGTACATTTAAACACAGATCTAAATAGCACTAGAAGGCTGGGGATGTAACTCAGTGGTGCCACTCCTTCAGCTCAGTGGTGCTGCGCCTGCCTGGCAACCGCAAGGTCCTGAGTTCAATTCCCGGTACCAGAAAAAAAAAAAAAAGAATAAATAGCACTAGATACCATTAATCAACTCTTACCTATAGGTGAAATTCAAAACAATGGGCTGGAAACCTAATGTCCCAACACAGTTTTCCTCTATGGAGGCAAACAGGGTTGGTGGGTTTAAATTTTAACTGTATTGCTTTATGCCAGTAGCATAGCTCAGTGGCAGAGCACTTGACTGGCACATGTAAAGCCCTGAGTAAACTCCCAGTAAGGGAGGCAGGTAGTTTTTTGCCTATGTTGTTTAACAAACTCTTTAAAAGAAAAAGAGAAAACTCAATCAGTTTTAAGCAAGGCCCATTGGGATGTGTGTTCAATTATTTCTTGTACTGCTCTAAATACTAAATTCTTTTCCACATGTGTTCAACTGCGGGGTTTCTGCATCGTTTTCTGGGTCTCATTATGCACCAGGATGTGCACACAGGAGAAAACAGACAAAACATCCTCACCCACCTGGGGTCTACAGAAGAGGCAAATACTAAACATGAAATCAATGGGCTAGGTAGTGTGTCAGGGGCTGATGAGGTAGAGGAGAAGGAGCCAGGGAGGGGCAGGGATGCTGGGGTGGCAATGTAGTTTTAAGGAAGGGACTGAGTTTCCTGTGGCTTCTATGATCAAGCAGCACGGACTCGGTGGTTGAAAACAGCACGTATTTATTTGCAGTCCTGGGTCGGTTTCCCAGGGTGGGTGAGAGTGAGGTCAAGTGGTGGGCAGGCTGATCCTTCTTTGGAGTTTTGGGGCGGGTGGGGTGGGGTCTGCTCCTTGCCTCTTCCAGCCCTGGAGCTGCATTCCTTCCTCCAGTTGCAAAGCCAGCAGAGCAGCAGCTCACTTTTCTGCTCTCTCTGTTGTCACATCTCATCCTCTTTTGTTTTAGATCTCCTTCTGCTTCCTCTTAGGAAGACCCTTGTGATGGTATTCAAGGTCCATCTGGATAATCCAAACTCCCCATCTCCAGACCCTTAGATGAAGCACATCTGCAAACTCTCTTTTGTCATGAAGGTAATTTTCACATGTTCCAGGAAGGAGGCCTTGGATAGCTCTGGGGCCATTAAATATCCTGCCATAAGTGTTTTTAAAGGCGGGGGGAGTCGCTTCTAGGAACAAAGTGACTTTTTTTTTTTCTTTTGTACTGGAGATCAAACTTGGGACCTTGTGCTTTCAAGGCAGGTGGCAGAACCACTGAGTTAAATCCCCAGCCCCAAAGTGACATTTTAATAAAGACTTGAGTTAGGCAGAAGAGGGGCCATGGTTCTCTGTGGAATCCTCCTCTTCCTCTTCTTCCTCCTCCTCCTCCTTTTCCTCCTTCTCTTCTTCCTCTTCTTCCTCTTCCTCCCTTTCTCCTGACCTGAGGGGGGAGTATTCATCCTTTCATCATTATATATAATGAAGCCTGAAGGTTTCTTATAGATGTCCTCTTTCAGGCTGAGGAAGTTCCCTTCTATTTCTACTTTGCTGAGATTTTGTTCAGAGTTTTTACATTTATTTTCAAGAGGAAGACAGGTCTGTGCGCCTCTTCTCTTGTAATTTTTTTTCAGTTTTGGTGTTAGGGTAATGCTGATCCCATAGGAGGGCTGGTTTATGGTTTGGATATGTGTTCTCCAAAAGCCCATGTGTTAAAAGGTTGGTCTCTAGTCTATGGGGCTACTGGGAGGTGGTGAAACCTTTAGGACGTGGGGTCTTGTGGTAGGAAGTTAGGTCACTGGGGGCATGCTCACTGGGACCCTTTTCTGTCTCTTTTTGCTTCCTGGCTTCCATGAGGTGAACAAGTCCCTCTGTCCTTCACTCTTGCCATGTTGTGTTGTCTGAAGGCAATGAGGCCAAACAACCATGGACCGAAACCTCCAAAACTGTTAGCCAAAGCAAACCTTTTGATCTTTAAAGTTGATTATCTCAGGTATTTGTTACAGTGACAGAAAGCTAACCAAGTTTAGCAATATATTAAAAGAATTATACACCACAACCAATAAGGATCTTTTTTACAAAATACAAGGGTAATTCAATGTACAAAAATCAATCAGTGTAATATACCACATTAACAAAAAAAAAAGATGAAAAATGCATGATCTTCTCAGTTGATGCAAAGAAAACAAAATTCAGCATCTTTTCATGATAAACACTCAACAAGTCAGAAATAGAAGAAAATTACCACGAAATAATAAAAGCCACATATGAAAAACCTCCAGCAGACTTCATACTCAGTGGTAAAATACTGAAAGCTTTTCTTCTAAGATCAGGAACAAAACAAGCACATCCACTTCCATCACTGCTATTGAGCAGAGTATTGAAAGTTCCAGTCAGTTGTTGGGTATGAAAAAGACATAAAAGTCATCCAAATTAAAAAGGAATTATCTGAGTTCACAGATGGGCTGATTTGTGTATAAACAATCATGATTCCATAAAAATTACTCTCAGAGCTAATAAATGAATTCATCAGTGTAGTAGGATACAAAATCAACATGCAAAAATCAGTTGCATTTTTTTGAGACAGGATCTCACTATGTAGTTCAGGCTGGCCTTGAACTTGCTTTCTCGTCCAGGCTGTCTTTAAACTTGAGGCAATCCTTTTGCCTCAGCTTCCCAAGTGCTGGGATTATAGACATGCACCACCTACACCAGGACCAGTTGCATTT
The DNA here is from genome assembly GCF_000247695.1 of Heterocephalus glaber. The sequence goes on along the minus strand of NW_004624849.1, from coordinate 4,439,877 downwards.
CTATATACTAACAATGAACAATTTGAAAAGCCAGTTACAGAATGATTGATTCCTCTAACAATGGCATCAAAAAGAACAAAATATTTAGTATCTAACCAAGGAGGTGAATAACACATACAGTAACAACAATAAAATATTGCAGAAAGAAATTAAATGAGATATAAATAAAGGAAACCCCATGTTCATGGATTGGAAGAGTTAATGTCCATGTGGACTTGTAGATTACTAAAAGCACCTCTAATATTCATATTTCTGCCCCTATTCTGCTCATAATAATACCTGTATATTTCTAAGATGATTGTTGTGGTCTAAATATTTATATCCACCCAAAATTCATATGTTTAAAGCTAATCCCAAATGTGAAATGTTAGCAGATGAGGCACTGTAAAGGAAATCAGGTCATGCGGGCTGTGCTTTCATGAAGGAGATTAGTGCCTTATGAGCGTGGCCTGAGAGAGCGTGTTCATCCCTTCTGTGGTGTGAGAATTAAGCAAGAAGATGCCGTTTATGAAGTAGAAAGTGAGGCCTTACCAGACACTAAATATGCTGGCACTATGATCTTTTTTTGACAAATTAATTTATGTAAGTAATTCAGGCTTTTTCTAACATGCAACTCAAAACTCTTCTAGCTCACACCCAGTATACAATTCCAAAGCCACTTCCACATTTTTTTAGGTTTGTTAGAGCAGCACGCTATTTCCTGGTACCCAACTCTGTTTTAGTTTATTAGGGTTGTGTCTTAGTCCATTCTACCATAAGAGAATTTCTCAGGCCACATGATTCATAATGTACAGAAGTTCACTGGCTCACAGTTCTGGACCCTAGAAGTCCAAAATCAAGGGGTTGTGTCTGATGAGGGCCTTCATAATGCATCATCACACGAAGGAAAGGCAAAGAAAGGATGAGCAGGAGACAAAAAGGACCAAATCATCCTCTCCTCTGTAATTATATACTCATGCCTGTAATAATTCAACAGTTCAGGGATGAGGGTTTAATCACCTCAATACTGTTACAATGGCAATTATATTTCAACATGAGTTTGGGAGGGGTCAAATGTTCAAACCATGGCAGGATGGCATAACAAAATACAAAGACTGGGTAGCTTCAACAATAGAAATTATTTGTTCACAGTCCTCAAAAAAAAAATCTAAGAGTGAGGCTGCACATTTGTAGTCCCAGCTACACAGAAGGCTGAGGCAGGAGGATCACAAGTTTGAAGCCAACCTGGGGAACTTAGCAAGATCCTGTCTCAAATGAAAAATTGACAGGATTGATGATGTAGTTCAGTGTGAAGGCTCTGGATTCAATCTCCAATACCGAAAAAAAAAGGTGAGCGCTCTGATTTACTTGCTCTGACTTGCCATGTGATTCCCTCCATTGTGTCAGTAGGAAGATCCTCACTAGACGCTGAGCAGATGCCAGTACCAGGCTCTTAGCTTCCAGGACTGTGAGCTAACCAAACCTCTTTTCTTTATACATGACCCAATCTGTGGTATTCAGTTATAGCAATGGAATACTTGCCATGTTCTGCCTGAATTCTTCACACACATCACTGTGAGAATAAAATCATAGGAGTGTTTGAAAGGCAGCAAGAGATAAGCAAGCTGCCTCTCCAACCCACATTGGTGTCCATCTGCAGGTTCACTCTACCCAGGGGAGCCCAGGCATGTTTTCAGGCACCATGTGTAATAAGAACTGAACAGTAGAAAGTACTGGACCAGCTGTTGTCTCAAGGGGCATTCTTGACGGCTGCCTGGACCCCTGTGAGTATTGGATGCTGGCTCCTGGAACTTGTGAATGTTCTCTCACATGGGAGAAAAGATTGTGATTATATTAAGGATATTAAGATAGGTGGTGATTCCACTCCTGTTCAATATTGTTCTGGAAACATTAGCCATAGCAATTAGACAAGAGAAAGAAATAAAAGGAATAAAGATAGGAAAGGAAGAAGTGAAACTGTCATTATTTGCT
>NW_004624849.1:4368548-4420617 GCF_000247695.1 Heterocephalus glaber | reverse complement strand
AGAACCAAGATACATCATGTAAAGGTACAAGATCCTAATGATGAATGTAACTGTATTGTATACCTGAAATGTACCAATAAACTTAATGGGGGGGGCATTAAAATGTAGGAAACACAAACAAGGGCTTCTAGCACAGCCATAGTTTTCCAAAGCAGGCAGTGCTCAGTTGGGTGATCAGAGGTAGATTTAAAGGAGAAAATGCTTTATCCCAAGTTCAGTGTAATATAGTGCAGACCCATTCAGAAATCCCAGGGTCTTGCTGAGGCTCAGAGGCCAGGAGATGGCCCAGACAATAGGACATGGTTTAGCTGGGCATGTTGGCACATGCCTGTGATCCCAGTACTCAAGAGGCTTAGGCAGGAGATCAGAGCAAGTTCAAGACCACCCTGGGCTACATAGTGAGTTCAAGTCCAGCCTAAACTACATAGGGAGACCCTGTCTCAAAAAAGAAAAAAAAAAAAAAAAGAACAAGGCTGTAGAAAAGAGGAGGAGGCAGAGTTTGAGCTGACTTCACGTCCTCCCAGAACCTGTGAATGTGACCTGATTTAGAAACAAGGTCTTTGCGTCTCTAATCAAGATGAGGTCCAACTGCCTTAAGGTGGGCCTGAATCCAACAAGTTGGGTCCTTATAAGAAGAAATTGGGGATGGGGATTTACCTTAATGGTGCCGCTGCCTGCCTTGAAAGCGCAAGGTCCTGAGTTCAATCCCCGGTACACACACCAAAAAAAGAGGAAATTGGGACAGAGACCCAGGGGAGAAGACAACATGGAGATGGAGGCAGAGGCAGAGCAGCCTAGGATGGCCAAAGATTGGCAGCAGCCACCAGAGACTAGGGAAGAGGCATGCAAAAAGAGCCACCTTGGACATGCCTCCATCTTGGACGCTGGCCTCCAGAACTGTGGGTCAATACAATTCTGTTGCCTTCCTTTTTTTTTTTCACTTTTGCACAGTTGTGGATGGAATACAGGGTCTCATTCAACCAAAACAAGCGTTCCATGACTGAGCTACATCCTCACCACAGAATTCTATTGTGTTAACGTCGCGGTGGTCGCAGGAAACCACTGCAACTCCGAGAATCCTTATCATAAAAATTCGTAGGTGCCAGTCAATCCGGTGGGCTGCTCTTCCTGGTTGGCAGCCTTGGCTGGCACCACGGCTGCCTGGCGATTTATGTCCAGCAGGTGGCGCTCCTCGCTCACACTCTACAGCCTCTCGGGTGGGCGGCCAGGGAGCACCGGGTGAGCTGGGCTGCCCTCTCTCAGGGCAGCGGACTTTTGGGGGGTGAGATGAAATTTATCTCCTTCCTGGGATGTAGGCTTCAAAGAGTCCGAACATAAGACTGAAAGAGATGGTCGTGGAAGGCAACTCGCAGGTCACAGGGTTCCAACCTGGGACGGGGACACCGGCACCGTGGGGGTAGATTTCCCGTCACTGGCCCTGTCACCCCATAGGGTAGCGTCCCTAGGATGTGCTGTGTGGTGTTTGTAACATCATTCTAGACCTGCCTGGCTTGAGCCCTGGATGGCTTATCCAGAGTGTCCAGACTCCGTCGATCCTGGACTCAGGGCGGCTGGGTCAGTGCTCCCTACCCCCACACCTACCCCCAGCCACAGAGCGCGCTGCCCTTGCGGGGCGAGGAGTCCCTGAGGCTGCAGGCAGGTGCCACCGTCCTGAGGCATCTCCAGCCTGGGATCCATCCCCTCCCAGCTGTCCTCCAGAGAGCTGAAGACTGCTCCTTGAAGGACAGTCCTCAGTGGTGGGAGTTAGTGGGGGGCATGGAACCAGCTCAGATGCAAGAGTGAGACCGCAGTAAGGTGTCCCCACCTTGCCATTCACCAGCCCTGTGACCCTCTCCTCTGGTGGCGCCTCTGCTTTCCGAGGTGTGAAAGAGCCTGGTCCACCTGCCTTTACTAATGGTGCATGACCCAGGGGCCAGTGGGAAAGGCTCTGCAGGAAAATTCCCCAGGTGGGTTTTTTTTTGTTTTAGGATTTTTTTTTTCGGATTTGGGTGGTTTGTTTTTTGGTTTTTTGTTGGTTTGTTTTTGGTTTGGTTTTTTTTTTTTTTTTTTTTTTTGTACCTGGAATCAAACTCAGGATCTTGCACTTGGTAGGCAGGTGCAGAGCCACTAAGCTAAATCCCCAGCCCAGGGTGGTTTTGCTTTTTTTTTTTTAATTGTGGTAAAATACCTATCATGTAAATTGACTATTTAACCATTTTTGAGTGTACAGTTCAGTGGCATGAAGTATATTCTCCACCATCAATTTCTAGAACTTTTTCATTGTCCCCAAAACTGAAACTCTGTACCCATTAAACATCAACTCCCCAGTCCCCTCTTCCAGCCCTGGCACCCACCATTGTGCTGTCTGTCTGTCTGGATTTGACTACACTGGAGACCTCAGAGGAGAGGAATCCCACAGGGTTTGTCCTGAGTCTGTCTTGTTTTCCTCACCATGACATCTTCAAGGTGCATCCATGTTGGAGCACGTGTGCATCAGGATTTTATCCTTTTATTGCTGAGTACTCTCCACTGCACAGATGGACCAGGTACTGTTTATCTGTGAAATAAATGTAACTCCCAACCTGCTAGATGTCAGATACACCGAGTAAGTGTTCTCCCAAAATCAAAGAATGAATGCTAAGGAATAACAGAGATTAACAGTAAGAAATATTTATAGAGAGACAGATAGCTCCTGAGAGATAGGAGAGGACCCCAAAATAGGTTGCCAATATCCCATGCTTTAAAGGAAGTTTTATAGAGCAAAATCACATGGTGGGTACAACATGGGCAAAACTATGATCAACCAATAAGATTATAAGTATAGCTGCTTAGGTAATATTGATCCAATGTGGGAAGCAGGTCACATAGAGAGTGTATATGGAAAGAACAAGGACCTTTTAAGGGAGGGATGGATCAGGAGGTCCTGGTCATCCACCTGGGTGACTGACGTCTATCTAAACTTTATTGGACGAGGTAATACCAATTATAGTTGCTTATCCCATGGGGAGGCATGCAGGCCTGGTCATTCTGTCTTTATCTTGAAGCCTGGTCTTAAACAAATGTGCCTCCAGCCACAGTTGTAATGTGTTTTCATCCTCTCCACTGACTCCCTCAAGGACCTAGCTCTGTCTGACTGCCTAGAATATTTCTACTTAACTGTCTATAATAGATGGACACTTAGGATGTGTCCACCTTTGGCTACTGTAAATACTCCTTCTTGGAAAGAGGATCATAAAATTTGAGGCCAGCCCAGACCCAAAAAAACTCCTACTGTAAACATAGGTGTACAAATACCTCTTTGAGACCCTGCTTTATTTTCTCTGGAGTATATACCTAGAAGTACAATTCTGGATCATATGATAAATCTATTTTAAAGTTTTTCAGAAACCTCCACATCATTTGCCATCCCAGCTGAACCATGTCACATCCCCACTAATAGTGCCCAAGCGTTCCTGCTTCACATCCTTGCCAATACTTTTTTTCAATAGTAGCCATTCTAATGAGGGTTAAGGGCTGGATGCACATTGGATTTGAAACAAACCTTGGATATTTACAAAATCACCGGAGGGTTGTGGAGGCCCTGGGCTGGGCCTTCTGGGTGGTTCAGCCAGCAGAGAGCAGTCAGGGTGCCACTGAAACACACATCCTTCAAACTGCAGGGGTCTGGGATCAGGGTGTAATCCCTGCTGCAACTGGTCAGCTCAAGACCAGACACTGAACTGATGCTTTAGAAAATCTCAGCTCTTGCAGGGTGTGGTGTTATATGCTTGCCATCCCAGCACTCAGGAGGCTGAGGCAGGATCACCACAACTTTAGGCCAGTCTGGGCTACACAGTATAGCTCAGCAATGTAGTGCCTACCTAGCAAGTGGAAGGCCCTGAGTTCGATTCCTGATACTGTAAAAGAAAAAAGAAAATCTCAGGTCCATGATCCAGCAGGAGGGTGAAATGCAGCCCAGAGCTGCAAGCAGCTCCCTCCTCCTCTGTCTGCATCCTCTGTCTCAATGAAGTGTGCTCACCTGGTGGATCCTACCCTACATCCAAAAGCTAGCTGCAAGGGAGCCTGGCAAACAGAGCTGTTGGCTTTCCAGCCTCTGCAGGTCAGGAAGGCACAGAAAGAGGAGGAACCACATACCAATTCAACTCAGCAGGTGCTCAGGACATGACAATCTTGTTAATATCCTCTAGAAATAGGCTACCAGGAAGTGGCTTCTCTCAGCCACATCATCCTTCAGGCCCCCAGGCAGGCTTCCTCCTGCCAAAGGACTTTGTGCCTGTCATTCCCTTCTTGAACTTTATCAACCTATTATGCCTCTTTATCAACTTCTACTCAGCTAAAAAAGTCACTTCCTCATAGCAGCCTTATTCTTAGTAAATAAAAATTAGAATAACTCAAATATCCACTGACAGAGAACACCAAGAAATTATGATTTATTCATGCAGTGAATTCATACAGCAATGAATAAGAATGTCCTAAAAAAAAAAAAAAAAGAATGTCCTACTGCCACATCTCATAGGCATAACTATTGAAGAAAAAAACAGACACAGAGGAACACATTCGATATGTTTCTGTTCACAGGAAACAGAAAGAAGCAAAATTAGTCAACAATAAAAGGACTAAGAAGAGTGGTTACTTTGGTGGGGGAAGTATTGGTGGGTAAAGGGGACAGGGAGCCTTCTAGGGGCTGGACATGCTTTTCAGTTTGGTTAGAGGGTGGTGCCTAGTGTACACATGGGTAAAAGTGCATTAAGCTATATGTCTTTTTTTTTTTTGAGCCTGGATCTTGCTCTGTTGCCCAGGCTGACCTTGAATTCCTGGGCTCAGCCTCCTGAGTATATGGGGATACATATGTGTGCCTCTCTGCTAGGGTTAAAATGTGTGCTCTTTACACAATAAAAAGGTGAAAATAAAATAAGCTCCTTTCTCTTTGAAGCCTTTCCCTGGCTAACCATGCTCCCTGTAAAGAGGGGTCATAGCTCTGAGTGCCCACCTTCAGCTCCCACCCCTCTGCACAGGGAGATTTTCCCATGGGATGCATTCAAGGCTTTGTGCTCCGGACTGTCAGCTCTGTGCAGGAGGGCTCTGTCTTTGTGGAGCCTGCGTCTCTGGCTGTGGGTTGCTGAGCATCTGCAGTAAGCGGGGGGTAACCACTGGGGTGGAACCAACCCACTCTCTGGCAACAACACGGGGCGCCTGGCCTTGCAACGTGAGTTCTAAACCCAGAGCCAGGCAGAGTCATCAGATGCATATCTGGTGAATCCTCCAGCATCCAGCTGAGCCATGCAGCCATGGAAGGTGGGTTTTCGAAACAGAACCACCTACGCCTGTCACTCTTCCTCCCCCAAACTCCACATTCAAATACTTTTATTCCCCCAAAAAAGACAAATATCTTTATTCTTTTACCTGGAAGCCTCAGCACTTAAGATCCTTAAACGTCTGTGCACATCATGTTTATGTAACTGTGTTCACGTGACACAGGCTGCCTGGTGCATGTGTTCAGAAGCAGGGAACATTTGTGTTTTTAGGAGGAGGAGAAAATAAAATATTTCTGTGCCTGGATCTGTCTAGAGGGCAGGCAGCCCAAGCAGAGCTAAAGGACAGTGACAGCTGAAGAGTTACACTGCCTAGGACTCCCACTGTCTCATGTGGACAGGATTCTTACTGCCTCCCAGATGACAGAGCCAGGCCAGCACGACACAGGTATTGCTTCAAGTTGCCTTGGGAAGTGATGAGTCCTTGTCCCTGGAAGTATGCAAGTGGCAACTAAACAGTGATTTCCGAGGGATGTTGACAGAGGGAGCTAGGATAAGCATCAGGAGGACCTTCGAGTCCCAGGCATCTTGTGTCTATATCCTTTTGTTCTCGCCAAAGGAGATTTGGTTTTTGCAATTCTGGATGCTGGAAAGTCCAGGATCAAGGGGCCACACCAGCAAGGCCTTTCTTGCTCCTTTATAATAACACGGTCAGAGAGAGGGAAGTGGGCAGAACTCCTCCTTTCATCAGAAACCCACCCCTGAGATAATGCCATCCATCCTTCATGAAGGCAGAGCCCTTGTGACCTAATCAACTCCTGAAGGTCCCACTTCCCAACACTGTTGCCCTGAGACACTTCCAGGCTGCCTAGGCCTACATGGTCTTGGCAAGTGGGAGCAAAATGGCCCAGTCCTTTCTGGAGGGGCTCGGGGTCAGGCATGTGACAATGTGGCGACAGCCCTGAGGTCCCCCATTGAGAAGCCAAGGAGTTGGCACATCCAGCACCCATCCCATGTCTCCTGTGGCTCCCCAAGCTCTCCACTGTGTAGCTCACCTGCTTCTGCAGTTGGGAGGAAGGCCACAGGCACAGGCCCAGATGAGTCCTGGGGAACAATTGGCAGGACACCAACCACATCTTCCATGGCTGTGCGACCGCTGTGTCTCCACACCCTTCTCTTAGGAAGCCTGCCTGAATCCAGTAAAGGAGAAGGCCCAGGGCTGTATCTGACACACATTAAGCAAGTGAGAGTTCCGGGTGTCCACAGGAACTCCTGTCACATCTTATTTCACAGAAGAGGATGCTGAGGTCAGAGTGCCTGAGCCATACACTCCATGCCACACAGCACTGGAGATCAGAGTTGGGATCTGGGGACCTCGAAGCCCAGTGCTCTCCTGGGAGTAAATAAGCCAGCTGCTGCCTCCAGGACCAGTTCTGCTCCTCTCCCTCCCCTCATTCAGGATTGGGTTGGTGACCTCTAGGCAGAAACTGCACCTTGGCACCTCCACTCTTGATGAGGTCTCCAGATCCTCCCCAGGTGACTTCTTATCACATCCCCACTCGGCTGAGCTGCCTCTCAGGCCCACAGGGTGTCTTGGGTTCTGGCCTGCCAGCACCCGGCAGGCAGAGAAAGAAGAGGCCTCTGGGCCTGATGAACATCCCCGCCATCCTGCTGAGACCCAGCCCCCTGGGAGCACGGCCCTGGAACATGCTGGGCCAAGGGAGATGGGCTACTAGAAGAGAGGAGGGGGATGGGCTCTGGAGGTGGCATGAGTGTCCCTTGTGGGTGGGGTAGGAGAAAGGAGAAAATCTGGGAGAGTGCTGCTTTTGGAGCGGGGTCTTAACAGCACACTATAAGCGCCTGATATGCTCCCCAGCCATACTTATTATTACTGCTACTGTCCTATTATTTTATCTATGTGAATGTATTATCTTTATAAGTATATGTATACAGTTAATACATTTATTTTTATGAATTGTAGTAGCATTTAGTGTTTGTCTTTATTACCATACCACGAAGGTAGGTCAAAGCTGTCTGCCCAAACACATCAGTGTGAGTGCTATCAGGTTTTGACAGTTACCTACAAGCCAACCCAAGGCCAGGGAGGCAGGGGCCTTGCCGACCACTTGAATAGTCATCACCACAAATGTTCAGTGTGTGCCAGGAGCCTTTCTAGCAGCTCACTGGGCCCTCACAATCTCTCTGTGATGTCGCCTCTCATTGTACAGATGAAGAAACTGGCACAGAGAAGTTCACTAACTTGCTGAAGGTTGCACAGCCAGGGAACAGTGAAATCTCAGTAAAGCTGGGATTTGGAAGGGCTCAGAGCTCTGTGTTCCTGTACAAGCCCTCTTGAACCCTACTTTTGCTGAGAGAGAACTCACAAGCTCCCCGAGTTCTCTCAAATTCCACCTGTGTCAGTCAGTGAGTCACCTCCCTCCTAGAAGAGCCTGGTCCTGGCTGGGTAGAAGCAGAGTTCAACCACAGATCTCCCCAACCTGTCTCCACCACCCTCCGCCCCCGTCCAGTGACCTTGATCTTCCACAGCTGACCGCTTTGATCACATCATTGATGGCCTATTTCCCAGTGACATGCACAGAGGCGGTACAGCCAGATGGGTCTGAGGCCCTCTTCAAGATGATGAGACCAGGAGCTTGGGGCCAGGGGAGTGCCGGGCTTTGTAAATTGCAGGCAGCCAGCACAAGCCTGTCGGTTTACTGAATCACAAGGAAAGAATGTACTCTGCAGCTGTAACTTGTGTCTTTGGTGACACTCGAGTCTGAGTTAGGATCCCAGCTTTGACGCTTGAACAAGTCACTGTCCTTCCTCCAGCCCCAGGTTCCTGATGTCATCTCTCAGGGGTGTGGTGGGTATAAATGAAGTGCAGATGTCCTCTACTCATGATGGGCTCCAACCTGATAAACCCATCACACATCAGAACTGTGTTCCACCTGACTACTGAGTGTCCTGGCTGGCCTGACCCACTCTAAATGTGCTCAGGATGCGCACATTCACATGCAGTTGGCCAAAATCATCTACTGCAAGGCCTGTGGTCATGAGGTGTTAATGTGTGAGATGCTGGCCTGAAGGTGGCAGAGTGGCTGTCGGGTGGAGTTTTGCACCATTCTGAAGTGAAAGGGCTCTAAGTGGAGCCACCGGTTTGTGAGATCCCAGGCAGGGCAGGTCCTCGCCTCCCCGGGGTCCCTCCAGGCTGAGGCTGGGTCTGAGCTTCTCCTGAAATCACCCTCTGGAGGAGTTCCCTCCCTCCCCAGTCTGCCCACCCTCCCCACTCTCCTGGAGTGTCCCCAGGCAGGCGCTGAGTGGAGCGTATTGTCTGCAAGTGGTCTGGAATATGAATGTGTGCCTGTTTCTACAACCTGCCTGAGACCTGTGGATGAATCATTAATCTCCCACACAGAGAGTGAGACCACCTGACACTATCAGTAACACAAACTGTCCTGGCCTCGGAAAGCCCAGAGGCTAGCCCACTGACATGTTCACTTGTTACTTATTTGTCTTTTGCAGTGCTGAAGATTGAACCCAGGCAGGCCTCCCCACTGAGCTGCACCCCCCCTCCCAGCCTATTTATTTGCTATTCTTAAGGAAGGCCTGTGTGCCCTCCTAAGGGTGTCCCACAGGTCTGCAACGAAGAGCAAGTAACCTGAGCAAAACCCTCGTGTAAAGCTTTCTGTTCACAAACCAGGCTTACTGTATTTGCTTTCAGTAGCCGCAAACATTAGAGAATTCCTTGTCCCTAAATATCCCAAATAAGGTGAAAGAAAACTGGAATTGGATATTGAACAAGAGCTTGCTTGTTGCCTGTCCAGAATCCATTCTCTCATTCTTTCTTAGTAACAGGACTCTGATTTGATTCATAGTGACCAGGTAAGCAGCTAAAACACTTCATTTCCCGGTTTCCCTAGCAAATAAGGATAATCAATGAGAGACAAGCAGAAGTTGTTGGACAGGATTTTCAAGAAGTCTCCAGAAAAGGTAGTATGTGTCCTTTTAGTCTTCTTCCTTCTTCTTCCTCTTTGGAACATACACATGATGGTTGGCATACCAGTAGCCATTTTGTGACAATAAATATGGCAGAGCAACAACAACAAAAAAGAAAAGAATTATGGATCCCTGGTAACTCTCTGGAGCTACTATACCTGCCTGACAATCTCTGACTTCTTTGATCTGTGGAAGTATTTAAGCTGCTTTTTCAGGTCTTTGTTATTTAGAGCTGGTTATAATTCTTAACTGATATAAATATCACCTCAGATTTACAGTTTTTCTCCTTGGTGAAAAAATAGGACATTTTCTTTCCATCCCTTCCTCCATCCAACAGGGCCACTGGTCCCTCGCAGAGACTCCCTATAAGGGGCAGAGCACCCATCACGTCACTGGAGTCCAGGCCCACTTATGACAATTGGTAGATCCCACCTCCGTCATAGGGAGGGCCAGCAGGGACAAATGCCAGGGTGGTTTCTGGTACTGCACAGATTAGGAGGAAAAAACACGTGCAACTGTCCAGTCTCTCCCTCTTGGGTACAAGATCTCTATTTAATTACTATGACAAAGAATCAAAGCACTAAAGCAGCATGATCTATGATAGAAAATCATGAGAAACAACCAGTGTCCACGTGCAGTGAAACAGACACACTGTGCTGTGGTTGCTGATGTGGTTGTTAAACAGCAGCACCAAGCTGCACACAGTGACACTATGATTGTTGTGGCAAATAGGACACAAAGGGACCTACGAAGTCAGTCTAACCGCATAACATCCAAAACTGGGTGGAACTGCTCTGGGGGTGAGACATCAAGATGGTGTCATCCCCTCTCGGAAAAGGCAACAGATGGGAGCCAAGGGACACCAGGCTGCCAGTAAAGCCCTGTCTCCTTTCTCTTCAATGTGATCACACAAGTGTGCTCACACTGAGTTATGTAATGAGGCTCTGTGGGGCTTTCTGTGTGCATGTCTTCAATGTCATTAACAGTTGCACTGGAGGAAGCAGCAGTGGTGGCGCAATCAAGGAGGGCACCCTCAGTGTGGCCGATCACTGAACATAACACCAGAGGAGCTCGAGCATCCTGGGTTCTCTGTGAGCACACGGGACATTCAGGGGTGCCCCAGCATGACCTTCTCCAAGCTCAGTTTTTTAAAATACTGAACTCATTTCTGTGAAAATAACTTCAATCTACTTATAGAGACAGAGCCCCCATGACTAATCACCTCTTAAATGTCATGCTTCTCCAACACACAAGCTTTGGGGTCACATTCAAACCATGCCAATCATACTCTACCAATCGCTCTATAACTTGCCTCTTTCCATTCAAAAACCTTTCTTCCATGAAGGTAACTAGAGATTGACCTCATTGCTTACAGTTACTATGCAGTTTTCCATATTGTAAACATACTATCATTTATAAATTCTCTTTTTGATATAAATTTGAATTGTTACCAATTTTTCATGAGTGCACACATTGCTGAAACTTGAAAGTTGGTACATGTACCTTCCCACACCTGAGCAAACATCCCCACAAGAATAATTCCCACAGTGAGATTCTCGGATCCAAGCAAAGCACATGCAGCTGTGCTGTAAGCTGATGCTGTGGATCTGTGCCCCCTACCAGGGCTCTTCCCCATACCCCAGGCAATAACGAGTCTTCGTTTATGAATTTGTGCCCACCTCATGGGCAGAGAGTGGCACGGTGCCATTTTGTCTCCTGTCCCTTTGATCTAGGATTTTGCTGATGGCTGTTGGCACGTTGCCTCTCATGTCCTTCTCCAAATTGTTACTGTTTTCTTAGTGACTTGTAGGGTATTTTTGCATGATAGATTTTAATCCTCTCTCTGTCTTGATGTACAGGTGACAAATATTTTTTTCTCAGCTGCGTATTTTACTTTCAGCCCTATTGATGAAGACTCAGCGTTTGTTTTGGTTTTGTGTTTTGACTTCGGCAGTTTCTCATGTCTGGTTTTCTTTTGTCATTTCTCCTTTTCTGTTAGGAAGTCTCTCCTCTCATATGCCATTCCTCGGCCTCTCTCTACAGCCAAGCCTGCTGTTCCCTTTAGATTTGATGATCCCTCTCTCCCATTCTCCTGGGCTGTTCATGCTGAAACCAGGTGGTTGTCCTCCTGCTTCTGGCCCCAAAAAGCAAGCTCCATGCACAACTGTCTTGTTCACAAACCTATCCTAGATATTCACCCCCACCATACCCACCCATGTCCCTGACTTACTTTCCTCCTCAGAGGACCTCAATGTGGAGCCTGGTTGCTGTGATTCTAATGTGACCCCCAAAGCTCATGTGTTGAAAACTTAATCCCCAGTGCAACAGTGTTGGGGGGGGTGACATTTTAAGAGGTGATCTGGTCCTGAATGGATTAATGCTATTATTTTGGGAATGAGTTTGATATAAAAATGAGCTAGCCCTCTCTTTCCTCCAATTTCCACCATGGGCTGATGCAACAAGAAGGCCCTGCTAGAAATGAGCATTTTGACTTTGAACTTCCTAGCATTCCAGAACTATAAGAAATAAGTCTCTGCACCAGACATGGTGGTGCAAGCCTGTAATCCCAGGATTCTGTGAGGCTGAGGAGAGAGAATCATAAGTTTGAGTCCAACCTGGGCAACTTAGTGACTTAGCAAGACTCTATATCAAAAGAAAAGTTTAAAAACAGCTAAAAGAGCTGGGGATGTCACTTATAAAAAGGCCCTGGGTTCAATCCTCAGTATTGTTTTTTTTTAAGTCTCTGATCTTCATAAATTACTCAGTCTCAGATATCCTGTTATAACAGCACAGAATAGTCTGAAACAGAAAATTAAGTGATAGTATGTTCACAAGAAGTGGGTCTGTTGCTATAGTAAATACCTGAAAATGGAGAAGTGGCCTGGGATGTAGGTAGTGGCTACAGGCTGGAAGGATTTGAAGAAGCAGGCTAGAAAATGTCTGGACACCTGTGAGTAGGAGCATTAGGGGGTTCTGGTGAGAGCTCAGAAGAAGACAGGAGCTGTAGGAAGACCCGAAATACTCTTAGGAATCACTGAAGTGGTTGTGACATGTGGACAGTAAAAGCCATTCTGATGTGATCGCAGATGAAAAGAGGCACAAGGTACTAGAAACTGACACAAAGACATACTTGTTATACAGTTGCAAAGCACGTGGTACAATTGTATCCCTGTCCTGGGACTTTGTGAAAGGAGAACCTCGTAGTGACAAAAAAAGATACCTGGCAAGAGAAATCTCAAAGCAGTGAAATATTGGAAGACTTATGTGGCTACTTTCAATCACATATAGTAAGGCCCTAGAGGAGAAAAACAATTTAAAGATAGAATTTATAATTAAAAAGGAAGCAGAATGGAAAAATCTGGAAAACTCTCAGTCAGGTTGTGTAAAGAATAAAAAAGCATAGGGTCAGGGATTTAGTTCAGTGGTTCCAGTGCCCGCCTGGCAAGCACAAGGTCCTGAGTTCATTCTCCAGTACAAAAAATAAAAAATAAAAAAGCATATTAGGGAAAAAATGAATAAAGATGTGGCCTAAGAACTCTCATTTTTAGAAGAGATAAAGATTTGATTTGTTTGGAATGGGAGAAGAGGCCGCCCTCCTCCCTCCCTCCCTCCTCTCTGAAATATCTTAGAAGATATTTCAGAGGCCTCAGAGGCAAGCTAGGACTTGGACCAAGGTCTCCAGAGGGGCCCATGGGCCCTCAACATTTATAGCCCAGAGCACCTCTGGCCTCCTGCAATCTGATTCAGTGCTCCTGGGCCATCCTGGTCCATTCCAGCAGAAGCTCAGGCAAGCCCAGGTGTAGCTGGTATCACAGCTCTGGAGGAGTCCACAAAGTGCTGGCTCTGAAGATGCACAGGGCACATAGGATGTAGGCCTGATGGCCTCTGCCAAGATTTAGAAGGATGCTGGACAGACTGGGAGGCCTAGGTGGAAATCTGGTGGTGGACACAAGGCTGCCCGAAGCCTTAGGCTCCCAACTTTTGTCCCTGAGACCCAAGGAGGCAGCACATGGAGTGAAGATGATTCTAGAATTTAGAAGTACATGTTATCTGCCTTGTTGGGCTTTTGGGAGGATTCCTTTTTCTGAGATTCCTTTTTTATTCCCCATTTCCTCATTCAGGTGTGGGAATGTCTATCTTGTGTTTGTCGTATTGCTATATTTGGGAGGTAGACAGTGGGAGTTAATTTCAGGATGAATCACCCTTGAGTTTTAGATGAGACTTTAGACTTTGGATTTTTGAGTTGGTATTGGAGTAAGTTAAGACTTTGGGTTTGTAGGTATGGGAATGAATTTTGCATGTGAATAGGACATGAACTTTTGGGCCGCAGAATGCTATGGTTTGGCTAGAAACTGAATCCCCTATGCAACAGTATGGAGAGGTGGGGCCTTTGAGATGTGATGGGTTAGTGGATTAGAGTTACCATAGTGACAGTTTGGTATGAAAGCAAGTGTGGGCCTCTCTTGCTTTGTCTCAAAAACAAGTGCTGTCTTGCACTCTGCCCTCTGAGATGAATTAGCACAAAGTTGTCCTCAGGTGTGGCCCTTCAACCTCAGACTTCCCAGCATCCATTGCTGCAAGAAAGAAATCTCTTCTCTTTATAAATTATCCAGCCTCGGTTATCCTATTATAGCAGCCCAGATCCTTCTAAGGCTGCTTCTAAGGCTATAACCAGTGTTAGACCCTCCGTTCTAACATCTATGTCCTTCTTATGAGCAGTCCACCTACCTGCCTATCACCACACCTGGCCAAGCCAGCACACAGACTGGCCCAATACCAGTGTTAGCCTACACTGTCAATATTTCATCAGAAGGAATAACCCAAAATCTATATGTTTCGGGAATCAGCCCCAGGCCTGCTGTCACCTTCTTAGCCACACACCCCCATATCTCTCCCTGTGGACCAAACCACATGCAGCTCCTCAGGTCCTGTTCATTGCTCAACACTGAGCCTTCTCAACAGCTTGGCAGCCTATAGGCCAAACTCGCCATACACAAGCTGAGCATGGAGGCGTGTGCCTATAATCTCAGCATTCTAGAAGGCTGAGGCAGGATTGTAAATTCAAGCCCAGCCTGGGCAATTTATCAATTTATTGAGACTGTCTCAAAATAAATAAATGAATAGGGCTGGGGATGTAATTCAGTGTGAAGGCCTATGTTCAATCTCCAGTACCACAAAAAGAATAAAAATCTTGCCACACACCACTATGGACTGTGAGTCCAGGGAAACACGTGATGATCTGCCATGATAGACTTTGTTATTCTTTTATAAACAAACAGGCCATTAGGAGACTGCTCTCCTGGCCTACTGGTCAGCAGCAAAGGAAATAGAATAAATGGTTTCAAAAATATCTCCTCAGATGCAGTTGCTTGCTGTATGGGGAAAGGTCCCTACAGACAAACCTCTCCAACCAAGTCAATGTTCTGCCTGGACCATCAGGGAGGCACACTCTGCCCTGGGCCAGTGTTTAAGGCTGGCCTGGTAGCCTCTTTGTTATTACTGGCTCCCAACACCGAGACTCTCAGGGCGCCCATTCCAGGGTGGCCTGCATGGCCAAGAGCAGATGTTTCCCTCTATGCCCTCTCTGGGCTCTGGAAGATCCCACCCTGCAGGTGGCAGGAAGGGGCTGTGTTGAGTAAAGGGGCCCCAGTGCTGGAGCCAGCTGGCTTTGAACATTGCATTCCTGTTTTCCTTGGCAAAGGACCCCAGTTAGCATGGCAGGGTTCTTGGTTCCCAGGTGAGCCTGTGGTGGCTATTTCCCAGCTGTCCTGCAATTTGCTCAGCCCAGCACTCTTGTATTACTGTGCTTGTTGGGTCACTTGGGAAACTGTGTTGAGCACCTACTAGGTACTCCGGTATGAGCTGGGGAGAACCAAGGTGTCAGTGTGGGAACCAGTCAAAGTGGAGTTAGAAATGCAAGACACATGTAGGGAAAGTTTAAGGTTAGGAGGAGGCAGGAATGGTC
The DNA here is from genome assembly GCF_000247695.1 of Heterocephalus glaber. The sequence continues at coordinate 4,405,401 of NW_004624849.1, read as the reverse complement.
ATTGAGAGCCTTGAGCCCGCCAAAGAAGGTTGGCTGAGAAGAAGAGCTGGCTGGTGGCCAGGCAGGAGGAGCCGAAGGTGCTGCTCTGAGGAAGCAGGGCCACTCCAGGGGACTCCTGAGCAGATTGCCCATTGTGGAGTCCCCTGTTGGGCAGGATGATTCAAACATGGTTGGAGAACCTGGAGGCAGCTGGAGGTTGGCAGCTGACCACACTTGCTGTGCAAGGGTGATCTGAGCAGCGAATCTGCATGGAAGCCCCAGCAAGATGGAATGTAGTCAATAGCCTTCTGGAGAACACAGGGGACAGACCATACTCCCAGCAGCAGCTGCACCTCCCTCCTAATGCACAGTTATGGTGCCTGAAAGGGAGGGGATGTATCCTCCTTCCCTCCTTTCTTGACCCTGCTGCTTAGGATTTATACATGTTGGTGACCACCTTCAACCACATGGATAGGAGAAACTTTCTAGGGGGAGCAGAGGGCAAGATAGTAGCCTGGGTCCCTGAATGACTGTGAAGCAGAGTCACCACAGCAGCCCTGCACTGCCACCTCCAGACCGCATGCAGAGAAATGGACCTTCCTCTTGTTTAAGCCACTGTCATCACATGCAGCCAATTCTAGATCCTGGACATGAGGATCTTGCTCTTTTTGCCCCACAGAATTGACCATCTTAGCCATTTCTAAGTGTGTGGTTCATTTCACATTACTGTGTCATCTTCACAACTATCCATCTCCAGAACTTTCTCATCATCCTGGTGGAAATTCTGAACAATAGTTAGTAAACCACTCTTCTTTCTTCCCCCTCCCCCATCCCCTGCCATCCACATTCTGCTTTCTGTCTCTATGCATCTGACTCCTCTAGTGACTTCATATAAGAGGAATCATACAGTATTTGTCTCTAGGGAGCTTGTTTCATATAACATAATGTCTCCAAGGTTCATCCATGTGGTAGCATGAGTCAGAATTTCCTTCTTTTTAAGGCTAACTAATAGTCAATTTTACAAATGGACCACTTTGTGGGTTGTTTGCACCTTTTGGTTATCACCAATAAATGAATATGGAGGTGCAAATAGTTTATTAAAACCTTGATTTCGATTCTTTCAGGTATATAAGCAGAGGTGGAATTGCTAGATTGCACGGTAATTCTAACACAATGAGTTTTTAACTAGTTCTTAACATGGAATCTTGATGTGTTAGCTAGAACATTAAATTGAAAAGATGAAAGGGAAGTACTTAGAAAACAACACCATTAGTGCCATGAGAAGGTGATTGCTGTGGATTGGATCTTCAAAGTTTCCCAGCGTACCATGTGTTGAAGGCTTATTCCTCAGAGTGGTGCTGTCAGAAGGTGGTAGAAGCTTTGGGGGACAGGGGCCGGTGGGAGGCCTTCAGGTCACTGGGTGTGCCATGAGGGGGATAGCAGGACCCTGATCTCTTTCTCTCTCTCTCTCTTTCACTTCCCAGCCATGAGGGGAGTGGTGTTGCTCCCCCACACACCTCTGTGATGTACTGCCACCCACATCTCAAAGCAACAGGGCCAACCATTCATGGAACTAAAACCATCAAAACTGTGAGCCAAAATAAACTATTTTTTTTTATAAGTTGATAATCTCAGGTACTCCTTACTCACAAAATGATTGGTCCAGTAATAGTAAGAGTAGCTCTTCCATATTGAGCTCATCCCTTCACAAACCAACAGGTGCAGGCCTCCCTTCCTGCCCCTGTCCCTAGATTCATTCCCCACATTACACCAGCTATTCTGGTGCCTCTACCCACCTCTTCTAATTTCCCCAGGTTACAGAGGACTGAGTACCCTTTCTTCAGGTTTCTCACCCTTCCTCCTAAATTCAAGCTTTATCACTCAAAAGAAAACCCCCTAAGCAGAAGCCACTTGTACTCCCGAGGCTGGGACTGTCACTCACTTTATTTCCCAGTTGCCTTATTCTGGTTCACACTGGCTTCCCTCCCCAAAATCACCAGCTCCAGCTATGCGGCTTTTTCAGATCTGGCTGCTCCACCATGGGCACTTTCTCTGTGAAAGTGCCTGGATCAGCCCACCTTGGAGGGACCTTTTCCCCTTGCTGTCACACCTACCACAGTCTGCCTTTTGGCCTGCAGCACGCTTCCTGGACCACAGCCTCAGAAGGGCCTGTGGAAGTGTCAGAAACAGAAATTCTAAACTCCCGCTGAGGCCTTCTGATTCAGAAACAGGATCAGCCAGCAATCTGTGTTTTACTAGAATAGATAGTTACAGATCTATCAACCTACACAAAGGACTGTGAGTTAATTCCCCTACAGCCCCCAGAAAACCCTCAGAATCAGCAGCTGGGGTTTTGAACAGCTCCCCCTTACCATACCATAGGTACTTCTCCTTTTTTCCTTTTAAATTTTAAAAATTTAATTTTTATTCAGTATTTTTTGAGATGGGGTCTAGCTCTATTGCCCAGTCTGGCCTGGAACCCCTGGATTCAAGTGATCCTCCTGCTTCAGCCTCATGAGCAGCTGGGATAACAGGCATGACACACCATGCCCAGCTTCTTTTTTTTTTTTTAATTCACAGCAAAGTGCACTCACTCTGTTGTACAACTCAATGACTCTTCCAAGATGTATGCTCCCCTGCAGTCACACCCCAATCAAAGATATAAAGCACTTCTGCCACCCCAGAACGCTCCCTTTGTCTCCAGGCTTTTTGCCCAGAAAGTGTTTGGCTCCTCCCAGTCAACACAACCCTATCCTTACCCCCAAGGCAACCGTGACCCTGACTTTCATCTCCACTGATTACTTTTGCTTGAATTTGAACTTCATGTAGATAGGATTATGCAGTATATACCCTTTTGGATCTAGATTCTTTTGTCTGACTTTGTCTTTGAGGTCCGTCAAAGTTTTTGTATGTAGGAATAGTTCAGTCTTTTCCATTGTTGTATAGTATTCTGTGGTGTGAATATACTACAGTTTATCAAGTCTGCTATTGGAAAACACTTATTAGTTTCCAGTTTTTATAGAATGCTATAAACCGAGCCAGGCACAGTGGTACATGCCTGTAATTCCAGCACTCTGGGAGGCTGAGGCAGAGAGACTGCAAGTTCAAGCCCAGCCTGGGCACTTAAGTGAGACTGTCTCAAATTTCTAAAACATTAAAAAGGACTCAGGATATAGCTCAGTGTGAAGCCCCTGGGTTCAATCCGTCATATGGTGGGGGAGGGGTTATAAACTGGACATTAGCACTTGTTCCTCTTGCATGCCTGACCCTTTCTCATGCTCTCTCAGTCCAGCTTCTAGACTTTCTAGAGGAAGGGGGTGTTTCCCCACCCATTCTGACCTGGCACACAGGCAGCAAGTGGGCACCAATTTGGAGCCTGAGTCCCCATGGGGGCAGCTCCCAGCTGAGCGAGTTGCTTTTACAGTTCAGCTAGAGGTTGGTCAGTCACGTCTGATGGAACAAAGCCAAGCCAGAGCTCTGGGCTCCATGAATCAGAAGATGTATACCAGGCATGGTGGTGCACGCCTGTAATCTCAGCACTTAGGAGGCTGAGGCAGGAGGATGGGTCCAAGTTCAAGGTTAGTCTGGACTACAGAGTGAGTTCAAGTTCAGCCTGAATTACAGAGCAAGACCCTGACTCAAAAACCCTAAAAAAAAAAAAGAAAAAAAGACATGTGCTTTTATCCAGGCTAGGTATCAAGACCATGCTTGAAATTGACAACATTCTCTTGGTGTCATCTCTGGGTTTTGGGAGCTCGGGTGTGTGTACACATAGTGGTGTTACAAGAAATGCCTTTTAAGGCTGGGGATTTAGTTCAGTAGTTCTGGCGCCTGCCTCAAAAGCTCAAGGTCCCAAGTTTGAACCCCAGTACCAAAAAAAAAAAGAAATGCCTTTTATCCATGACTACACCAACAGCTACTTTGCCAGTGTTGCAACAACCTCCCTAGCATGTTTTTTGGCAGTGGCGATACAAGGAACTGAATTCAGGGTCTTCACACTGAACTATATCCCCATCCCTTTTTTATTTTTTATTTTGAGCCAAGTTCTCACTAAGTCACTAATTTGTCCAGCCTGGGCTTCAACTTGCAATCCTCCTGCCTCAGCCTCCCAGAGTGCTGGGATTACAGGTTTGTGCCCCCATGCCTGACCCAGCACAGTTTTTACTTGTGGATTAACCAAGCCCCACGGGTAGGTGGTATATAAAGCAGGGCCTGTAGAGGCAGTGGGTGGAGCTGTCTCAAAGCCAAATGCAGGGTCGCCCTGGAGGCATGTGATGCAGAGAACAGTGCTGGCAGAGTGCTCTGCATCACCAGAGGCAGAGAAGTGAGCACCTTGTCCTGCAGCCATAGTGGGCAAGGCCTCCTCAAGCCCCTCACTGATCCCAATTTTGAGGGGTGATTCACCCCAACTTGGGCCTTGCTTCTAGCTTCCTTTGCTTCTGATTCCTTCACACAGACAGGAAGCTTGGCATCCAGGGATCCAAGTTGAGCAGACAGGGTGAGAGGCACGAGGCCCTCCCCTGTTGAGTCACGGGAAGGGAATGGAAAGAGGGTGTGGAGAGTCCCCGCCTCACCCTCTCAAGACCTCACCGGGCTCTGGGGTGAGAGCATACCTGCGCCCTTGTTTCCTGAACAAATGCTCAGAGGGCTCTCCTGGGGATACATTCCCTGCCTCCTCTCCAGAGTGTGAGGAGGATGGAATGAAGCTGGGTAAGCTGGAAGGAATGAAGTTAGCTCTCAAGGGCTTCCTAGTTTAGACTGGGCAACACCAGGAGGCATTTCTCAAAGGAAGTTGCAAAATCTTCCTTGGGATCAATCTGGGTTTTGGTCTGGAGCCAACCAGGCCTATCTTTATGGCTCAGTGAACATTTGGAGTGGTAGGCATTCCTCCCTTGACATGGCTCGGGAAACCCTCCTCATCTGCCCCCCTGCAGCCATGTGCCAGCCACTGGTGACTTGAAATGGGGCCAGCCTGGCTCTGGTCTCTGCTCAGCATCAAGGGAGGCCTTCCTCAGCCTCCTCACCTCCTCCCGCCCCTCCTCCAGCACCTGTAGTGCAGCCTTCTCTGCCAGCCACACTAATTCTGCTTTCACATTCAGGAAGGAAATTGTCAGTAGCAAATAGGACAAAGGGTCGATCTTAATATCCAAATGACAGTAGCTTAGTATTTACATGATGTATTTACATGCATCAACTTCTGTCACTGCTCCAGGATGTAGGTCCCCTGCACAAGGAAGGAAGCTGAGGCTCAAGACAGTAAGTACTAGGCACAACCAACATGCAGGATCTGACCCCAGCAGTAGCGCGGCATCACAGGCAGGGGCTGAATCCTTTTCCTGCACCCTTTCACAAGCATGGCCTCATTTGCATCCTGCAGTTCACTGCCAGCTGATAAGAAACTATACTGATAGTCCTAAGAATGCACAAAGATTCAAATGGATAATGCATGGAAGGAAAAAGAAAGTGCGTCAGGAATCAAAGAAAACAATGAGATCCACTGGGGACACTATGACTTGGCAAATGTTTTCGTGACTTATACTGATGCTGGCCTTACCAGTGGCTGCAGAGTGGATGGCACAGCTATCGCTGCCATGTTTCTGGAATGTCGGAACACAGTGGGGCCAGACCTATCACCTACCCTGTCTCCCACCTAAGACATATGGAAGTGGTTGGTTAAGGGCATAGTACAGATGAGGATGCAAAGATGTTGATCACGGCATTATTTACAATGGTAAAGAGCAGAATACATAAATTCCAACCAAGTGTACTGACCAAGCAAATTGTGGACAGAATACTTGGGAAGTTCTTAAAAGTGATTTTTTTTTTGTAGAAAACACAAGAAAATGCTTGTGATAGACTGTTACATGAAAAGGGAAAGATACACTTTTACTGAAAATTTTTTATAAGTTTAAACTTTCATTATATTTTTAGATCACACCTAGTATTAATGAATATTGCCAGCCCAGAAAAACATCAAAATTCAAAATCTGATATCTACTCAATTCATATTGCTTTCATACTATCATAAAATTGAAAAATCATAAGACAGACCATAATTTGTGGACCAAAGCATAGTTCATTTTTATTATCTATAGTTCTCAAGTTGTAATTAGATCTTTAACTTACTTATCCTACAAATCTGCCATTTTGTATTCTTTGACTATGTCTTTTCATTTTCTTATTCACTATGTGTTTAGCTCACTTTTTAATTTCATATATAAGGGAGATCATACAATATTTTTCTTTCTGAGTCTGGCATAGTAAAGAGCTGAACTGGAAATCCTAATTAATTTAAATGTGTTTAAATTTCAGTAGCTACATACAGCTAGTTCTTACAGAATTGGGGAATGCAGGTGTGGAGATTGCAACTGAAGGAAAGGGGAAAGTTTGAGAGATAAGAAGTAGTTTTTACAGAATTTTCATTATATCAGGTAACCCTAACCCTAAGCAATCTAGAAATGATTTAAAGTATGCGGGAGGATGTGCTTGGGTTTTATGCAAATACTACACTTTTCAGTTAGGGACTTGAGCATCTGCAAATTTTTACATTTTGGGGGCTCTAAGAACCAACCACCTAGGGCTGTATTTATAACAAGTCTTTCTTATTCATATAGGTATTCTTTTTATATTGTTGTCTGATTATCTTACTGAAGATTTTTCTTCTCTGTAGTGCATAAGATCCATGAAGGTGAGTGATCATGAATGTTATTTATTATCAAAATTATAAAAATTAGCAAAGACTTAGTCCAAATATAGACATTAAGTGAGTGATGGAAAAATATTTTACTTATTATAAAATAATATTGAAATATTAAAGTTTGTTTTCTCTTTGAAAATAAAAAGAAAGAAAAGGGCCAGACAGAGTGAACTGTGTTTAGGGAGTGGGTGGCATGGTTGCCCCTGAGACAGTAAATCAAGGCTGCTCCTGGTGAGTGGACCAGGTGACCATGAGCGTAGGTAGGTCAAGAGACCTGCTCCCTGCTACATCCATGAATCACTGCACTCTCTCTCGTATGTGCAGGGATTGTTTCAAAATTTCCACTTCTGAAATAATTTCAAACCCACAAAAAGTTTGCAAGAATAAAAATAAATGCCATGAACTCTTCACCTAGATTCACTTGTTAACATTTTATCACACTTCTTTCCCACTCTTTGTGATTATATATCTAATAATGACATATTAGGCATCATACATTATGTATTATTAGTTTATGATTACATATAATGAGGTAACATATGTACATGTATATGAAATTGTTTTTCTGAGCCATTTGAGAGTAAATTGCAGACCTTCAGCTCTAATTATTTCTATGGACCTTCTAAGGTCAAGGTCCTAACCACAGTATGATGAAGAAATTCAGAACTTTACCACAGATCTATCTAGTCCACATGCAAATTTTGCTACATATTGTAAGAATAGCCTTTATAGAATTTTCTTTTTTTATCTATAATCTAAACCCCATGTGCGGCCTATATTCCTCTGCTTGTTCTGTCTTGTCCCACTCCAGGCTATTTTCAATCTGTCTTCTCTATTTAGAACTGTCCTGTAGCTTTTCTTCTTTGCCACCATCTTGATTTTCTGGAATTTAGATGGTTGTTCTGTGAACATCTCTCACTTTTGTTTTGTCTGGTGTTTCCCACTATCAGGTCATGGTACACATTTTCAGACCATCACAGAAGTGATGTTGAACCCTTTGTGCATTTTAATAAGAGTCATACTAAGTCAGTTTGTGCCACGTTGGTGATGTAAACTGGGACCGGTTGGTCAAGGTGCTCTCTGGGTCTCTCCATTTTACAGGTCAATGTTGCCTTTATAAGTAACCATCTCTAAGTAGTCTTTCTCTATGAACATCCTGTTCCTCATCAAGCTTTTTCTCAGATCTTAACATCCTTTGCAATCCCCAATTTATAATCATAAATTATTATGATGATAGTTGCAACAATGTATTACTTCTAAGGTTTAGTTAAAAGTCTTTCTTAGAAAGTGATTTTCCATGTGTGAGGTAGAGGAAGCAACATCAGAAACCCATTGGCCATTGTGATACCAGGATGGTTGCCCAGGTATTTATTGTCCTCTCCTCCCTACCTTTATGCATCTGAATTTTCTCATCATGGCAGTTTTTTCTTTTGTTTGTTTGTTTGTTTGTTCCCCAGTACTGGGGATTGAACACAGGACCTTGTGCTTCCAAGGCAGGTGGGGCACCACTGAGCTAAATCCCTGGCTCATGGCAGATTTTTTTAAAGTTATTATTTCACTCTAAAAAATAATATTCTTGCTAAAGTGTATTAGAACATACTGATGTGTTCAACTTACCTTGAAGTTCATCTAAAACTAAGAAAGAGGAGAGGAGATTGAGGGAGGTTGGATCACCAAAATACATTTCCATAAGAGTGCTAAGTTCCAGTGCTCCACAGCACAGCAGGGTGACTATAGTTTACAATTCGTTATATATTTTATAAAGAATTAAAGAGAAGAGTTCAAAGGTTCACAATACAAAGAAATAATATTTATAGAGATGGAAATACTAATTACCATATGAGCATTATATATTGTAGGTTTGTATCAAATTATCATACTGTGCCCCATAAACAGATATAATTATTTTATGGCAATAGAAAAAGGAAAAATAAGATAAATCAATAGATGAATAAAGTCCTGCACAGATAGAGATGTAATCAGGCAGAGAAAAATGTGAATTTTGGAGAATCTGAGTTGATTGTATAATTCTTTCAACTGTTCTGCATATATGAAATTTGTCATCATAAAATGTTGAGGAGAAAGTTGTTATTTCCTCTCTCTGTCTCTCTCTCCCTCCCTCCCTTCCTCCCTTTCTCATTTTTGCAGTACTAGGTTTTGAACCCAGGGCTTGCGTACTGAGCTATGTTTCCAGGACTTTTTTATTTTTTATTTTGAGGCAGTCTTGCTAGGTCACTAAGTTGCCTGGGAAGGGCTAAAATTTGGCAGTCCTGCCTCAGCCTCCCAGAGTGCTGGAATTACATGGGTATGCCACCCACATCTGGTTTAAAGTTATTTCTAAGTGATAGATTATTGTATCTTTCTGTCAAATTTTTCTGTATTTTCAAAACTTCTAAAAATAACAGACATTACTTCTATTTTCTTTCTTTTTTTTTTTGGTACTAGGGATCAAACTTGGGACTTTGTGCTTGAGAGGCAGGCAACAGAACCACTGAGCTAAATCCCCAGGCACCCTCCCACTCCCCCATTTTTTGTTTGTTTGTTTTTTGGTTTTTTGGTTTGTTTTGGGGGGGGCTTTTTGAGATATGGTCTCACTGCATAGTTCAGGCTGGCCTTGAACTCATGGCAATCCTACTGCCTCAGCCTCCTGAGTGTTGGGATTACAGGGATGCACCACCACACCTGGCTGTGACTTCTATTTCTAGCTGATGCTCAGTAATACCAGGCTTTGAGAGGCGGCTCCACAGGTGACCTCCCTGTGGTGCAGACAGTCAACTGTCCTCTTGGTGGGTGCGGAGGGCCCTGGGCCAGGGGGTTGGGGGTAGGCAGGGTTGCACACCTGTGTGTTTGGAGCTGGTCCCCACAGACACAAACATGGAAGATTCCTCAGGAACTGAGGGTGGGCACTCCTTTGAGGAGGAATGACTCCTTCCTTCCTCTCTCAGTGCCTTCCCTGCATGCCCACGTCACTTCTTGGCAGCCAGATGCTCAATTTTCTGGGAGCTGCTGTCCATGTAGAGGATATGTCTTGGGGACCTCTGACCACCCCATTTGCCCCAGCATGCTCTCCTTGGATGGGCCTCTGCTGTGCTCTGCTCTGTGTTCCTTGAAAGGAGACCAGTCAGTAAATGCAGAAATGTCAGGGGACGAAAGAGCAAAAGGGAGGCTGAGGACTCTGTATACACTCAGATGTGGCAGCACTGCAGAGGGAAGGCTTCCAGCCTGGCTCAGCCCTCCTGACACTTCCTGAAGCCAGGAAGGGCAGCTCCCTTGCCCTACCTAAGTCAAACAGACTGGAGTTCAGAGCTTAGTGTCACTACTTCCTGTGACCCAAGACGAGTGTAATCTCCTTTTTGGGCTCCATGTTATAGTTTGAACAAATATCTCCCCAAGGCCTGTATGCTAACTAAAGGCTTGGTCTCCACCCATGGTGCTCCTGGAAGAAATGGGAGCTTTCAGAATTGGGCCCTAGTGGGAGGTCCTTGGGCCACTTCGGATGGGCCCTTGGAGGGGATAGTGCTTCTTCTACCTTTTGTTTTGCTTCCCTGCTACAAGAGGAGCACTTATGCTTCCCCACACTCATCATGATGTGCTGCCTCACCATAGGCCCAAAGTAATGGGACCAATGTATCATGGACTGAAGCCTCCAAAACTGTTAGCTAAATAAACCTTTTCTGTTGTAAGCCAATTATCTTGGGTATTTGTTATAGTGATAGAATGCTGACTAACACACTAAACCAGGCAACCCATGTGAAAGGCTCACCTACCCTTCAGTACGGGGACCCATGAACAATTGCTCTCCTTCATGCTGTGAAGCGACACAGGATGGGGGAGTGAGAGGAACAAAACAGTCCTTGCTCGTTTGTAGCTTACCATCTCATCATGTCAGTTATTATCAGTAAAGGTAGTCAAAAGTATGAGTATGGTACAAGCCCCTGATACAGGTGAAAAGTGTTAGGGGAATCTTTTCAGGTCCTGGGTGGGCACTGGGACCTTCTGGACACAAGCAGCAGCTCAGGTGAACTCAGGTGTCTTATGACCTGGAGCTTATCATAAGCACATTCAAGACAGACTCCTGATGCAAGTCACACAGCCATCCAGGACTTGAGGAGAACAGAGGGTCAAAGTTTGGGGTGATCCTGTCTCTCATCCTCTCAAGAGCTGCCATTCTTATAGGGCTCCCCATAAACACAATTCTATTTCTCTTACTTTCTTGGCATCTCCTTCTGGTCTCAGCTTTCCCTGAGGTAGCCTTTTCCAGACTGTCTTTGGAGGGTCCATCCCTGCCCCATACAGGAAAGGATATTGAGTAATGCATCAGCCCATGAATGTCCTCTCAGGCCAAGCCTGTAAGCCAGGCACCTCCTGGTATGTTTGTCCTGTGAATGGATGGAGACTTCTGACTGGTCCACCAGCACAGCCAGGTGAGAAGAAAGGACCAAAGAGGGAGACTGGGATCTGTGTAGAAGGCCTGGTCTTGTGATGCCTTTCTCAAAGGGGGTTGTGGGTTTCCATCCTTTCCAAGATTTCCCCTTTAGAGATAGGTTTACCATGAAGCTGTTGGAGCTTAATCCTCAGGGGCTCTCCAATATCTGTGTCCCTTCCATGGCCCTAGACCCACCAAGGCCCCTAGCCATGAGTTTACATGATTGTAAGCTTGAGTAAACTATGCACAAGTGAGATATTCCACCACCCTGGTTTGAGACTGCTGCCTCTTTCTAGCCTGTCTCTTCTTCTGACACCCTTCATGTGGGTCGTGTTGACTGCAATGCACATTTGAGGTCCTAGGCTACAAAGAGGTGAGCATAGTGGCACATGTCTGTAGTCCCAGCACTTGGGAGGCTGAGCCATGAGGATCATGAATTTGAAGTCAGCCTGGGCTACATAGTAAGTTCAAGGCCATCCTGAACTACATAGTGAGACCCTGTCTCAAAAAAAAAAAAAAAGATGAGCTGGGCCTTGACTTGATCATGTCTTCACACAGGCAAAATGGGCCACATGTAGGTATTTCACAGGCTCTTCCCTATACAGGTAGGTTGTTTCCAATCACCAGTGTGGGACTGGATTCTGGGAGTCCTCCTTTTCACAGGCTGACACAATAGCCAGTATGGTGTCAAGACACAGACTCAGGGCTAAGGTTGGGGTTCTGTGGCTCCAATGACACATGGGGAGTGTAGAAGAACAGGATTGAAAAACACAGTCTCTCTAAGTACAATTTCCAAATGTCCCAGCCATCCAATAGCCTTGGGAGACGTATCCTATCCAAACCATAACACTTACTAAGGACATGCACCCAGGGGACAGTGGTAAGGGAATGGGGGTATTAGACAGAATAGGGGAGAGGCCACACAAAATTTTGACCCCAGACAAAGTCCTCTAGAAGCAAGGGCTCCAATCTGTTCTCTCAGGGGAAATTGGGTTTCCCTACCTGAGTTGAGAATGCTGGGTTTCTATACCCCCTCACCTTAGTCATCAGGTAAGGGCCATGCTGGGGGATGGGCAACATTCTTGCCTTTACAGGAAAGGGCCAAGGGACTCCAGGAGCCTAAGGACAATCCTCCGTGGAAAACCACTTGTGTAGAAAGTTGGGAACAACAGCAAATTCCAGGGGAGGGGTGCACAGAAATGACATAAGGGGTCAGGTAGGACCCAATCAAGCACAGACAGTAGCCACCACAAAACAAAGGTGAGTAGTCCATAGTCCTAATTAAGAGACAAGAAACTGAGACTTTAACAAACATGCATGAATATTTAATCCTCTGTCCTTAAACCTGGTTCTTTTCACTTAACAGTACATCTAAATCATTCCAGGCTAAAGTATATGAAATTTCATTTTTTTTGACAGCTCCAGTGTTTATTGATTAGATACATTATTGTGGAGATTACCACCCTCTATTAATGGGTATTTAGATTGTTTGCAATCTGTCATTATTATAAGAAAAACACACTGTTGATAAACATCTTTGTACTAGTGTGTCGTTTGGCACATATGCCAGTGTACCTGTAGGATAAATGCCTATGAGTAAGTTTTTAGGTCAAAAGGCATGTGCATTTAAAAAAGTTTTGATAGTGACTATACCAGTTTACACTCCCATCAGTAACAAATGTGAGCCCTTATCTCCCACACCCATGCCAACACAGTGTTAGTACAGTTTTGGAGCACTGCCAATCTGATGGGTGAAAAATGGTCTTGGATTGTATTTTAGATTTGCACTTCTCTGGTTTTAAATAAGAGTAAACATCTTTTCGTAAATCCTGTTCTGTGAACTGTTTCATGTTCATTGTCATTTTCTTATCACTATTTCTATTTGTCTTGTTGACTTGTAGAAACTTTACATATCAAGGACATTTGAATCTTGAGTAAAGTGACTTAAGGATGGAATCAGGAAATTCATTCCTCCCAAGGGCTGCTCACTAATTACCTATATCTCATGTCCAGACTAGTCCTTTCCAACATCTCATTCTTTACTTATTTTTTGAAGCTATGTGCTGGCCTCCCAATACATTCCTTGCTTCTCTTGGTTGAATTCAGCTAGAAATGATTCCAGTGGTTTAAGGAACTTTCATGTCTGTGCCCACATTCACCACGTCAAGGTTTCAAGGAGAAGGATCTGAGTCAAGGTCTTCCTCCGCTTCCAGCGGGGACTCCCTGCCTTTTCCAAGACTCTCATGATTTCCAGTCCAGAAGACTTGAGATCCTTCCTAACCAACTCAGACTGATGTGTTTGCAGCCTCCTGTACCCTGTCCTTACATCTGGGGCAGGGATACTACCTTTTTTTTGCATGGCAGGGATGGCACTTATTAGTCTAAGAGCTTGTTGGAGATCCTGGCTCTGAGATTGTGGTCAGCAGGTCTCCCTTGAAATTATGTCAAAGCCTCAAAGGTTAGAACCAGCAGGACCATTGGACAATGGCCCTCACAGTGGACAGAGATGCTGTGCCCAGGTCATACACTGAGTTACGGACATATCCTGGCTTAGGCCACCATTTCAGAGCACTGTTGAGTACTTGTTCATTCTTTTTGCAGACATTCCTCTATGGCAAGATACTGATGTGCAGACAGGGTCACTGAGCAAATGAACACTTAACTCCATATACAGATGCAGTCTTAACTCTCTGCAGGAAGTGAGGAGAACACAGGAAGAGGCCCTTGTGTGGAGGAGTGTTGGTCAAGGGCCATCCTCTGACCAAGACCATTTAAGCCAAGATTAGGCAAAGATGCAAGACTAAGACAAGAAACAGAATTGGTAGGGGGAAAACTCAGAAAGTACTGGTAGGGCTCACAGGTTCACCAGCTTATGGCTACAGTTTGTCATCATGCTTGCCCTGCCCTGACTCACTTCCCCTACTCTGTCACTCACTGCTTCACAAGAGCCACCCGCTCTCAGACCTTCTTCCCAGGCACAAGGACACAAACCACACAGACATGGATATATCTTCATTCCATATTCCAGCCACTTGAAGTCACCTGAAAGTCCTGACTGTGACATTCCTTCCACTTTCTGGGGACCTTCAGCCCAAGTACAGCACCTGCACCTGGTAGACAGATAACTGTCAAGAGGTGCTGGATGAAAAGCCAAGGGGTCTGGGGATGGGGATCCTGCAGAGAGGGCCATAGAGGCCTCAGCCAGACCTTCTGACCTATAGTGGGTCTTGCACTAGGGAACGGGCCACAAATATGGGCCTCACTGAACAGAGGCTGAGTGCTGGCCACAGCAATCCTGCCAAACCAGCCAGGAAACCTGTCCAGCCAGGGCAGAGCCACAGGGACCACAATCCTCCCTCAGGTGCAAGTGATGTCAGGCAAGGGCCACGGTGGCTTTCCCAATCCAGAGCTCCTCCCTAGACAGGGTCCCTTCTAGATCTGCCCCTGGCCACACCCGAGGGCAGGATTCCAGATTCATCTGTGGTAGCTGAACATTTCAGCATGCCTGATGCCTGGCTAGGGCTGAGGACACAGAGGGACAGGGGATCCATTGCCTGATCTGATGGGGCTTCTGGCCTGGTCAAGTAGGGGAAAACGAGGAGCAAGTACACAAGCAGGGAGGCGAGTATTCAAGATGTTAGAGCACTGGGAAGGACAATGGGCAGGCAGCTCTGCAGGCCAAAGATAGAGGGGTAGAACAGCAGAGGAAGTGGCTTGAGAGGTGCCGTACAAAGGCTAACTTGGGCAAGAGGATGGCAAGTTCAAAGGCCCTGAGGCAGGAGAGAATGAACATTTCGAAAAAAGGGGGGCCAGCAGTAGAGATGAGGCCAGTGAGAGCTGTGGGGCTGGCCTGGGACAAGGAACCCATGGGGCCACTGGGTGTGGCCTTGTGGGTACTAAGAAGCCATCAGGGCTGAACAAGGCCAGAAAATGACCAGACTAGATTTGTATTTTGTTTTGTTCTTTTAAATTGGCACACAATATTTATATATATTAATGGGGTACAATGTGGTATTTCAGTACATGTACACACTGTGTAAGGATCAGATCTGGGTAACTGGCATATCCTTCAGCTCACATATTTACCATTTCTTTCTTTTGGGATTATTCAAAATCCTCTCTGCTAGTTATTTTGAAATACATGAGTATGAAATTATTTTGAAATACATAGGTATGTAATTGTTGTAACAATAATTACTTTTCTATAAAAGGTGAGGAATACTGGGAGCAGTGGAGCACACCTGTAATCCCAGCACTTGGGAGGCTGAGGCAGGAGGATCACTACAAGCTCAAAGCCAGCCTGGGCTACATAGCAAGACTCTAACTCAAACAACAAAAGAAAACAAAATCAAAAATAAAATGGGAGGAATTATTTCCTTTATCCAATGGAACCCTATCACCATTAATCATCTTTTCTCCATCTCCCATCCTCCACATCCTTCTCTGGCTGTGGTAACCACTATTAACATTTTTAGCTTCCAAATATCTGTGAGAGCATGTGGTGTTTGTCTTTCTGTGCCTGGCTCCACTCAGCATGCTGTCAGGTCTGTGGTTTAAACAGAATCCCTGTGCAGTCAAGACTCGGTGACTGGACCAGAAGTTGGGCCAGGAGGCTGCTTCAAGCATCTTCACAATGAGGACCAGAGAAGCAGGATGGGTGCCAATGTGCACGGCTTTCCACTGGTGACCTTGCTCACTACTCACTGATGCCTGCTCTCAATTTACACTTAAAGAAACTGGGGCTCAGAAAGGAGAAGGGAATGGCTCAAGGTTACATAATTTAGAGGCGGTGGGCCCAGAATTGTCACTGAACAGACACAGCAGGTCCCTGACTGCTCTCTGTCTACTACCCCACACTGCCCCTAGTCTTCTGGGTCAGAAGTATTGAAAGGGAGGAGAGGGGGAAACAGGACAAGGAATTGGTTTTCCCACCCCACAATGCAGTGCTTCAGTAGTAGGTGTGAAGGCCCGGGTGGCCCACTTTCTTGTCCATAGTCTGCATGGCTCTTTGTTTCTTAGGCTCACTGTTTTGTTTGGTAATAAGAACAAGACTGTATCTGGCTTCTCTCCAATGCCCTGTCCCTCACCCTGTCCCTGTAGGTATGTATAGCCAGTCTTCTGCATCCATGGATCCAACCAACCTTGAACTGAAAATATTCTTTAAAATATTGTCTGTGCTGAACATGTACAGACATTTTTCTTGTTATTATTCCCTAAACAATGCACTGCAATAACTATATATCTAGCATTTACATTGTATGAGGTATTATCAGTCACCTGGAGATGATTTAAAGTATATGGGAAAGTGTTCGTGGGCTATATGCAAATATTGCATCATTTTATACAAGAGACTTGAGCATCTGTGGATTTGGGTGTCTGCAGAAGCTCATAGACACCAGGGAACAACTGTATTTAGTTAGCTCTTATCTCAAAGTCTGACTCTACACATGAAACAATGATAGGGCTTCACGGAATCAACAAGCCTAGGAATGAGGTGGATTGAGCTTTCCTCTCTCAACCACCCCTTAATGGCCCTGACTCAACCCTGAAAGCCTGGCACAATCCAACCTCAAATCTGCCACCCACCACTCTGACCTCACCTCCTTCTACTCCCTGGCTCCCTTGGAAGCTTGGACTGCTTGTTTAACCATTCTGTGCTCCAAAGCTGGAACAAGATGATCCTTGGAGTTCTTTCTGGCAAGCCTGGACAAGGAGAAGCTAAAAACCTGGCCTATGACTCGTTGGCCACTGCAAGGTCAACTCCAGCCTTTGACTCTCACAGCACAGGCTATGGGGGAGCTGGGGCTTCCCAGGCTCAGGTGTGGTGTACTTTCATAGAAACAGGGCCGTGAGTAGGTATCCCAACCTGGTGATCCTCAGCCTGCTTCTGGCCAACAAATGTGCTCCATTTAGCTGGCATGATATATATTTCTAACTTTTTAACTCATCATCAACATTTGAAGATGAGTAGTTATAGCTGGGCGTGGTGGTGCATACCTGTAATCCCAGCCCTCGGGAGCCTGAGGCAGGAGAATTGTCACGAGTTTTGAGGCCACCTTGGGCTACATAGTGAGTTCAAGGCCAGCCTGGACTATACAGTGAGACTCTTCCTCAAAAGAAAAGATCAGTTGTGCCATAGAAAGATGGATTTTTTTTTTACTTCTCTAGAAAAATAGATAATCCAATGTCCTGCATGGCCCCCATTAGCCAGAGCTAATGAGCACAGGCTCTGGACACAGCCCTGCTCACCACGCCACTCCACCTCCTGATGCCACATGCCTGGCCCTTAGGCATATGAGTAATGATCTAGAACAGTGGTGGTGAACCTATGGCACACATGCCTCAGTGGGCATGCAGTCACCTCTCTGTTGTCACACGAGCCAAGTCACCCCAGCAGCTGAGCATCAAATGACAGTTGTTTTTTCTAAACTAAAATCTCAGTGTTCAGGTTTAATTGCAGTGTTGGCACTTTGGAATAAGTAAGTGGGTTTTGAGTTGCAGTTTGGGCACTCATCTCTAAAAGGTTCGCCATCTTTATCCTAAAACATTCTTTATGTCAGAGGCGTCTGTGACCCAGAAATGGTAAGATACTCCTGGTGAGGTCCAATGCACACTGACAAAACAGTTAAGACCTCAAGCAAGTCCTTGCCAGCCTCAGTTTCCCCTTCAGTGAGGAGGTAGATGAAAATTCTGTCCAGCTCTGACAGCTGGCAATTTGGGAGGCAAAGACACATTCCTAGAATCCCCTGGAGTCTTGAGAACGCCCACACCCTTTGTCCCAGCGGTCCTGAGAAAGGCAGAGCTGATAAGGCCGTGGGTGGCCAGATGACAACATTCTTGGGACTCAGATGAAGTGGGAGGGGCCCACTCATTCAGCAACACATAGCTCTGGGCAACAGGGGCAGCAACTGTTAGGCTAAGCGGCCAGGGTGCCAGCCCCTCCTGGCATTTCAGCAACGCCACAGAGGCTGGGCCACAGCAAGGAGGGTACACAGTCTTATTTTGCAAGGTTTCAAGGAAAGAATGCCCATCTTGTAGGAGGAGAGTCTAGGCCTGCTCATCTTCCCTGCCCCCCTTGGCTTCTTTTGAATTTCTTCCCTGAGAAGCACAATTGTGTCCTCTCTCTGAGAAGAGGCTTCGCTGTGCAGAGGGCCTGGCTGACCTGATGCTCAGCTCAGCTGTGTGGGTTGGAGTTGGGCAGGGTCTTGGGGAAGACGGTGGTGATGGCAAGGGGGGATTCATTAAGTTAGGCAGAGCAGGCCTACTCTCTTCCCTGCCACCTCCAGCCCATACAGGAGTCTGAAACAGTCTCCTAGCCAGGCATGGTGGCACAAGCCTGTGATCTCAGCACTCTGAGGGTTGAGACAGGAGGATCCCAAGTTTAAGCCCAGCCTGGATAACTGAGTGACTTAATAAGACTTTGCCTCAAATTTTTAAAAAAAATTTTTTTTGGTACCAAGGATGGAACTCAGGACCTTGAGCTTTCGAGGCAGGCATTGGCACCACTGAGCTAAATGCCTGGCCCCCTCAAATTTAAAAATTTTAAAAGGCTGAGAATGTAGCTC
Source organism: Heterocephalus glaber (assembly GCF_000247695.1). The sequence continues at coordinate 4,386,734 of NW_004624849.1, read as the reverse complement.
AGTGCAAAGGCCCGGGGTTCAAGTCCCAATACCGGGAGGAAAAAAGGGCAGCTTCTCTTCCAGGCCTAAGGTTTCATTTCAGCCACATGGTCTAAAAGTCCACCTCACCGTCTTAGGTGACCATCTTAGGTAGATTTCCTTGCTGCACATGCAAGCAGGACAAAGCCATACGGGCACAGGGAAAGACAGACACTTTCCTGTTGGTATATGACCACAAACACCTGAAAAATAGCTTTCAGAAACAAGGAGGCCACTGGTTTTAGCTGGCAGGAGAGGCCCAGCACTGCTGTGGCCCTCATGGATCAGGGCAGCAGGGTCACTGGCCAGGAAAGCTTGGTGTCCCCGGATGAAGGCCATTCTCACAGTTGCAGAGCTTCGGTGATGGGAGATGAGAGTTGAGAGGAGGGTGTGGCCTACAGAGTGAACTATGGTCCTGGCTGCAGGAGCTTCAGCCACTATCTGCCCCTCTGATCTCCATCCCTCCACAGGAACAATTAGAGTACTCCTTTTTTTTTTTCTTTTCTTTTTTTGAGACAAAGTCTCACTACATAGCTCAAACTGGCCTTGAACTCACTATGTAGCCCAGGATGGCCTCAAGCTCACTGTAATCCTCCTGCCTCAGCCTCCCAAGTGCTGCAATTACAGGCATGTGCTACAATCATCCTTTTAGAGCTATTGTCAAGATGAACATGAAGTTAAAGCCCAAAGCTGACACCAAGAACAGTATCCACGGTGAGTAAATGAGGGTGACAGATTGGGCCACTGTAGTCCTCAAATTTATTTGACCTCTGAGCACTTCTACCTTGGAGCGCAGCACCAAGTCTCTCTCAAGTAGGAGGGAACCTGCAGGTACCCATCCTTGTGGCCAGCTGTGGAATGTCTACCTTCATCCAAGCATGTGGCAGGTCACCAAAGTCCAGTTGGGATGATCCTACCAGTGGCTATGGTTCCTAGGGAGCCAGGGAGGGTCAAGGGACCCTGGTTGGCCCCTTCCCACCCTAAGGTGTGAAACACCTTCACAGAACACTGGTCCTGAGTAGCCAAGAACTCAACAGATGGGACACATGCCATGACATCCCTGTGACATCAGTCGTGAGGGAAACAGAAAATTGGGAGAGAAGATTTTTGGGATCATTTTTCTTTCCTTAATACTAACCCATTTTCTCCCTTTGTATGTTAGCAACTCATTATCCTCCTTCAGTGGCTGGAGACTCAGTCTCTGTCTCCTTCAATATCTTTTCTTTTCTTTCTTTCTTTCGTTTTTGTTTTTTATTATTATTATTTGAGACAGAGTCTTGCTATGTAGTTCAGGCTATCCTTGAACTCACTATGTAGCCCAGGCTGTCCTAAAACTCAAGGCGATCCTCCTGCTCCAGCCTCCTGTGTGCTGGGATTACAGGTGTGGGACACCACACGTGGCTATCTACTTTAAAAAAATACATTTTTTCAATTAAAAATTATGAAATCTTTCAAACGTGCAAAAATAAAGGAACTTAACAAATACCGGTATTCTCACCACCTGGATTTAACATGTGAACATTTGCCATGCTTCCACCAGTCCTCATTTTAAAACAAAGTTATATTATGTAGAAATTGATTAATGGATTTAAAACATTCTATATTAATACACTAGGCATACTTTCATGCCACCATGTGGATAACCCTTGACAGCATGATGCTAAATGAAAGAACCAGACAACAAAAGCCCACAAACTGTATGATTCCATTTATGTGAAATGTCCAGAATAAGCAAATCCATAGAGTCAGTGCAAATGAGTGTCTGCCATGAGCCACGGCTGGAGAGGGAACGGAGAATGACTCTTTAATGGGAACAGGGTTTCCTTTTGGGGTGAAGATGTTCTAAACTTAGAATAAGATGATGGTTGCACAACTCTGAATAGAGTAAGAAGCACTGAGTTGCATACAATCACAGGGTAAAATTTTTGGTCTGTGTATTATATCTCAGTAAAGACACATATTGGTCTCTGTTATCCCAGGTGAGTGGGTCTCATCTCCCTATCTAGTCCTCCTGCCTGGGGAGACTCTGGCAGCCTGAGGGACTCAGAACTGGGGTGGGGACCCTCAGAGCCATGGTAAAGCAGGGGCCACAGCAAGGTCCCTGGTGAAGCAGCACCTTCCTGCACTGGCTTCTGGTGAGCTGTGTTGGAGGCAGCTGGCCACCCTCGCCCCTCTGCCTCTCCACTGCACTTGGCCAATGGCCAGCTCTCTCAGATGAGAGTCCCCTCAAAGCAGACAGGACGTGGAGCCAAGCTACTTGAAGGGGATGTGATCTTAGGAAGCGCCAGTAGGGTGTGGGGAGTTGACAGGGAAGGGAAGAAAGTGAAACAGTGTATACTAGTAAGCAAGTCACTGCTGCAGGCTTCGGACCCTAGGAGCCAGCTCAGTTCTCCTTCAAGAAGCTATAGCTCACATCCCTCACTGGTACTGACTGCAGGACTGCCACCGTCTCCCTCAAAGTGATAAGAACAGGGAGTCACTGGCTGGGTAGGGACTCTCTGTGGGGACACTAGAATGGCCCATGGGAACAGGCACAAGGGAGCAAGAGCATTTGCTCCTTTCGAGGAAGAGCCTGGCTCAGGTCCCAGCTGAGGCATTTATCAGCTATGCAGCTTTGAGCAAGTCAAGGTGAGCAGTTGTTGACTGAGAGAAGGAACTAGAATGTCCACTCTACCAGCAAACGAGCCAGGTCTGCTCTATCCCTAGAGCCCAGCCCTGTGTCTGGCACATGGAGTGCTTAGTAAATATTTGTGGAATAAATGTTTCATAATTTGTGATGTAAATCTTTCATTATTGATAATAGCTGCCAATTACTAATGTTCCCTGTGCTAAGTGCTGGATGCTCCATTACTCCTCTCTGTAATCCCATTGCCACTCCAGGGGTGTTGGTATTCCCATGCTTGTGCATGACAACATAAGGGAACAGAATAACCAAGGACATCCACGCAGCTCAGGGGTAGCAGAATGGAGATTGAAGCCAGGTTCCACAGCCTTATGACTTATGACCAAAATATACAGTGAATGTTTAAATTTAAAATGTATTACAGTAAAAAACATATTCCATTAATCCCTTCAAAATACTTCCCCTTTCTTTGAACACATTTATTCCATTATTCTTGCCACTTTTTTTTTTTAGAGACATAGTCTCACTGTGTAGTTCAGGTTGACCTTGAACTTATGACATAGACCAGGTTGGCCTCAAACTCAGAGTGATCTTCCTGCCTCAGCCTCCCAAGTGCTGGGATTACAGGCATGCCCCACCACACCTTGCTCTTGCCATTTTTTTGAAGCAGTTCTAAAAGTCCTCCTTCATGAGTATCTTTATGAGGTGTGATCAAAAACACAGTGAATGCTGCTGCCAAATGCCATCCAACAGAAAGGCAGGCTAATAAAAACATTGTATGCATTCATCCACCTTATTCACTCGATCTGGTGCTATGCAACTTCTGGCTCTTCCCCAAAGTCAAAATTACCATAAAAGGTAAATATTTTAAATCAAATCAGGACATAGAGGCAGCCATGACAATGTAAAGACACTCACAAAAGAGGACTTCCAGAACCTCTTTAGAAAAGGCAAGAATGATCTGGGCATGGTGTCGCACACCTGTAATCCCAGGATTTGGGGGGCTGAGGCAGGAAGATTGCCATGAGTTCAAGGCGAGCTTGTGCTACAGAGTGAGTTTAAAGCCAGCCTGCACTATAGAGTGACACCCTATCTCAAAAAAAAACAAAAATAGAAAGAAAGAAAGAAAGAAAGAAAGAAAGAAAGAAAGAAAGAAAGAAAGAAAAAGGTAAGAACGATAGGGTAAGTGTGTTTGAAGCAAGAGGGAATATTTTGAGAAGGATTGATGGCAATGTGTTTTTTATTTAGTAAATTTTTTAAAAATCAAATATTCACCATATTTTTCATTCACACCTGATACTAATTTTAAAAATATTATGAATCCCTTCCAAGCATGAGTGGCAAACATTTTCAGGGTACAGCTGAATGAACCTTAGCACGCACGCACACACACACGTGTGTGACCACCACCTGGTTCAAGATAGAACACATTGGCATCCCAACAGCCTACTAACCATGTAGTACCCTCCTAGATGCAATCCATGGTCCTGTCTTTCAGCCCTAGACATCTGTTTTTCACTTCTTAAAATTCTTATCCATAGATGGATGGCTTCTTACACTCAACATTATGCCTTGATGGAACCTTGACCCTGTTGTAGCATTTATTGGCATGGATTTTCCAATGCTATGCATGAATTTGGGTGTGAATGTACCATATACAACTTTAAAATATATTTATGTCCACCCATTCTTCCATCTCAGTTCTTGCTCATTACAAATAAAGCTCCTGTGAACATTTTGGGACACTCTTGGTATTGTAAGCACTCATCTTTGTTGGGCACATGCCCAGGAGTGGAATGGCTGTGTTCATCCATTGCAGTCCACATGTTGTTTGGTTGGTAAGGTGCTGGGGATCAAATCCTGGACCTCACACATGCTTGGTAAGTGCTCTACCACTGAGCTACACTTCTCGCCCAATAAAGATTTTTTGGCACAAACTCTAGTTGAGGCCTGTAGAGAGGTAGGTGATTCTATTGTGGTCTCTTATGGGCAAGGAACTTATAATTGGGGAGGAAAGATGATCATACACTACCCAAAATAGACCCTCAGGGGTAACAATGCCCTTTCCTTGTGTACAATGGTTTTCAGTTTTCATGGGGGATTCTGTTTTACTCTCCCTTCATGAACACCTGGGGCTCTGCAGCAAGGCTGAAACAAAGCTACAGCTTCACTCCGAAGCCCCATGTTGCTCCCAGGTGATACTGGGTATCAAGTGCAACTCTGAAAGTGGCTTGGTGCGCTGCTTAAGAGCAAGGAGGCTGCTGGAGCTCATGATGGGTGTGACTTCTGGCTCCCTGCCGGCTGGCTTTGTGAACATGGGTTAGTTCCTCAGGCCTCATTTCCCTCTCTGCAAAATGTGGCTGATGCTACCTTCTTGGTCAGACAGCCATGGTAAGGATTAAATGTGTTAGTGCTTAGACTAGGGCTGGATTGGGCAAGTGAGACAGAAGTTATTTTTATACACACTTCTTTCTCATTATAAAAGTCACAGGTGAATGGGGCTTCGAGGTCAGATGGTGATGGGTTCTGGAGCTGCTCAGACTGTGGCAGGGCAGTAAGAGGATGTGGGTGGGTCTCCAGCACCTCAGCCAGGCTTACTCCCAGCCTGGCTGACCACCTCTGGGTGGGGCTGGCAGGAAGGCATCCCACAGTTGGTAACAATGAGCTGCATTCTTCCCCTAGGTTGCCCAAGTCCGCCCAGCTGATGTCAGCCCAGGGCGAGACAGGAGCCCGAGAGGGCAGGTCTGGCTGTCAGGGATGGGCAGAACCACATATATGCCCAGGGCTGGGCTACCCTGCTGGGCCTGGCTGAGGCCACCTTGAGTGTGACTTCCAACTGTCTCTCCTTCCTGTGCTGTATGGTTGTGGGCTGACTGCAGAGCCCACCACTGTGCCCCACAGGCAAGTGCCCTCGAGTGTAAGGGATGTGCCCCAGGAAAATGAGGATACCTAGGTGGGGCTTGGTCAGGAAAGTGCAGGCCAGTGCACAGATGGAGAGATGGCATGGAAAGGCAGTGTACCTGCAGGCCCTGGCCTGACCTTTATGCCTCCCAAGTCCCCTCCAGGCTCTCCAGGCCAGGCTTGCCATTTACTGCCTGTGTGACCTCAGGCAGTGACCTCCCCTCTCTTTCCCTTAGGAAAAGATCTACAGCCCTTCATCCAGAGGATGCTGTCCAAGCGTACAGAGAGACCACAGGGTACGGCCATTATACAGAAGCTCTGTAGGTATGGCAGCCTGCTCACAACACCCTAGCCATCCATGAATTCCCCAAAGGAGGCCCTGCATACCAGGTACAGTCTCAGGTGTGAGGAACAGAGGACACCAGAGGAACAGCCATGCAGTCCTTGTGGAGCTGATATTCTGGGACAGGAGAAAAACAAGATGCTTTCAGAGAATGTCAAATGCTGCTTAGGGATCCCTGTTGCCTCTGAGGAGGGGGTTTTGGAGAAAGATGGAAAAGGAGCCATCCTTGGGGTCCTGGGGTGAACTTTCCAGGCAGAGAGCCTAGCAAGCACAAAGATCCTTCCAGGTATGTGTTTTAAGCAACTGAGAGACAAACAGGAGCTTTCTGTGGTGCCAACCCAAGGAGCGGGTGATCTGCCTGCTATAAGGGCCCTGGGGATCCCTCCACTGTAATTATCAGCTATAATATCCACTGATTTTTTTTTTTTTCTTTTAAAGACAAGAAGTTCATCCTGAGATCAAAGTAAAGTTCCATTAGTTGCAGCTAAAATTAAGCCTCTATTTCAGTGTGTCGTGGATCCAGAAAAGGCTGGGTTTTGTCTCCTCCTCAACAGCTCTCAGAAAGTCATTATAAAGTGAAAAGTTAATGAAATGCCAAAACGGCCTGAAAGATCTTCCGCCAAACCCAAGGCAACTGGCAGGACTGTCTTATCAGCCTGGAGATAGGGTGAAAGGGGTGCAAAGTCCTGGGAAAGACACTAGACCCAGGGCACCAAGTGAAGCCTGGGACCCAGTGGGCTTATGAGGGAGGGAGCAGGTAGGTAGTATTAAGGAGCAGTGTTCAAGTCCGTGTCCAGTATCCAAGAAGAGAAAGAAAAGAGGTTGGGGATCAAAGGAATAGCTTCAGGCACAGCTTGACCAAGGACACCAGGGTTTAGGGTATGACTGGTAGGACTCCTGCTCTTACCATATTACCCATATATCTCAATCACCTTCTCTGACTTCTTCAATAGCATCCTCATAGGTCTCCCTCCTTCTACTCTTTTTTTTTCCTTCTTTGAGATAAGGTCTGGCTTTGTAGTTCAGGCTGACCTTGAACTCACTGTGTAGTCCAGGCTGGCCTCAAACTCACAGTGATCCTTCTGCCTCAGTCTCTCAAAAGTTGGGATTATGGGTATTCACCACCATGTCTCCTTCTACTTTTGGCGCCCAGGCATCCATCCTCCATGTATTTTAAAGACCATGTTACTCCCCTGTTTAAATCCCACCCACAGGTTCTGGGTGCTCTTCAAATAAAGCAGAAACTTTTTATCAAGGCTCAGAGGCCACCACAGGCCTCTCCAACCCCACCTTCCTCTCCCATAGTAACTCTACCTTTCCATCCCTTGGACAAACAGAGCTCATCACTATCTCATGGACCCTGCATGTGAAATGCCCTCCTCCTGGCACAGCATCTTCTCAGCAGGACTGCTCTGACATCATGGTCCTCACCCATCCAACCCCAGCCCTCTCTGCTCTCTGGACAGCTCTGCCAAGCGGGGCACTCTATGGTTGATATATACTCTCTGCTTTGTCCAGCTCAATGTCCACCAGCTCCTGCAGCTGAGGAACACCAACAGTACAGTTACTACAGTGGAGGGTGTGAATGGCTAACCTCCCTCATTTAATTGATCCAACTTACTTGGCCCCATGTGGCCAGCACTGCCATATTGACAGAGACTCCGTCACCTGGAGCAATTCCATTCCCAGCCCTGAGCACAATTTGACATGATCTTGTTTCTTTCATTATTGTTTCTCTTTGACTACAGCAGAAGCTCCATGCAGTAAGAATTGTGTCTGTCTCGTACCCTGCCCTATTCCAGGGCTCAGACTGGGATCTGGCATATACTAGGAGCTCATTTATGTTGAATAAATGAATAAATTAATGACTCCCATGCACCAGGAATTCTGGAGCTCCCTACAAAGAAAATAAGTTCCATTAAGGGCTTGCTGACTTCAAGTCAGTATCTTGCCCTCTCTGGGGTCAGTGTTTCAGTGTTCTCATCTGTACAACAAGGTACTGGACCAGAGAATCTCCAAGGGCCCTTTGGCCCTAAGGCTCTGAGGCTTCTTGCTTTCTGCCTCTGCCCAAACTCCCCCTGCCTTCCCATCTCTTTGATACTCACCCTCCAGCCTCCCCAGCCACCTCATAGTAGGGGTGATCCAATGAGTTTCCTGTACCCAGAGCCTGTATTTGGGGAGTGATCAAAGCAGGCTGCTCTGTGCTCATCTCCTATAAACAAACAGCCTTCAGGAAGTATTTGTGGGAGATGATGAGGTGGTGGTGGGCTGTGCAGCATGTCCTAATCAGCAACTCTCCAGCCAGCCAAGTACAAGGGGCACAGGAGCCAGGCCTGGGCAGGCCAGGTGGCCATGTGTGTGCACCAGATGCAGGGTCCTCTGAGCTGAGACCTTCAGCTGCCACTCTCCCCTTCCCCAGGCCTGTGGTCAAGGATGGGGTTAGGGGTGCTTGGGGCCTGCATGCTTCCTGTGGAGATTTATAGGAACCAGGCACAAGGAACAGAGGAGGCAGTGAGTGACTTGAACCCTGACTGCCCCCAGCATTCTCACACACACACACACACACACACACACACACACACACTCACACTGATAACACTCACACAGAGCCATGGACATGTATATAGACACAGACACATAGACACATGAACATACAACATGCAGACAAACACAGTCCAATAGGACAGAGCAGACACATGCAGGATATACACAAACAATCACAGAAGACCAGCTGGGATAGATAGACATTGTGGTTGCCACAAACACATAAGCACATGACATCATCCCACATATCATATAGCAGATGCACACACACTCACCTAGTTGCAGAAGCAGGTCAGACTCATAAACAAGCATGTAGACATGCGTCATGGATGCCCCTACAGACACCCTCAGAGACCACCAGACCCCACCCAGGTGTGGAGACCAGATAAGGAGACGCTGTAGCATACCCTATACCCATATTTGCACATCCACACACATATATGCACATGAGGCCTCCCCAGGTTCTGCTGAAGCAGAAATGTCAGCTCCTAGGTACATGGACTTGGAGCAAACCCACACACACACACACACACACACACACACACACACACACACACCCATTCCCTGACTGGCCACATGCAGGCCTACTGGCCGGAAGCGAAGCCTGTCCTGCCCTGGCCAGCTGGCCATCCTCCAGGACCTGGTGCAGACGGTGGAGCCTAGGCAGGGACAGCTCAGCTGGGCCCCAGGGCTGCCTCTTGCCATCCTGGCCCTCTTTGCCTTGGGGATGTGACCCTAAAAACTCTCTCCCTGCAGCTGTGTGGGACCTGAAAATTTGTGCAACAACTCATATTTCTGGTTTCTTTTGGAAAATTAGAAGATCTGTCAGGACAGGGTCCCGGTCCTGCAGGACAGTCCTTAGCAGGGGCCACCAGGCTGCTGTAAGTGTGAAGAGTAAGAACACTCCATTCCTGGTGGAGGGGCCATGTGCTTACCTGCCTAGCCCCAGGGGGTTCTAAGTGGCAGTCTTGGGAGTCTTCACTCCAAGAAGTGTTTCCCTGTACACACTTGAGTACGTGCACAGATACCCACATGTGGGCATATACACTCCTTGCTCTTCATTTAAAAAATGGCATCCAGCAAAAAAACTGAGTGACACCCTACATTTAAATGTTAATAACTACATCCTGGTTGTATTTACTTACTTATTTTTTAAAATTTTGTGGTACTGGGGAATCAAACTTAGGGGTTTTGCACTGAGCTACATCCCCAGGCCTTTATTTTATTTTATTTTTTATTTTTTTGGTACTGGGGATCGAACTCAGGACCTTGTGCTTGCCAGGCAGGCGTCGGAATCACTGAGCTAAATCCCCAGCCCCCCCCAGGCCTTTATTTTTTTGAGACAAAGTTGCCCAGCCTGGGCTCAAACTTGAATTCCTCTTGCCTTAGCCTCCCAGAGTGCTCAGATTACAGGTAGTATGTCCCCTATGTCCGTCTTTTTTTTTTTTTTTTGGTACCAGGACGAACTCAGAATCTTGCACTTGCCAGGCAGGCATGGCACCACTGAGCTACATCCCCAGCATCCTAGCTTTTTAAAAATAAAGTTTGTTGTTGTTGTTGTTTTTGGTACCGGGGATCAAACTTGGGACCTTGCACCTACAAGGCAGGTGGCAGAACCACTGAGCTAAATCCCCGGCCCTAAAAGAAAGTTTTTGTTTCTTTTGCAGTGCTGGGGATAGAACCCCGTTTCTTGGCATTTACTAGGTAAGTGCTCTACTACTGATCTACATCCATAGCCCTAAATCAGTTTTTTAAAAATTTTTGAATGATTTCAGGTTTAGAACAAAGTTACAAAAAGAGCAGTGTTCCCATACCCACCTTCCTCTAATGCTAATGACTATATAGTGCATTTGTCAAGATTGAAAAGTTAGCATTAATCAAATAGTATTAAGTGACAGGTCTTATTAAGATTTCACCAGTTCATCCACTAATGCCTTTTTTTCTGCATCAGAATCCTATCAGGGATCCCACATGGCATGTAGTATAAGGGATTTCCTCAGGCTTTCTGGGCCTGGAGAGTTTTCCAAGGACTTTCCTTGCTTTGCATGGCCTTGATGGTTCCACAGTCCTCAGGTGTTTGTAGAATACCTCTTATTTGGATTTTAAGTGTTTCTTTTATGATGAGACTAGGGTTATGGCTTGGGGGAGAAGACCACAGAGATGAAGTGTCCTTCTCATTGTATCTTATCCAGGGCTCCTGATTCCTCACCTGACTTGTCACAGGGATGAGGAGGGAACATCTGCCATTACTCCACTGTAAATGGGATTTCTCCTCTTCACACTAGGTTCTTTGGATGAAAACCAAAAGATCCACCCCACAATCAAGAGGATATGGGGATTAGCAGGGTATACTAGCACATGCCTATAATCTCAGCATTCGGGAGGCTGAGGCAAGAGGATCACTTGCGGTGGAGAAGAGAGGAGATGGGAATTAAACTCCACTTCTTTTTTTTCTGTACCAGGGATCGAACTCAGGACCTTGTGCTTGTGAGTCAGGCAGTGGAATCACTGAGCTAAATCCTCGGCCCCTAAACTCCACTTCTTAGAGAGGAGAGCATCCACCTATGTTATTAGAATCTGATTTTGTCTTTTTTTTTTTTTTTGGTACCAGGGATCAAACTCGGGTCCTTGCGCTTGCACAGCAGGCGCTGAAACCACTGAGCTAAATCCCTGGCCTATTAGAATCTGATTTTAAATTAGAATCTTATTTTAAATGTCAGCACAATACTGTATGCCATTACAGGGTTCTGCTATCATTCAGTGAGCCAGTACCCTAAGGTCAGATGCTTCCATTACTTTCTGTTTTTATTTTTACAAACAAAGCTGCAAACAACAGTACTGGAACTCGATTTCAACAAATATTTTTCAAGCAACTTCTCTGTAACAAGCACTGCATACTCTGGTGAGCAATGTTTATGTTTCTCTTTAATTTTTCTTTTTTTTTTTTTCTGAGGGTAAATTCATGGATTGGAATTGCTGGGGCAAAGCAAAGCCCCAGATAGTTGTACCAATCTACCCTCTGGATCGCCATTTTTTTCTTTTTCAACTTTTGTTTTTCCTAGACAAAAATAATTTAAGTTTTTATGAGATAACTGGTAATTACTTACTGGATATTTGATGATATTAAAGAATTATTTTTTTAGGCATGATAATGGTATTGTGGCTACTTTTTGAAAAGAGTTTGATCTAATATAAACATGCACTGAAATATTTATGGATGAAGTTTTGTGACTTGAGATTGGCTTTGATGAAATACAGGAAATATGGTGGCTGGGGGTACGCCTGAGGCAAGACCTGTCATGAGCTGATGGTATTGAAGCAGGGTCCTGGAGCACCTTCATCACAGGGTTCTCTCTAGATGAGCAAAAAACAAAGACTTGTTTTAAAAAATCTAAACATGGGCTGAGGATTTAGCTCAGTGGTTCCAGCACCTGCCTTGTAAGTACAAGGTCCTGAGTTTGATCCCTGGTACCAAAAAAAATCTAAACTTGCATCCATTCTTTTTTTTTTTTTTTTTTGGTACCGGGTCTTTTTCTTTTTTTGCAGTACTTGGGATTGAGCCCAAGGCCTTTGTACTGAGCTACATCTACAGCCCTTTCTTTAATTTTAACATTTTTTTGTGACATAGTCTTATTAAGTTGCTAAGTTACCTAGATGGGGTTCACACCTGTGATCCTCCTACCTCAGGCTCCCAGAGTTCTGAAGTTATAGGTGTGTCCTTCCAAGCCCAGTGTAGCTTTTTATTTGTTTACTTGAGAGGAGTTCTCACTATGTTTCCCAGGCTGATCTTGAACTTCTAAGCTTAAGTAATCCTCCTGCCTCAGCCTCCTGAGTAGCTGGGCCTATAGATAGGAGCCACCAGACCTAGCTTCCGCTAGTTTTTTTAACTTCATAGTATTTTGTGGATCATTCCCATTTCAATACTATCTCTGTTTTTTCCCCACTATCTCTGTTTTTAACAACTTCATTTTTCTCCACTGTATCAAAGAACCATTTATTTATCTGATTCTCTAATGGTGGACAATACATAGCAGTGCTTATAAAGACCCTGTCCACTTCTGAATCTTACTATACTTGCTGTATAACCTTGAATAAAGCCCTGACTGCTCTGTCTCAGTTTCCTCACCTGTAAGCTGGAAAGAAAAGACAGCATGCAGGAAAGATGACCTAACTTGGCCTACTGCTTATTATAAATAAAGTTTTATTGGAACACAGCTGCATTCACTCATGTATTATCTATGAATGATTCCACAAAGCAACAGCAGAGTTGAGCATTGCAAGAGAAATCATGTGGCTTAAAAAATATTAACTATTTGGTCCTTTATGAAAAAATGTGCCAGATCCTAACAAAAGTCTTAGGCATAGTAATAAATGCTGATGCTGCTGAGCACTTAATGTGTTTCAGGGTCTGTTCTATACTCATCACATAGATTAATTGTTTAGATCTCACAATCTTATGAAGTGGCATCTATTTATGGCAACTAATCTTAAAGGTGGGCTCAGTGACCCACATCCCCTGAGATTCACACCCTGTGCAGCCCCTCCCCCCTGGACCCCAGGACAGCCTGTGCCTGTGCTAATAGACCTTGGGAGACTGTCAGGCCTTGTCTTTAAAAGAACTGGTAGCTTCTGCTTCCTGCCTCTTTGAATACTCTTGGAGACCTCTGAGATCTGCAGAGCAGAGCGAAGGCCACAGAGAAAGGGAGGCTCTGAGACTATGAGAAGAGGGCAGGGTCGAAGCCAGCTGGTCTCAGTCCAGACCCCAGATGACCCAGCCCCAGTCACTACCCAACTGCACTTGCCTGAGAGCAGCAGAACTGCTCTGCTGAAACAAGTCACCTCATAGAAGTGGGAGACAATACTTGGATGGCTCGGCCACTATGTTTTTCCAGCTGAGACATGGCCACTTCTAGGATGATCCCTGGTCTACCTGAATTTAAAGACTTTTCCTTTCTAGTCTCCTTTGTTCACTGATTAGGAGCCCTGTGTGACATTAGCATCTCCTGAGGAGCTTTTGCAGACACCATTTAAATCTGAATATTGGAGAATGGGAACCTAGAGATACCCCAGGATTTGAGAACCATGATTCTATCCACTGTTTCCACAATATGGCCTAAAGTTAAGAAATGTTCACTACATTCATTTAAAAAACAGATTCTTGGGGCGTGGGCTCAGTGGACCCACGCCTGCCTCACAAGTACAAAGTCCTGAGTTCCATTCCGGGTACTTCAAAAAAAAAAAGATTCTTGACTTGCATTCCAATAGCTGGAATGATCCCATTGGAAGGCCCTTGATCCTGACATACTCCTTCTGATGAATCTTATGCTCAATTACCAGCAGAGAAAAGGTCCAGCTCTCAGGTGTGGAAAACTCTACAGGAGTTTCCCACAGAGATCAACATATCCATACCAAACAACCCAGCCACCTCGCTTGGATATTCTCACTTCAAATAAGTGCTGATGCCCACCAAAAACAGGCATGAAGCTATACATAGCTTCTTTATTCAAGGCAGTCCCATACTGGAAGCATCCCCCATGGCATTCACAGGAGCATCAATAAATTATAGTGTATACACACAATGGTCTATGGGCAGAAAGAGAATGATGTGCTGGACATGTCTGGTGGCACACACCTGTAATCTCAGAACTCTGGGAGGCTGAGGCAGGAGAATCACAAGTTTGAGCTCAGCCTGGGCAACTTAGTGAGACCTTGTCTCCAAAAGGGGTGGTGTGGGCTGGAGATTTAGCTCAGTGGTTCTGCCACCTGCCCCAAAAGCACAAAGACCCGAGTTCAATCCCTGGTACAGGAGGGGTTGGTGGCTGGGGATGTAGCTAAGTGTGAAGGCCCTGGGTTCCATCCCCAGTACCAAAGGGGGGTATGAGGGGAAAGAACAGATTGATGCCCACATTATTAGTGTAGGTATATGAATTTTACAGACATGCTGTTGAAAGAAACCAGACACAGAAACTAGATTCCACTTAAATGAAGTTCAAGGTCAGACAAGACTAATCTATGGTGATGGAGATCAAAATAGCAGTTATGTCTGTGTGGATGCATGTGTGTAAATTCTGCTCACAAGATGCAAGGAAGACTTCCCAGATGACATTTAGACTCATAGAGAAATCAAGGTTTTGGTAGATATCAGCACTTATTTCAGGTGGGAATACCCAAGAGGGAGTGGCTGGGATTTTTGTAACTGTATGTTGAACTCTGTGGGAAACTGCTGTACAGTTTTCCACACCTGAGAGCTGGAGACTTCTGCACAGTTTTTCATACCTGAGAGCTGGTATGGAAATCATCATCTGCATTTAGGGCCCCCCTGAGAGGCCTTTTCTTGCTTGCTTATTTGCTTATTGGAGATATACATAATACACTGAAATACAGAGGATAGTGAGCCAATCTTGAGTGTATAGGCTAACCAAAGTAACATGTTCACATTGAGTTTTGAACCTGATACAACATACTATTCTAGGCCCCTGGGAAGGGAACCTAAGGCTATAAGACCTAGACCTTGTCTGTGAGGATTTTATAATCTATGGGGGGAGATACTTCAAAGCAAGGTTGACCTGGATGTTTTCGTCCATTTGTTTGTTTCAGGCTGTTTATTGAGCACTTACTCTGTGCCAGGAACTGAACTAGGGATGGGAAATGGAGTAGCAACCCAAACCCACCCCTATCTGGAAGGTCTATTTCTGAACAATGTACCCCTTGTTTTACCTTTTTAACACTTTCCAAATATATTCCCTATCTCCCACTGACCGTGTTCTAGTTCAGGCCCCATCTTCTCTACTCTATGGTCTGTCATGGTTTTCCTGATTGATTATGTTTTAGGTCTTCTGCTTCTGAGTCACTCTCTAGACCAAAAGCCCCTACAGTGCTTGATCAAAAAAAATGTTCAGAATTGGATTAGGGGTGTAGCTTAGTGCTAAAGTGCTTACCTAGGATATGTGAGGCCCTGCTTTAGATCCCCAGTACTGCAAAAAATCAAGACAAAATAATAAAACCCCCAATTCATAGTCCAGGCCACTTTGGTGCCACCCTATGTGGGCTTGAATCCTCATTTACAGGATCCACAATTGTGACCATAAGTAACTTCCTGATGTGTCCTGAGCCTCATTGGTGTCTTTCATCACATGAAAATAACATACCATCAACCACTACCACCACTACCACCATACCCGTTTCTTCTCATTCTTCCATGGTATGTTGCTCTATCAATCTGCACTGCTCGGTGATAGCCAGGGCTTCTGTTCATTGACACACCCTTTGGTTTCAGTGCCTTGAGCCTCTCCCCTGGTGCTCCTGTCTTATTCAGCTGCAGACTCAGTACAAGCACTACCTCCCCCGGGAGCCTCCTATAAAATGTCCAGATGGCCGGGTCCCTCCTGACCCCTAACTAGGCCTTTATGATGCTGGCATGGAACATGTCTGTCTGCCTCCTGTTTCCATGTTTCTCTATTTGCTTGAGTGTAAGCCCTTGCTAGGCAATCCACCTCTGGATTCTCGAATCACACTCTTCTTTATGTCCCCTACCAAGGCATAAAATCTGAGTCCATGGCAGGCACAGGATGTGTCTATTGACCCGAGCAGAACACGACAAGCATTTTCTTAGTGGGTGGGCTTTGTGTTGGCCATGAGGTATGGGTACCACTTTTAAAAACTTACTTTAAGGGCCGGGGATTTAGCTCAGTGGTTTCTCCGCCTGCTGCGAAAGTGCAAGGACCCGAGTTCGATCTCTGGTACCAAAAAAACAAAACAATGCCAGGGATTTAGCTCAGTGGTTCCGCTGCCTGCCTCGAAAGCACAAGGACCCAAGTTCGATCCCTGGTACCAAACAAAACAAAACAAACTTACTTTAAAACAAATTGTATATGCACATAATATCAAATCCAAAAGGAAAAAAAAAAAGGACTTAGAAGGAAAATTAAAAGTAGGTAGCCTCCCAACCACCAAGCTCCCTCCCCAGAGGCTACCGTTGGTATCACTTTCTCAGTATTCAGTGCAGGTGAGAATTGTCAATCTCTTTTACTCAACCCCAGCTCTTATTTTGCAAAAATTTAAACAAACAGAAAAGTTGTGAGACTAGTACAATATACACCCTTTGCTTAGATTTACCATTTAATGTTTCGTTACATTATGCAAAATATTTTATAAGCATTATATTTCTTAATACTACAATCATATCAATTTTGTATATGTGGTCAATGAAGCACCTGGCAGGTGCCCAACACCACACAGCTGAGGGGTGGGGCTGGAGGACTTTGATCTGCCTTCTTCCTCCTGCAGGAAAGCATTTCTTACTCAAAGTGGAAATCCACTTCCTTGAGACAGTCAACAGATGATCAGTGGAAAAGTACACAGCTCTAGAAGCATTTGCTCCTTCTCCTACATCCTTCCCATTCCTTAAGCAACAGCTGCTGTCACTGCTGCCACCACATTCTCCACAGTCACCTCCGCCCGCCCGTGAAGGCTGAGTTTGCTCACCTCATTTACAAATACACGATGACTCCCAACTGTCAGCAGGCTGACATTCACAGGTCTGCTCCTGAAACCCAAGGCTCTGGATGACCCATCCCTCATCAGGTGCCTTTACTCCCTTCCTTTTTGCCCTTTCCTGCACTACCTCCACCTCCAGCCACACTGAAATCCTCCAGATCTGCTTACGTTCATCTTTCTGCTCCTGTAAACTACTTGAATTCTCCTAAAGGGTGTGTTTCCCTGCTCTCTGGAATCCTGCACTCTTCACCCAGTGGCTCCGACATAGCCTCCGGGTTGACTTCTGGCGAGGAGACTGGACCGTGGAAACTTACAGTGACAGTCTGGCTCCTTCCTAGCAGAGGGACCCTGTATAAAGGACTCTGGGTGTCTGAGCCTTCATTTCCTCAAGCACGTAATGAAGGAAGGAATGCCTACTTGAGGACCTGGTAGAGTCAGCGTTTACTAATTTCTCATAACTAACAGCTCTTTGAGGCTGTTGACTTCTTAGTCATCCCTGGAAACACCACTTCCTATTGCTTAGTTTCTCTACGTCTGTTTCCTCATAAGTAAAATATGGATAATCATGGAGAGGTTGTAAACGTCAATGTGCTAAAGCGTTCGCAGCCCTTGGAACAGTACTCAGCCCTTATTAACAATAGTGCTATCTACAGCCATGACGACCCGGCCTGGCACATAGTAGGTTCTAAAGTTATCCGTTTTGCCACGGTGCACAGGCGGAGCGCGGGAAGAAAGGCCGCAGTGGAAGTGAGGGGCTTGCTGAGCGCCCGCCCCAGGTCGGCTCCGCCCTCCTTCCCCACCCCTGAAAGCCCTGGCTCGGCCTCAGCAGCTGTCAGGCCTGCTGGCCTCGGCGCCAGTCCACCAAACCTGAACGTCCCATCCTCGCGCCCCCACCTTCCTCGGCCTACACAAGTTACCTTGCGTTTGGCCACCCTCAGCCTCGCCCCCAGGCTGCCATTGGCTCAGGAGTTTCTTTGTTAGAGGTAGCACATGGCTACCATTGGCCGATAAAGCTGTCGATCGCGCCGGCGCGGCCCCTCCCCGCACGCCTGCCCCGCCTGCCACCCGCCGCTCCCGGCCCCGCCCGGAGTGCGCGAGCGCTCCGCTCCCAGTTGCAGCGGCCGTGGGCGCCCAGGGCAGCGGCGGCGGCGCGACGAGCGAGCTGGCGGCGACCGGTGCCTAGGAGGCGGCGGGTGCTTGGGAGGCGGCCGCGGCGGGAGGCAGCGGGCCAAGGCCGCGTCCATGGGCCCGCGGCGGTCGG
>NW_004624849.1:4224206-4368361 GCF_000247695.1 Heterocephalus glaber | reverse complement strand
GCGCGGGCCGGGCCTGCGCCGCCGCCGCCCCCGACTATGTCGGCGGCCAAGGAGAACCCGTGCAGGAAATTCCAGGCCAACATCTTCAACAAGAGCAAGTGTCAGAACTGCTTCAAGCCCCGCGAGTCGCATCTGCTCAACGACGAGGACCTGACGCAGGTGAGCAACCGGGGCGGGCGCCGCGGGGGTCGTGGCCCAGGAGACCTGGTCCTGCGCTGAGACAAGCCCCGAGGCGGGCCGGGGGCGGTGGCGCCTGCGAAGGCCGCGGGGAAAATGAAAATGGAGCAGAAAAAAAATGTGCGTGAGTGCTGGGGGAGGGGACTGCAGATGGAGGGGGACGGGAAGAGCCTTGACAGAGCCGGTACAAAGGGAAAATCCTCAAGTATGCCGAAAAATAACATCCTTTCCCGTTCCCATACCCTTGCCGTGTGATTCATGCTTTTTGGGTGACTCAAAAATGTCTAGTTTTTCTTATTTGGAACAAAGCGCCTGGGGGTTGCTTACTGCTTGGCAGGACCCCCTTCAGACTCTGTCATAGGGCCAGACTCAGACTTGTCCACCAGAGTGGCCCAGGGCTTGTCTTGTCTGGATGGACCACGGGCTTCTGTCTTGTGGGACTGAGCCTGCCCTTCTCAGTCGTTGTCACAAGGAGGGTCTCCAGGTCTGGGAGAGTGTTGCTCGTAAATGTAAGCCAGAGGGGCTGCTCTCCCTTTCTTTCTTTCTGTCTGTCTGTCTGTCTGTCTGTCTTTCTGTCTTTCTTTCTCTTTCTTTCTGTCTTTCTTTCTGTCTGTCTTTCTGTCTTTCTTTCTTTCTATCTTTCTTTCTTTCTGTCTCTTTCTTTCTTTCCTTTCTTTCCTTTCTTTCCTTTCTTTCTTTCTTTCCTAGTTCTGTAGTCCCTGGCCCTGGAGGTGAGGAGATCTGTGGGTACTGGGAAAGTTGGTTCGTTCCTCCGGGTCTTACTGGTAGTTGAGGGCTTTGGACTAGTTTAGTAGCTCCTGAACCTGCCTGAGAGTTGCAAACATCAAAAACACAGTCCTGGGCCCCCACCCGGGAGTGATTTAGGAGAGGAGGGGATTTGTGTTGGGAAAGGTCCCCAAGGTTTGACTGCAGTCCCCACTGCCTTTGGAAGCTCCCCCCTCACACCCCTGCTTTCCAGGCTGATTGCTTTCTGAGCTCCTGGTGTTGAGAATCCAGAGGATCCTTGGGTTGTACCTATGCACCCTCCTCTCCCTGTTCCCCATGCTCCAGTCTCATCAGTTTTCTCTCAACTCCTTGCAGGAGGCCAGGAAAGCACCCTTCATATTCCACTTTAGTGTGACCCATTTGTACCACTCTTGCAAAAAAAAAAAAAAACCAAAACAAAACAACAAAACACAAAACAAAACAAAAACCCCAAACAACACAAAACAAAAAACCCTTAGACAAACACATTGCTTTGAAGTGTCCTAGCCTGGCTGTTTTTAATGCCACTTAAGTACAAGCAGGGTTTGACTTGTTTACAGGGCAGACTGGAGTGGGGAGACGGGGCAGGGCTTATGGCCTGGGACATGGTGCCTTTCTCTGAGGTCAGGTTTCCAACACAACGGAAAAGATCCAGAACCTTAATCAAATTCTCAAGATCTCAAAGTCATAGATTGTGAGGACACCATGGGCCTTAGAGACAGCTTAAGTACAGAACTCACAAGGTGTTCTTGAGGGTAAGGGGTGGGCTTTTAAGAAAGAAAAACTCAAATCTTTTCTCATCTGCATGCTTTTTTTTCTGGGGAACAGTTTGTGTGTTGAGAAGCTGGGAAAATTTCCTAGTCTTGGCTGTCACTTTAAGTAGTGTGACCTTGAGCAAGGGGAGGGGGGGGTTACTTCTATTTAAATTTCCTTATCTGTAAATTGGTGATAGTGATCCCTGGCTCGCTTCCACCAAACAGCTGTTGTGAGAAGCAAGGAATTATATTTTATTAAAATTTTTCCTCTTGCAGTTAAACAAACAAAACCAAAAAAATAGCCCACAGAATAGTCAGCTTTGATTTAACAAGTTTTTGGACTTGGCAAAGGGCTGTTTTAAGAGAGCTTTGTAAGTTTCCTGGTTCTTTTAAGCAACTGCCAAAATTTGCAAATTTGGTATTTATGCCACATAGGGGCGGGTTTTCTGATTTTTAAGTTTAGATAAACTACAGTGGAATCTGCATGTTTTGAGTCAGAACTGTTTTTTTTAAAAAAATCTGTTGGTTATTAATTGGATTCAAGGGGAGAGGCAAATATAAAATACTGTAGTCTTTCACAGTATTCAAAGTTGAATTCTGGATTTTAAAACAGGCCTGAGACCTCCAGGGCAAAACTGGAATGGTAGTTTTTGAAATAATGAGTGGGGTTATTTGTGCTGGAAGAGATTAGCCTAGCCTTCTACCTCCTGGGATCTTTCAGGAAGAAACTGCTCTTGAAATGAGAGGAGGGAGACTCAGGGCTGTTGCCAGCAGCCTTGCTGCTGCTCTCTGCATCCGGCCCTCCCCCACCCTTTTGCTCTCATCCTTCTGTCTCCATTAGAAAACCTCAGCCAATTGGTTCCCATCAGTCTGCTCCCAAGCCCCTACTTCCCGCTGTCCCTCCACGCCCTGAGCTTATTTTAGACTGTCCCCATAGATCTTCAGTGATCATCAAGGCCACCTCTTCACTAGGCACCAACACCAACCCAAAGGGGCAGGACAGCTTTGTGTCTTTCCTCTTGGGATGTAGTCTTCCCAGAAGCTGGCATTCCTCCAGCGTTCTGATTTAGGCTTTATTTCTTCAGCTGTGGGTTTTGTTTGTTTGTTTTTCTCAAAGAGAGGTACAGTAACTTTTTCCAGGGCCTGCTTTGTCTTGTGGCATCAGATCTGGAAGGGACATGGAGATCAGCTAATCTAACCACTTCCTTTTACCAGTGAGAAGACTGAAACTTGGAGAAGGGGAGCGACTTTTTCATTGCAAGGATGGCCAGAATTCTTAAACCACATTTATTTCTCTGTTCTGAGTCTACAAGGACATTCCAGGGGCCACATCATGAGGAGAGTAGTGTCAAAGATGGTTATGTTGCAGAAGGTGCTCAGGAATGCTGTTTTTGGAAAGAAGAGTTCCTTGCCTTCTCCTTGTCACTGGAATTCACAGTGATTTGGTATAAGTAATGAGCTGGAGTCCAGTATTACTGGTCATTGAATCTTGCAGTTCCAGGCCCTTTGTTCACAGGGTGCTGTTTTTTTTTTCAGTCCTATACATTCCTCTGTGTACACATAAATTCAAATATACATTTAAACCTTTTAAGACCTGAACTGTGTGCAATATTTGCTCTGCAAATGATTTCTCCCCTCTGCTTAACAATATTTTAGAGTTCTTTTCATGATGTTACATACAGATATGGTAAGTTGTTTTGCATGTGCTGTTAACATAACCCATGTCTTATGGATGGACATTGAGGTTACTGATGAGTTCTGCTGTTATAAATAGTGAAAGCTTCAGGCAAACGGCTTTATAAATGCTTTTGGGTGTGTGCTTGTGAGCACGAAAGCAAGTATTTCTCTGGAGCAGATACCTAAAAATAGAATGGCTGGGTTGACATCAAGTGCACTAGATTTTTTTTTAAAGATACTACCAAATTGCCTTCCAAAAAAGGCCGTGTCATAACATTTCCAGGACTGGATATTATGAAATGATTTAATTCTTTAATAATTACCAGTGAGGTTAAGCCTCTCTACAATATTTATTGAAGGGTTGTTTTTTTTTTTTTTGGTAGATTACCTGTTTCTGTTGTTTGGCTGTTTTTCTGTTGCGTTAGTTCTCCCCCACCCCTGATTTGTAGGGGCTTTCTATATAGTTTGGGTCAGAGGTCTTCAAACTTTTTCTATAAAAAGTAAGATAGCAAATATTTTAGCCTTATGGTCTCTGTGGCAACCATGAAACTTGGTCATCATGGTGCAGAATGAGTTGTAGACAATGTATAAACAGGTATATGTTCCCATAAAATTTTATTTAGAAAAACAAGCAGCTGTCTGGATTGGGCCAGAGCATAGTTTGTCCAGCCTTTTCTAGATAGTAATCTGACACTCGTCATATATGGCCAGTAGCTTTTCGAAGTGTCAGTTGTCTCTTTACCTGTGGTTAGTTTTCTTTTTCACGTGGTAGGTTTTAAATGAATGCATTTGGGGCTGGGGATGTAGTTAAGTGATAGAACATTGGCTTAGCATGTGCAAGGTCCTAGGTTGAATCCCCAGCACCAAAATATTATAAAATACAATGAATGCAGCTGAATCTCTGTTTTCCTTTATGGTTTATAGTTTTAATCTCATATGTAAGAAGGGCTTTTTGTCAAAATTTATTAAATAGTCTCTAATACTTAGTTATTTTACAGTTATATTTATGCATAGCTTTAAAAATTTATCAGACTTGTTTTTCAGGAAAATCATGCTGCTAAAGGCAGAACTGCTAGAGATCATGAAAGTAATCCAGGTAGTTGGCTATAAAGGTCTTTTCCTCTAGATCAGTGCTGGGAGGCCCTGGGAATAGTGTTGTGGGTGTCCAGGATGTCCAGGTGGATAGCAGTATCTTGAACAGAGATTGAGAACAGATTTATAGCAGGAGTTGAGGAGGGGTCAAAAATATGATGGTAAGTTTGACCTTGTGAAGGTGGATGTCCAGTGTAGTTTAGGAGGAATCACCCACTCAGTCAGTAGGAGATAGTGGTTAGTGCTCAGGTGAAAATGGGGCTGGGAGTCCTTTATGTGGAGGTGGTTGCTAAATTCATGGGAATGAGTGTTATCACTTAGGAAAGAGCCAGTGGAGGGAACCTCCACGTGGTAGATCGGCAGAAGAGGGGGAGCTGTGAGGGAGGCTGAGGTGTAGATCAGAAAGGGCTGGTGATTAGAAGGAGAAGCAAGTCGGGGCTTCAGGGCCCTTAGCATCAGTGTGGGGCTTCAGGGTACCCAGTTATTCTTCTGCCTCTCTGTGGAAGGAGCCACTGTGTTCAAACTCTAGTGTTTCGTCTTTCTCTGCTTCGTTGATGGGACCTAGACTGGATCTTTTCCTTCCTCAGGCCTCAGTTTCCCCATCTGGAAATGAGGTTGGGCTTGATTTCTCCTAGGCCTCTCAGTTCCTCTGATATGATATTGCAATGGCTGCTGGAACCACAGTGGCACAAGGGTGGGCCACAACCATGGGTCTGTGCAGCATTTTATCAGGATTCTCATGGTTCTTGTGATATTCTTAAATATGCTTACTTTTTTTTTTGGTACCAGGGATTGAATATATGTTTACTTTTTAAAAGAAGATTTGTAACTTATATTTGGCAGGGGGTGTATGAAATATGCCAGACACACAAAATTCCATTATAAAGGGCTGAAAAGCACATGAAAAGATGTTTAGTGTCATTAGTCATTAGGAAAATTCAAAGCAAGACCACAGTCCCATACCACTTTATACCCATTAGGATGGCTGAAATATTCTTTAAAAAAATTCCAAAAAGCAATTTCATAAATGTTGAAGAAGATGTGAAGAAATTGGAACCCTCTTGTATTACTGGTAAGAATCAGATGGTGCATGCAGCTTCTATGGAAGACAGTTCAGCAGGTCCTCAAATTAAACACAGAATTACTGTATGAGGCAGCAATTCTACTCTGAAGTATATCCCCAAAAGAATTGAAAACTTACATGTTCAAACCAGCACTTGTATGTCAATGTTCATGATAGCAATGTTCAGAGTGACCAAAAGGTAGCAACAATCCACATATCTATTGATGGATAAGTGGATGTAACTTGTGTTCTCTACAGTGGAGTATCATATGATCTCAAAGGAGCAAAGTAGTAAGCTGTCACTTGGGTGAACTGTTCACTTGGGTGAACCTAAAGAATCTGATGCCAAAGAAAAGAATATGCACAGAAGGACACATAATACATGACTCCATTTTTATGAAATGTCTAGAGTAGGTAAATCCATAGAAACAGATTAGTGGTTACCAAAGGGTGGTGGAAAGGGTGATGAGTAGTGACTGCTAACGGGGTTGGGGTTCTATTTTTAGAAATGATGAAATGTTTCAGAACCAGATGGAAGGGTTCATTGCACAACATTGTGAAATATACAGAATGCCACTAAATTGTTCACTTAAAATGGTTTTTTTGTTCTATGAATTTTATCTCAGTAAAAACAACAAAAAAAGAATGTGTAAGAATCACACCTCACACTTGCTCTGTGTTCCTTTTGTCATCTAGAGTGAATATCAGATTATTTCTAGAGTCTAGACCAGTGATTGAAACATTTTTTTGTAAAAGGGCCAGATAATAAAAGACTGTATTAGGTTTTGCAGGCCAGTGGTCAAAATTGTGGCATTTATGTAGGCACTTATATAGCATTTAAAAATGCAAAAGTCGTTCTTGGTTTTGAGCCTTAAAAAAGCAGATGGCAGTCTAGATTTGGCATATAAATGTAACTTCCCAAACCCTGGGTTAGACCAGCTCTGTCCCACTGAGCTGTAAGGAAAGCCACATATGATTTAAACTTTTGTAGTTGCTCATTAAGTAAGAAGAAGTGAAATTAATTTTAATTATATTTTTAAACTGGATATATCAAAAATAATATCATTTCAACACATAAAGAAGTTATGGTGGACATATTTTACCTTATGGCACAATTCAGTTGAGACCAGCCACCATCCCAGTGCCAGTAACCCCTTGTGGCTGGTGCTTGCAGTCCTGATCCATAGCTGGGGCCTCTGCACCCTGGCACATGGGATAGCAGGTGAGGATAGCTGCTGCCCTTCCCTTCTTCCCTCTTCCCTGGTGGAGTCCTGCAGATGGCCCGGGGTTGGAGGGTTCCTGGAGATCTGGTTCTCTTGTATCTGTTGGTCCTATTCCCTTGGCTTTGGTTTCCTTTTACCAAGTTTTGGGAATTATGTGAATATCACACCTTTGTTAACTCCTTTGGTGTGTTTGGAAGCTCTGTTTGCGTTCTGATCCCACCTCTGTCCAGAGGCAGAAGGGAGGAGGATTCTGGCTGGAGACTAGTGGGATTGTCCCCATAACTTTCCTGTGGGGAGCAAGTGAAAGTTTAGGGGACAGGCCTGGGTGTGTGTCATCCTCTGTATGTTCCCTTGTCCCCCAGTACTGGCCAGGTGAGTGTAACTGTGTCTTAACATAGCTTAAGCCCTTTGTATTCACCCAGTGTTTGGCAGTTGTCTCCTAGCATTTCTTCTTGCCTGCTAGCCTGTTGAACTTTTTCTCCAACCTTTGTTTCCCTGTGTTCTCTTTTTGGTGCAGATGTGCAAGTTGACCCAAGAGGGTGACTTTGGGCCTCTCAACTGTACAATGAATACCCACCTTCCTTTCAGAGGGAAGTTATGGTGTACTGATGGCAGCCGTTGAGTTCCTGAGCCCTCCATGGTGATTAATATTCCAGCAAATGTGCTGGTGCCCTCGCCTGTGGTGAGGAGCCTTTGTTTAGGCTATCTTTATACTACAGGGACCCTGATTCTGCTGAAATCAAGGAGTTTGAATTGAATGTTTATACTTAAACTGTTCCCAAACTGCCATTTAATCTTAAAGAGGGTAGAGAATTCTTCAGCCTGGTGAGGGAAGCACATCCTACTGCCCAGCACTGCAATTGTGGGGAGGCTCAGGGTGAGGTACAGAAGAGCTGGATGCTAATTTGGAAGCATTCACCCTAAGAAAACAGGCCCTTCTTTTATCCTGGGAAACTTGTTCTCCAGGCTGCCCTTTCCTGCCTGCATGACACAGTTGGACCAGTTCAATGGTTTTCAGGCTTTTAAATCCTAGAGCCTTTTCTCAAAGGAATCTCTTACACAAGTGCAGTGTATGACACTGGAAAAGTAGCAGGGCTGTGGGTGATGGGTGAAGCCTGGACTTCACCTCCTGCCTGGGGGTTGTTTCTGCCCCAGATTTTGTGCTTGTTCCAGTTTTAGCAGTTGAAGTGGTCTCACAGCTGCCCTGGGACAGATCCCCACTGCTCCCGTAGCACTATCACTTCCTTTAGGGGCAGCGATCCCTGGGGGGTTGATTTGCTGGTGACTTGTCTCTAGAGGCTGGAACTGGAATCTTCCAAACCACTCACTGGTTTTCTCAGTCAGGGTCATCCTAGTTCACAGGAAACTACAGCCTGGTTTTTGCCTGGAGCCTGTAAGCCTTCCGGCTCCTTCCTTCCCTGGGGCTTAGCCTGGGCTTTGCATGCTGCTGCACTGAACTGTGTCTGAATGGCCTACAAGAACGGCCTTCAGCAGCCTCCTGAGCTTTCCCATACTGAGTTAAGTGTCACACAGGCCTTGTAGGCTGGGGAGACAGTGGGACTGGTGACAGCATGCCTCTCCACCCCCTAGAGGAGAGAGGAAAACTGTTTCTGAAAGGTTGATAACCAGCCCAAGATCACCAAGCCACTCTGTAGTAGGCCTATGATATAGTGCCCAGTTCTGTGAGGCTCATATGCCAAGCTACATCACAGCTCTGAACTTTTCTCCTTCCCTGTGGCGGGGCCATTTGACTGACAAACGTGGTACTGTTTTTGTCTGGCTGGGGCAGATTGGTGGTAGAGCTGATGTACTGCAAAATAAATCACAGCAGTGTAAAGAGATTTCTGGTTCCTAGTCGTGGGAGAAAGAACCTGCAGAGGATGTGCAGCAGTGTCCCACTCATTAAGCAGGTGAGGAATTCTCTGCTTAACAGATGGAGCAGCTGAAACCCTAGAGGTTCAGCAGCCTGCCTAGGCCATAGGAAGACCAATGTGGATTTTTCCAAAGTCCTGTTTGGTCTCTCTACCCCTAATAAGTGTTAACCTTTGCTATTGGGAGTAGGGCCATGCCCTAACTTGGATTAGTTCTGGAGTGTGAGGTAGGGTGTGTGGGGGTGATGCATGGCAGTGCACAAGTCATCACCCAGGTTGTTAACACTCCTCAACTGCAGGGAGCCCCACATCCCCCAGACAGGCTGCTGGGCTGTGGCCATGACCACACCTTTGGTAGAGCTCTGAACAGGAAACACTATTTTTTCTCCTGAAAGAGAAATTCAAAATCAGGAAATAGCTATGTCCTTGGTCTCCATAGGTTTTTGAAGCACTGGTTTTAACAGATCCATGAGGCCCCATGGTACATTTTCTGCACATGATTTCTAACCACCTCCTGATCCTGCCTGTAGCTAAAGGAGCCACGGGAAACAGGAGCAGCTATTGACAGTGTCAGCTGAGCCAGAGAAAGGGCCATGTCTTCAAGGTCCCCTGGTCTATACCCAGAACCTCAGTGTCTGGTTTGAGTGAGCCACTTGGTATGTGGGAGCCTCAGGATGCTGTGGAATCAGGGCATGTGCCTGCCTGTTGCTTGGGAATGTGTTCTGATCTAGAAATCTGACAGTCCTACTTTTCATTTTAGTATGCAAAGTAAAAGAATTGGTTTTGTTACATTTTTTTCCAGCACCAAAAATCAAACTGCTTTCCAGGCAGGAGCGGTGCCACTGAGCTATATGCCAGCCCTTGAGAATTGGAGTAGTGGAGAGCAGAGTCTTTCAGTTCAGATTTGGGCCCACATTCAGCATTTTCCATGCTGATTTGAGTAGGCTTCTTTGAGTTTAGTATTTGTGCCCTCAACTGATAGCTGGGGCTTATAATCTTTAGGTGCCTATGAGGCTGATCGAAGATTAATTCAAAGCCCTCAATAACTATAGGATGCACTGGAAGGGCCGAGTTTGTAAATACCAGGGTATATAATGGGTGTTGAGTAAATGGGATGGTTTTACAAGTACTGACACTACAGTGTAGGACCCACATGTGGCACATGGGCCTTGCCCTTGGGAATGTGCTCACTTAGCATGCCAGCCCATCTCCTCTAGAATATCCACTGTGGCCAGGCTCTGGGCCATCTGGGGCAGTTGCCATGCAGGGAATGGCAAGTGTCTTGTCTCCCTGTTGGTAAACAGAGGATGAGGGATTCCAGCTAGAGGAACTTCAGAGATCTTGGGCTCCAAACTGATGCTATCTATGGTTGAGGAACAGAGCCCAGAGAAGGGATCTACCCCTGTGATTTTTTGGAGAGCTGTCTCTCAAACCTCTGTTTTCTCTCTACAGAGCTGCTCTGCACCACCAGCACTTTTCTCCCCACAGGAACAAGAGGGAACATAGTCATCTTGCTTGTATGGGTTTGGTTTTCAGAACATTTAAGAATTGAGCTGGTCTTAAGAATTTTTAGAGGTAGGAAGTGAAGGGGCCAGATGCCATCAGCCTGGAATTTAACCTCAGTGGCCATGTCAGAACCCCCTTCAGCCTAGAGATAGAGATAGTACAGGTCTTGATTTCAGAAGGCTCAGCAGGAAAGTGTGTGAGTTGCCCCTGTGAGGTGGGAAAAGATGAAGAGAAGCTGAGCTTGTCCTGCTGGTGTCTCCTGGAGCAACTTAAAGGTGTTAGGGAAGCTGAGGCCTGGGTGAAATAGCCCAGGAGGGTGCAGAGAGCAGAAAGCCATAGCTAGCCCTAGTCTCACATCACTGGCTGGACAGGAGGTCTGGCCAGGGGTGCTATGGAGCTCTGGTCTACATGGTTGAATTGGCTCCTTAGCTGCCAGGCTTGTTCTTTCATCCTTTACAACCATTGCTCCTGTAGGGAATGGAGCCGCCTACTGGAGGGGTGGGTGTCCCCTTCTAGATGGTTTGAGCAAATAGAACCCTCTCTTTTCCCAGCGCTTTTCACAGGCAGATGTTACCTGCCTCCCAGGTTCACACCTACCTAAAAGCCTTTGAACTTGGGGGGGGGGGGATGCAGCTGGCATAGCCATATGGCCTCCTGTAGCACAGAGGTTTTCTCAGGGGCAGTTGGCATGCTCTGGGATTATTTATTGTGCTGGTAGTATTTCATGGCTAACAGAAATTGCATTGTGTCAGGCCACTGTTAACTTATTTACATGCACAGCAGCCTTACAGGTTGAGAGGTTAGGAAACTGGGTAGGGAGAAATAATGTGACTTGCTGGATGGCAGCACCATCAGTGAGAAAGCTGGGTGGAAACCCAGATGCCCAACTTGGGTCTCATACTGACCCAAGTGGGGCTCAGGTGAGTCTCCCTGGCTGTGCACTGACCTACCTACCAGGAAGGTGTGTGGGCAGGAGGGTGAGGCTGGAGACTGGGATTTGAGCTGCCCTTGAATGGACTTTTGGTCTCTTTTTTTCCTCCTTCCTGTCCCTCTCCCTTGCCCTACCTGTTTTTTAATGGGAAGGGTGGCTTTTTGTAGAATCTGGCATGACTCTTTCCTGGAAAGCTGTTGCCCCAAGAAGTTTGTCCCCATATATTCTCCAGCATTCCTCCCTTTGCCATGAATGGCGTCATGTCCAAAAAATCCCGTGGCCATGGGCATGGTGTCAAGACCAAATAGGGAAGAGGCTTTTAAAAATGTCAAACTGTCCCCCAGCTATTAAAGTCCGGGAGGAGCCTTACAGGGGCTTGGCTCTCGGGCTTTCATGTGGGCAGAGGGGAGGGTGAAAATGGCCAGTAGTGTAGAGACCTGCTGCAGGTTTAATTTGTTTGTTTTTGTTCTTTGAGGTGGAAATCCATATAACATAAAATTAACCATTTTAAAGTGCACAATTTGGTTGTATTTAGCACATTCAGTATTGTGAAACCACCATATCTAGCTGAAAATATTTTCTATACCCTAGAAAAACTCATAACTTTAAATAGTCACTCCCTGTTCCTCACCCTCAGACTAGCTACTATGACTCTGCTTTTCATCCCTGTGGATTTACCTATTCTGAAAATTTCACAAACATGGGATTATATAATATATGACCTTTTGTCCAGCTTCTTTCACCCAGCCTGTTTTCGCGGTTCATGCACCTTGTGTAGCTTGATCAGAATTTCATTCCTATTTGTTGTGGAATAATATTCTATCATGTAGATGAACCACATTTTATTTATCTGTTCTTTTTTTTTTTTTTGGTACTGGGGATTGAACTCGGGACCTTGCACTTGCCAGGCAGGTGGCAGCACACTGAGCTAAATCCCTGGCCTTATTTATCTGTTCTTTTTGGACACCTGGGTGGTTGGGTCTTTTGGTGAAAGTGAGTAGTGCTGCTGTGAATTTATGGTGTATAGGTTTTTGTATGAAAGTCCACCTCTAGCTCTTTTGGATGGAAACAGAGTGGAATTGCTGATCTCTTGTAGTTCTGCCAATAAGCTGTGAATCAGCACCTGGAGCCAAATGTGAACTTGCCGAATGTTGGGTGGCAGGATGCAGGATGGAGTTGCTGGTGGACCCTATGTGAAGCTAAAACCTAAAGCCTAGGACTCTGCACTTGGAGGGGACTGGGCCAGGGCTGCAAGCATTGAATTAAGCGATGAGGTGGTGACAGTGGTATAGAGGACTGTGTTGTGCAGGGATGCTCAGCCATGTTGAGAGTTTTACTTTTTTACCCTTTTTGTCTGACCTGAAGACCTGCTGAGTTGCAGAGAAGATTGGTTTAGCCTTACATATTTTTGGGAGGAGGGCCAAAGAGAGGACTCAGGAGCTGGACAACTTAGGGAGATCCTGGCACACTCAAATGCAAGGTGCCTGGAAGCTGTTGGCAAGGGCCCCACACATAATAGCGTTAAATGTGTATATGTGAGAATGATAAATGTAGTACATATAAATCTAAATAATAGCATGAATGTGCATGAAAGAACATGGATGGTGCTGATTGAGCATCCTATGATGGCATCCCAGATGATGGGCTACCCCAGGTGGTGAATGGAGGCAGAAGTTGAGGCCCAGGCCAGTGAGCCTAGCATTGCCCTTTAAGTGACTGTTGAGTAGTTCCAGGGAACATGGGTCAGGCACTCAGTCTGGCAGGCTTCTTGCTTTTTCTCTCTTGTGATTCTCCTGGGGTTGAGGTGGGAATCCCTGTGGCACAGTTGAGGTGTTCTGCATCTCCAAGGTGAAGAAGTGTTGCCTCTGCTGGGCCCAACCTTTTCCAGTCTCCTCCCCAAGGCAGAGGCTGGTATCCTGGGGGGAAAAGTTTTCCTGTCTGCTTGTATCTAGGAGCCTGTTTTATTTCTATTTGGACTCTGCAACCTCTTGGAGGGTAAGATGCCACCTTTTTAATAAAAGTGCTGTTGAACTGAAAGGACTCTGAGTAGAAACCAGGAAGGAGGTGGTTGCAAAACATGAAGCAGAAGTGCAGTGAAGGAGGTGACTCCAGGTTCATGGAATGGGGAATGTGTGCCTAGGTCATTGCTTCTTAAACTTGGGTCTTGATCTTTGGACTTTACACTCTTGATTGTTGATATCCTCTTGGGGCTTTTGCTTATGTGACAATGTGTATTGGTACTTACTGAATTAGAAACTAAAACAGAGACATTTCTTATGAATTCCTTCACAAGTAACAAACCTGCATACATGTTCACATAAGCAACATGTATTCTTAAACTTCTCTAAAACAAAAACAATTTTCTGGAGAAGAGCCATATTTTACATTTTTGCAGATCTCTTTCACATCTGTCTAGAAAGACAGCCAGATTCTTCTGTCTTCTGCAGTCATCCTATTACAATGTATTGTGTGGCCTCTGGGTAGCTCTGCTGGACGCTTGGGATTGAGTGAGAATGAAAAGGACAAATGGTACCTTTGTATTTTTTTTTCTTTTTTTGGTACCGGGAATCGAACTTGGGACCTTGCACTTTTGAGGCAGGCGGTGGAATCACTGAGCTAAATCCCCGGCCTGGTACCTTTGTATTTTTATAAAAATAGTTTTGGAGCTGGATGTGGTAATACAACTGTAATCCCAGCACACCTGTAATCTCAACCTCTTGAGAGGCTGAAGCAAGAAGATTGCAAGTTCGAGCCTGGTCTGGGCAACTTAGTGACTTGAAACCCTGTCCTAAAATACAGAGAAATTTAAAAAGTTAAAAAATTAACAGTTATCTCCAGACTACCATCTTCTAGTTGTACAATTTTTTTTCCCCATTAAATTTATTGGTACATTTTCAGTATAAAATACAGTTACATTCATCATTGGGATCTTGTACCATTACATGAGTATCTTGGTTCTTTTTTTACAATTTTTTTTTTATGATGTGTTAAATACTTTCCTAGCCCATTTCTTCTTTGTTCCCCACACCTCTTCAGAAGTCTTGGGGGCAAGGTCTGGGTAGGTTTCATTGAAGAGGTTTGAACTGAGATTGGTCTGTGATGTTGGGCTACATGATCTGTGGTGGCGATAAGGCATCCTCTCAGAACATCCCATTTTGAGCAACCCCATCCTTTCTCTGCTTTCCTCACATCTGTAGATGGTATTTACCCCTTTAGTCTCTTTTAAAGAAGGTTTAAAAAACATTTACTAAAGCTGTATTCATGTTCACAGCCACAAAAGGTAATAACAACCCTAATGTCCAAATGTGGCACGTCCATGCAAGGAAATATTATTCAACCTTAAAAATAAAGGAATGTGTAACACTATGATGTGGATTAACCTTGAAAACATGATGCTAAGTGAAAGAAGCTAGTCACAAAAGACCACAATTCTGTTCGTATGAAATACCCAAAATAGGCAAACCCATAGAGACAGTAGATAGATCAGCTGTTGCCAGGGGTTGGCATGGGAGAGATGTCAGGTTTGGGGAGTGATAGACAAAGAGCCCAGAGTTCTTTTTGGGGATGATAAAAATACCCTAAAATTGACTGTGATGATGACTGCATTACAAAACATTGAATTACATATCTTAAATGAGTGGATTGTATGCTATGTGAATTATGTCTCCAAAAATACCCCCAAACAATTATAGCCCAACCCCACTTTGGGTTTGAGTCTATATTCATGTTTTGATAAACCATTGTAGATAGTTCCTGAGTTATAAAAGTTCAATTTAGGACCTTTCAACTTTACAGTGGTATTAATGGTATGTTTACCATTATGTTTTTCACTTTCAGTACATTGCATGAGCTACTCAACACTTTATGATAAAACAGACTTTGTGTTTTAGAGGATTTTGCCCAACTGTGAGTTAATGTGAGTGTTCTGATTACATTTATGGTTTATATTTAGGTTAGGTATATTTGATGCATTTTCCACTATGATATTTTTGGGCAGAACCCCACGGTAAGTCTAGAATGCTTAAGTCCTTAAGCATTTTGGTAAGTCCAGAAGAAATGATTTGACATTTCTTCATTCCCAGCTGTGTCATTTTCTGTTTGACAGTTGTAGCCAGTGTGTACCTAATGCCAAAGATCCACTTCTATCACCCTGCACTCATGTGTGAACACAGGCACACACACACACACACACACACACGCTCACACTGAGCCTGAGCTCAGCTGTGTCAAGTGGGTCAGTGAGCAGAAAGTCAAGGCCAGTGGTCTTCAAATGCCACCATCTTAAGCTCTAGTCATTTGTTTTACATTTGCTGGATCTTTGTGTCTACCCTGTGATGCCCTGACCCTGCAGGAGGGTGGAACTGTCTGTGGAAGCTGTGGGGAATGTGCCCTCTCCTTGGTCTCCAGTCCCAGCATGGCCTGGAGGGATGGACCCTGCACTGTGTGCATGCAATCTGGGGTCTGTGTCACCTTTCCCCAGGCTCAGGCCCATCAGCTCTCATTTCTGCAGTCTGAAGTGTGTCCTTTGCTCTCACCCATGGAAATCTAAATGCTCCCCTGTTCCTAGAGCCCAGTTCTTTTCTGCTCCCACCTTGTGTGCCTTTGTTGTCAGTATTCTCAGTGATTTTGTGGTCTTTGGATTAGGGTCTGTGTCTTGGCCTCCAGTAGCAGGTGTTGGTAACTTCAAAGGGCAGAGAGAAACAGCTTGAGGTGAGCAGAATGCAGTCTGCTGGAATGGCAATAGGGCATGGTCACTCCTGTGAGATCTGGGAACCAACATCCTCGTGTAATTGGTAGGGGCCACCTTTCATTCCCCCAGAGCATTCCAGTTGGAGTGATAAATGACCTGGGTACCTTCTGTGTGAGGCTCTGAAGTACGTACTTGTTTGGCCCAGCTTTTCTCAGAGTGGAGTGCAAGTTGTAGCTGGCACTCAGGCTTGATGTCTTTTGCATAGATGGGAAAAAGTTCTTTCGGAGGTGAGCTCACATTCTCCATCTGCTTCCCAAACTTGTTAACTGTCAGCCATGCTGCGGTGGGTGGCTCTGTGTAGAGAATGGTCTGTTAGTGGTTCGTCCCATAGCACTGACTATGGTTCCTCCTCCCATGAGCACTCACAAGTGATGTGCTTTGGAGCCCTGTCCTTAAACTCCTCTGAGCTGTGGCCTCAGCTGCAAAGGAAGACCTGAATGCTGTGCTTTTGAAGAAAATAGCTCCAGAGAACACCCTGCTTGGGAATGTGCCCCCTACTTGCACCATGGATATGGGTGTTTCAGGATTGTGTGGGACATTTCCTCTTGGAGAACTTTGAGGAGGATGGTCACTCTGGTTGGAATCTAAGCATGGAGCCTATGTGCTAGAGCCTGTTGCGTGGGGCTTGTCTACTTTGCCTTTCCCTCTAAATTGGTTTCCCCTGGTTGCCTCCATTGCAGGGTTCCCTCCCTAGAGCCCTAGTTTGGTTTCAGAACTAGTTCTGTGCTGGGCACCAGTAACTACTAGGGTGGATGCTTCTGGCTTTGAGGTATTCTTGATTGTACACTGACTCAGGATGTGTTTATGTCTGAGTGCTTTTGTTTTTTAAATGGTGTGGAAGGGGTAGGTGTATTTTTCTATTGTTGTAGATGATGAAACAGATTCACAGAGGTACTATCTTGCCATGAGTGATACATTAAGTAAGTCATGGAAATAAAATTTGGGCCTTCCTGATACCATATCAGGATCTTTAAACTGAATTTTCAGAGCTGTTAGATCATGTTGGCAAAGAGTGGAGTATAGGGTTCCCTAACTCCACCTACTTACTGTTCTGCCAGGAATGACTAAGGCCCCCATTTTTAAAGCCATTCTGCTAGGATTGTCTCAGAAGCTGTGCATGATGAATGGTCAGGTAAACATCTTCCCTTCTCTTAAATAATACCTGATAAGTGCAATATAGTATCATTACTTGGGCAGGTGAATCCAAGGGAACAGGAAACTTGGTTAGCCACCTATTAGAAATCCTGTCACCACCTGTTCCCTCCCTGCTTTGAGGCACAGACAGATCATGTGCAACCAGAGCTGTGTGTCATGTTCTGGATCCCTTAGGGCTGGTTGTGTTGGGGCCACCATGTTTAGAGGCCTGTGAGTACCTGCGAGGAGTCCATGATGCAGGCCAAAATGCTGGCTTCTGTCCTTGTCCCACCCACCTGGCCTGAGTTGAAACAGCTAACCTCCCCATGACATAACCCAGATCTGTTGATGAAGACAGTAAGGAGCCAAGAGGGGATGGTCTGTGTGTGTGTGTGTGTGTGCGTGCGTGCGTGCATGTAGCCTCCAGGGGAAGCCTCTGGGAAGGCCAATAAAGGACAGGCGATGTGGATACAGGGCGTGACAGGTTGGCATTTCTTGGGGGAAGGCACTGGGCCATTGGCCTAAGACCCCTGAAGACTGATTGCAGAAGTCCCCCTTCCCATGTTGCACACCTCTGTGTGGATAGGGTGAAGGGAGCATTTGGGAAGTAGCAGGTTTGGAGTTGTGTAGTTTTGTGAGGGTTTTATTTTGTTTTATTTTGAGACAGGGTCTTGCTGTACGGTTCAGACTGGCCTTGAACTACTGTGTAGCCCAGGCTGGCCTCCAACTTGTAGCCATCCTCCTGCCCCAGCCTCCTGAGTGCTGGGATTACAGGTGTGTGTCAGCATACCTGGCTTTTTTTTCTTTTTTTCCTTAAACTTTTTTCTTTTTTTTTTTCCCTTTTTTTTTTTTTTTGAGACAGGGTCTCACTATGTAGTTCAGGCTGGCCTTGAACTCATTATGTAGCTCAGGCTGGCCTCAAACTCACAGTGATCCTCCTGCCGCAGCCTCCTGAGTGCTGGGATTACAGGTATGCACCACCATGCCCAGCTTTCTAATTAAACTTTTAACATGGAGAGCATTGTAGATTCCTATGTAATTGTAAGATACACAACGTAGGATGTCATCACTGTGGAAACTTGGTGAAGGGTGCATGTAATTGTCCTGCCTCAGCCTCCCACAATACTAGGATTATGTGCACCACCACATCCAGTTTGGATTATTTCTTTACTTTTGGGTTTTGAGAGGCTTTTATATATGTTAGATACTAGTTGTTTGTCACATAGGTAGTTTGTAAATATTTTATCTCACTCTCTGGCTTCTTTTTTCCCATTCTCCTAACAAGGGCTTTTTGGGGAGCAAATATTTTCTTTCTTTCTTTTTTTTTTGGTACCGGGGATTGAACTCGGGTCCTTGGCGCTTGAGTAGCAGGCGGCGAAACCACTGAGCTAAATCCCCGGCCCCAACATTTTCATTTTAATGAAGTTCACTTTATCAATTTAAGTTTGTTCCATTTTGAGTTAAATTTTGTATAAAGTTAATTTCTGTATTGGCATAAGGGTTTTTTGGTTGTTTCTTTATTTTGATTTTGCCTGTGGATGAACAACTGCTCTAGCACCATTTGTAGAAGGGCTGTTCTTCCTTCACTGAATTGCTTTTGCACCTTTGTCAGAAATTAAGTTGAACATACTTGTGTGGATTTATTGCTGGGTTCTCTATCTCTTCCATTGATCAATATGTCAGACCTTCTACTAATGCCACAGTCTTGATTGCTTTTTTTATAAGTTTTATAGTTAGATAGATGATTTCATTCATTCATTCATTTATCTAATGCTGGGGCATACTAGGTAGGTGCTCTGTTACTGAGCTACAGCCTCAGCCCTCTTTTTTAATTAAAAAAAACACTACTCTAGTTTGTTTACAAGAAAAATCTTCCTGGGATTTTGGTGAGAATTGCATTAAACCTCTTCCAGGTCATGAAAACAGTATGTCTCTATTTAGGTTGTCTTTGATTTCTTCAGGGTTGTATAGTGTTCATGTAAGTTCTATATGTGTTTTGTTAAATTTGTACCCAAGTATTTATTTTGAGGGGGATCAAATGTAACTGGTATTATATTCTTGATTTTAATGTTCATGTATTATTAGTATGTAATAATATCAACAAGAATGTAAACTGGGATAGGGATACTAGAGGAGGAAGAAAAGGGGAAGGGGATTTAAAAAAAAAAACAAGCTGTATTATGTACATATACCCAATCCCCAACCACCCCCCCACCCCCGCGCCAATGGGGATCAAACATAGGACCTTGCACTTTCGAGGCAGGCAAGGCACCACTGAGCTAAATCCCCACCCTAAACTTTTTTAAAAGTTAAAAAAATACAGTTGATTTGGGTACGCTGATATATATTTTAACTTCATGAACTCTTCTAGTTTTAGGAGTTTTTTGGTAGACTGCAGATTTTCAACATAAACAATTGAATCATATGTATTTTTTCTTCCTTAGCAATCTGTATGCCTTTTTATTTTCTTAGTGCACCAGCTAGAAATTCTTTTTTTTTTGTACTGCAGATCAAACTCAGGTCCTTGTGCGAAACCACTGGGCTAAATCCCCGGCCCCTACCAGTTAGAGATTTTGACGTTGTGTTGAATAAAAGTTGAGAATGAACACCATTTCTTAGATCCTTTTTTTTTTTTTTTTTTTTGATACCGGGGATCGAACTTGGGACCTTGTGCTTTCAAGGCAGACTGTGGAACCACTGAGCTAAATCCTCAGCCCCCTTAGGTCTTTTTTTTTTCCTTTTCTTTCCTGGTACTGAGGATGAACATAGGGCCCTCACACTAAGCTACATCCTCATCCCTTTTTTTTTTTTGGTACCAGGGATGGAACTCGGGAACTTGCTCTTGCAAGGCAGGCGCCAGAACCACTGAGCTAAATCCCTGGCCCTTTGTTTTTTGTTTTGAGACAAGGTCTCACTAATTTTCAGGTTGAGCTTGAACTTTTTTTTTCTTTTTTTTGGTACGGAGGATCAAACTCTGGTCCTTGAGCTTGCAAGGCAGCAGTGGAACCACTGAGCTAAATCCCCGGCCCTGAGTTTGTACTTTTAATCATCTTGCTTTAGCCTTCCAGAGTGCTAGGATTATAGGTGCATACTACCACACCCAGCTCACTGCTTAGTTCTTGATTTTAGAGGATTATCTGAAGGTTTTTTTTATACATGTTCTGTATTAAGATGAGGAAGTTCTCTGTGTTTCTGAAAAGTTCATAAAATCATGAATGATTGTTGGATTTTTTCAGATTTTTCTGAATCAGTTGATAAAACCGTACGGATTTTTTTCTATAGCCTGTTAATGTAATAAATTACGTTGATTAATTTTGACTGTTAAGCCAGCATCCTTGGAATAAACCCTACTTAATCATGTTGTATACTTCTGTAAATATGTTACCAAATTCTATGTTAATATTTTGTTGATTTTTGCTTCTCTATTCATAAGGGATATTGTATAGACCTTTTACATTTGTTTGTTTTTAGCATCAGGGTAATATTAGCTTCATAAAATGATTTTTTGTGTGTGTGGTGCTGGGGGTCAAACCCAGGGCCTTGTGCATGCAAGGCAAGAGCTTTACCACTGAGCTGCATCCCCAGCCCAGGTTTGTAAAATGAGTTGGAAAGTTTTTTTGTTTTCTCAAAGACTATTTGTAGTTAACATTAATTTTTTTAAACATTTGGTAGAATTTTCTAGTAAAACCATTTGGGCCTGGAGATTTCTTTTTTGGGAGTTTTAAAGTTACATATTTAATTTCCTTAACAGTCACAGCATCACTCAGATTGCCTGTGGTTTTTCTTTTTTTCCTCAGTGAAATGAGTCTTTTTTATCTAAGTTGTCAAATTAATGCTTGTAGAGTTATCTATAGTATTATCTTTATGATGTCTGCAGGATCTATAGTGGTAGCTCCTGTTTAATTTCTGACATTTCATTTTTCCATTCTCTCTTCTTTGTTGATCTTGCAAGAAGTTTGTCAATTTATCACCCTTTTCAAAGAACCAGCTCTTTATTTCATTGATTGTATTTTTTTGTTTCAGTTTCATTGATTTGTATTCTTCACTATTGTCTTCTTTTTTCTTCTGTGTGCATGTCTTGTGCTTTTTCTAGTTCTCAACATGGAGCATATGTTGGAACTTTTCCTGTTTTCTAATGTGAGTGTTTTAATTCTATACAGTTCCCTTTCAGTATTGCTCTAGCTATGTCCCATGAGTTTTTTGGTTTTTTTCTGGTACCCAGGATTAAACTCAGGTACCACTGAGCTAAATCCCTGGCCCCCATGAATTTTGATATATTTGTTTGCCTGTTCAATTTTTTAGAAAATATTTCCCTTGAGGTTTCTTCTTTGACTTACAGATTGTTCTGTTTACAAGTGCTTGGAGATTTTCCTGCTTTTTCATATTGATGTCTACTTTGGTTTTATTATGATCAGAGAACTTCAGTTATTTCAATCTATTGAGTTTTTTTTGTTTTGTTTTTTTTTTAATAATGGCCCAGGATATAATTTGCCTTGGTGTATATTCTGTGGGCATTCAAAAGGAATATGTATTCTGCTCTTGTTTAGTGGACTATTTTATTAATGTCAGTTAAATTATTGGTTGATGGTTGTCTTGGTCCCTCAGGGTAACTTATAATGAAGAGAAATTTATTTTCTCGTTATTCTGGAGGCTGGGAGGTCTAATATCAAGGTGATGACATCTGGCAAGAACCCATTTGCAGTATCACCACATGACGACAGAGCAAAAAGACAAAAGGGGTCCACAGTTGCCCTTTTATAATGCCCTTATATAATCCCATCTGTGAAGGGTGCCCTTATTGCCTAATTACCTCTTAAAGATCTGTTAATACTCTTAACAGTATTGCAGTAGAATTAAATTTTAACATGAGTTTGGAGGGAAAAACATTTAAACCATAGTAATGGTGTTAACTGATTTTTCTCTGTATCCTTGTTGATTTGTCTGTCTTTTTATTCATCAGTTATTGGAGGATTGAAGGATTATTTGAGGGATGTTGGGGTTTACAGCTGTAATAGTTGACTTGTTTATTTCGTACTATTTTGCACCTCTGTTTGGTGCATACACATGTAGGCTTGCAATGTCTTGGTGCATTTACCCTTTTATCATTATATAATATTCTTGTCTTTGGTAGTTTTCTTTGTGCTGAAATATTGTTTATCTAATGTTAATATAACAGCTCTGTTTTCTTTGATTAATATTTATAAGATGTATCCTTTCCATTCTTTTACTTTTTTACTTTCCACTTGCCTGTAATCATTGTATTTGCAGTAAATTCCTTGTAGACAGTGTAGCATGGTGATTTTAAAATCCAGACTGCCAATCTTCTGTGTTTTAATTGGTATATTTAAATCATTCCCATTTAATACAATTATTAATATAGTAGCCCATAATTTTTTGTTTTGCTTTCTGTTTGTTGTCTCTGGTTTTTCTTTTTCCTGTTTCCAATGGGTTACTTGAACTTTTTTTAGAATTTTAATTTTTGTAGAATTTTTTTCAGTGTACCTCAATAACAGATTTTTTAGTGCTTACTCAGGACCAGTGGTGGTGAACCTGTGGCACACATGCCTCAGCCAGTTGTTTGTTACCATTGAAAACTCTAAAAGGTTTGCCTTCACTGCTCTGGACAGTCTAATACTATA
The DNA here is from genome assembly GCF_000247695.1 of Heterocephalus glaber. The sequence continues at coordinate 4,345,778 of NW_004624849.1, read as the reverse complement.
ACTTATTTAAAGCTAATTGGTGGTTTCATCTGACTACCAGTAAAAAGAGTACCTATTTTATATCCCTATATCTTTCCCTGTGTAATTGTCTTAAGTTTTTCCTTTCGCACATTTAAAACCACTGTGTTATAATTTTTTTTGCTTTAGTCACCAAACAATTTAGAAAACTCAAAGAAGCAAAATCTAATTATCCATATTTTTTGTTTTGTTTTTTTGAGACAGGGTCTCACTATGTAGTTCAGGCTGGCCTTGAACTTGCTGTGATCCTCCTGCCTCAGTGTCCTGAGTGCTGGGATTACAAGTGTGCACCAACACTCTCGGCTTTTACCCATAGCTTTTATTTATTTATTTTTTGTACTGGGGATTGAACTTGGGACCTTGCCCTTGGGAGGCGGGCGGCAGAACCACTGAGCTAAACCCCCAGCCCTAACCCATAGTTTTTGATGGTTGTGTTCTTGCTTTCTTTTGGATGTTTCAGTGTTCCATCTTTTATGATTTCCCTTTGGTTTAAAGATCTTCCTTTGACTATTTTTTAGGGGTAAATCTGCCAACAAATTTCTTTAGTTTTTCTTCAGAGAATGTCTTGATTTCTCTTTTATTTCTAAAGGTTGATTTTACTGGGTATAGAATTCTGGATTGATTGTTGTTTTCTTTCCACATTGGGAAAGTACTGTGCCCCTTCCTTCTGGTCTCCACAGCTCCTGGTGAGAAATCTGTTGTCATTTTTTTTGTTTTCTCCTATGCATAGGATGCAATTTTTCTCTGGCTGCTTTCAAAGTTTTTTTGTTTTGTTTTTTTCTTTAATTAGGATGTGTCAGGTGGATTTTGAGGGATTTATCTTTTGGAGTTCACTGAGCTTCTTGAATTTTTTTTTTTTTTTTTTTTTGGTACCTGGGATCGAACTTGGGACCTTGCACTTATGGCAGGCAGTGGCACCACTGAGCTAAATCCCTGGCCCACCTTTTTGAATTTTTAACTTGCCATTGTTGCCCAGTTTCCAGGGACAGCCATTCTTTCTCTGAGTACTTTTTCTGCCTTCCCTTACTTTCTTGTTCAAAGACTCTGATGACATGATTGTTAGATTTTTATCATAGTTCTACAGGTCCCTGAGACTCCATTATTTATTTTTCCAGTCTATTTTCTCTCTGCTGTCACTGATTCTTTGGTCCTTACCATCTGGTTTTAGGACTATCCACTGAGCTGCTTATTTCTGTTGCTGTATTTTTAGTTTGGTTTTTGTTTCCATTCTGTTTTTTGTCTTGTTATTTTGTTGTTTTTCATTTATTTCAAGCACACTTACAATTTCTTGTTAAAGCATTGTGTCATGGTCTGCTTTAAAATTTTTAAATATCAGATAACTAATGCTTCTTTCATCTTGGTATTGGCCTATACCAGTTGTCTTTGTTCATTGATTTGTTACCTTCCTGGTTCTTGGTATGATGATTTTTGGTGAAAATCTGGATGCTTTTTATTCTGTTGGGCAACCTATGGTCTCATTTAACCTTTTTTTTTTTGGTACAGGGAGTCAAACTTGGGACCTTGTGCTTGTGAGGCAGGCGCCAGAACCACTGAGCTAAATCCCCGGCCCATTTAACCTTTTCTCTTAGCTGGCTTTTCTGACACTGCTCCAGGGACCACCAGGCCCCTCTTTGGCCTCCCTTAACCCCTGAGGCCAGGTGGGGTTGCCTGCATCACTGCCAAGCAGCAGCAGGAACCCTAGCTCCCCACTTGACCTCTTCTGCTACTACTCTGGCCTGGAGAGGGAGGGTACTTGTTACTGCTGGGTGGGGATGAATGCCCTGGCTCTCTACTTGGTGTCTTTTAACATCGGTATGGACTGGTATTGGAGTAGCTGATGTAGCCAGGCAAGGGTTCATGTCTGGCTTTTACTTGCTTGTGGCTAAGACTGTGGTCTTACTTGTGGCAATTGGCTGAAGGAAAATGGTGATTGTCTTCGTATTTCTTTCTCTCCTCTCCTGCCCTCTTGTCCCCTCCCCTCCCCTCTCCCTTTTCCTTTCTCTCTATGTAGTTCAGACTGGCCTGGAACTTGCAGTCTCCTGTCTCATCTCTTAAGTGTTTTCTATCTTGCCTGGCTACCCTGTCTGGTTCTTCAGCTACAGAGAGCGCATTTGTTGGAATGTATTGTCTGTGTTCACTGGTGTTTCCAGGTTTTCCACTTCTCTGGTGTTTCCAGGTTGTCCACACCCAGTCTGAAATGACTAGAAAAAAAGAGAAAACCCTCAGGTCCTGAGGTCTCTGGCCTGTCTTCCTTCTGCTGTCCCCTTTAGAATCTTCTTTGTCTTAGTCATAATATCTGGGATATTAGTTGTAGTTAGCAGGAGGAATAGGGAGAGTTATGTGTCCCCATCTTCCAGGAGGCAGAAGTTTCAAGTCTCTGGTTTTTAAAAGTATTTATTTTTACTGGTACATGTTTGTGAGATTTGATACATATACATGACATTTCTTAATTCTTTTTTTAACCTTTACCCTCCCCCCTCCCCCTCCCTGTATCACTTGGATCCCTTCAATCTCAAGGTACACCCATTTTCCTACAAATGACTGAAGTTTGTCCTCTTTGTGGCAGAGTAGTACTCCATTGTATATAAATACCTTATTTTCTGTATCCATTCATCTGTTGATGGACATGTAGGTTGTTCTTTTGTGGGTGGGGGTACCAGGGATCAAACTCAGGTTCTTGCGCTTGTGCTGCAGGCAGTGAAACCACTGAGCTAACTCCCTGGCCCCTAGGTTGCTCTTAAGATTTAGCTATTATGACAAGTCTCTGTTTTTGAAAGGGCTTTGGGCGGAAAAATACACCCAGACCCTCAGTGTCCCCCACTAGCCCAAAGTGCTGCCTCTGGTTTCTGTAGGTCACAAGGGAAGGGAAGTCACTCAGTTATGGTGGCTTTTCTGTGGGGCTGTAGCAGTGTGCCTCCTATGGAGGGCCTGTGTGGGAAAGGCTACCTGAAACAACTCAGATCCTATGCTACCTGTGGGTCCTTGCAGACTTGCTGGGGTCCCACTGTAGATAGCAGGCACCTGCATCTCTTGCCTCTTTCAAACACCTAGTCAAAAAACAGCAGAATTGAGCACACCACTCTGTACCCAAAGTGGTCTTCATTACTGGCCAGCTTCCTTTCGGTTGTCTCTTGCCACTGTTTGGGCATTTCCAGGCAGACATGGCAGTTCTGTTGTGGCAGTGGATGGACACAGCATTTTTAGATGGCAGGAGAACAGCAGTTCTTTCTAGCAGGCATTTCCATCCCTGGAGACAAAGACAGGGTAGCCAAGTCAGGACTACAGGTTCTCTGTTGGAAAGGAAACTCAGAGAAATGGTAGCTGGCAATAAGGGCTAACCACAGGCTGCAGCTGACTGCCTCTCAACTTCCCCCCCTTTCCCTCTGCAAACCTGCCTTGAGATGAAGGATGCAGCTGGGGCATCCCTGCCTTCCTGGAGTGAACATTCTGCAGCAGAATGGAAGGTGTGTGTTGGGGGATGGGGGTCATAGCAATATGATTTCATAATGAAATGATAGGCATGCATCACTTGTCATTGTTATATCGATGAGGTGATTTATCTCATGCTGACATAGAACAGTCCCTCAAGAAAGGGACTTGGGGCCTTGTGGGAGTGGGATTACCAGGTGGAGGGGTAGGGTGGGAAACTGGGGAGACAGCAGCTGGCCCCTTGGTAGGATTGTAGGGAGGGAAAGAGCCACTGAAATGTGCCAGTAAGTGGTTCCTGGTACTGGGCCCTTTGGGTTGTAGACTGGGAACAGTCTGGTTGTTCTCAGTGGGAGGTGCTGAAGGATTAAAGATGGCTCCTAGCTATGGCTTCACCTGAGAGTGCTTTCTACCCTAGGCCTGGGAGGGGGAGCTCACCTCTTGCATGGTGACCGTCCCCTGTCTCTCTGTGGCCCTGAAGCTGTACAGTGGGTCTGTAGGTTTCCTTTTGTCTAGCTGCAGGCACCAGGTCAGACCTCTGTGACTGCCTCTAGGACAGTGATGGCGAACCTTTTAGAGCTTTCAATAACAATCGGCTTTAGCACAGGTGCCATAGGTTTGCCACTCCTGCTCTAGGAGGTCCTCCAGGGCCCCCACCCATACCCTGTGGGGCCTACTCAGCAGCTCCTTTGCCTCCTTCTCCCCTTGGCCTGTCTGGCCCTCTCCACTCCTTCCAACCAACCAGTGGATCCAGTCATTGACTTTGTATTGTAACCTTTGTAACCCATGTATTTGAGTGGAGTTTCCCTAATCTGTCGGGGGTGGAGTCACTTGGGCTGGGGAGAAGGACTCAGCTGGGATCATTGCCTGTGAGCAAGGAGTACATGAATAGGAGTAGTCTTTATTTTCTTCCCCACTGCCTGACATGAACTTGGTAAATGATTTTTTTTAAACAGCCTTTTTGAGACAAAATGCATACCGTATAAGTGACCCATTTAAAATCCATAATACAGTGCTTTTTAACATATTCCCAAAGAGTACAGCCAATAACAGTTATTTTTAGAACATTTCACAATCTCTGAAAGAAACCCTGCACCTTTAACTGTCACCTCCAGGCCCCTCAACCCAAGGCAACGACTTTGCTTCTGGATTTGCCTATAGTCAGTGCTTTTGATACATAGACCTCCTTCCTAGCCAGCTCCTCCTCCCAGAGTCCTTACTTCTTGCCCTGCCCTCCAGTCACCTGAGCTGTCACTCATATCTTTACTGTGCTGTGTATCAGGATCTGCGATTGGTGGTGCTGACAGAGAACCTAGTGTGCAGCACTCAGGACCTTGCCGGCTACATAGTAGGCCTGGGCAGGTATTAATTGAGTGAATAATAATGCCAGAGAGGACATGGCTGGGTTGAGAGTGTGTCCTGGATTCTGAGGGAACTTGGGCCAGTCCCTTAGCTCCCTACTGTCCCATCTGGGGAGAGGCCAGGTATATATAACTTGATGTGACGTCACCCCAGAGCCGTGTACCAGAGGCCAGGAAAGTGGTACATTGTCAGACCAAGTAGAGATGGAGAGGTGCTTTCTGATCTATCCTGTGAACCTTGCAGGTGAGGCGCTGTGGGCTGGCTGAGGGGCCACATAGGATCTGGAATACACATGAGTTATAGGGCCACCTCCAACTTTTCCAGGCCACAAGTGGACTTCTGTGGGGTCGCTTGGGGCATGTACCTGCAGTGCCACAAGGAGAGAGTGAACAAGCTTGCCCTCCTGGGGACTCGCTGGGCACCACTGATTTTCTCAGAAAAAAATAGATCTCTGCTCCCCTTTGCTCTTGCCTTCCCAGTGGGGTTTCATTCTATGAACTCAGTCCTCCTGGGCCCTATCTGTCTAATCCCCAGCCCTCTGCCAGTACCCACTCCTGTATTTCATCAAAGCAAGCCTTGTTCTTCCTGCAGCCCACCCCTAATTCCTCAGGAGTAAGAGATTCTTTGAATGGCAAAAAGTAGAATAATGCTTAAAATTGATTACGTTTTATAGGCCAAACATTGTGCACAGCCCCACTTACCCAGTCGGCTAATAGGAAAAGTTGGTGCTCCCAGGGACCTCAAGTAACCTGCAGAAAAAGATAAGAAAAAAGTGTTGGTCCAGCCTGGAGGCTGTGACTTCCAGCAAGAAACCTGCCCTGTCTTAGTCACAGATTCTATAGCAGAATGAGGTGTTGTGAAGGGGCCTCCCAGTTTGGTGAGTTAAATAAATGCTATATTAAGAGGACCCATGGCCTGGGGATGTAACTCAGTGGCACTACGTCTGACTGGCAAGTGAAAGGCTGTAAGTTCAATTCCTGGTACAAAAAAAAGGACCCCCTAAGCTTAACCAGAGACCATTGGGTTAACAAGTTGAGGCTTCCAGTTTTCTTTTGTGTTGTTGCCCTCCAAAGGGTGGTAGATACATTGGCTTGGTTGTACCTTTTCCATCCCCTTTTTGCCAGCTTGTGTGGCTGGAAAGGGAGATGGAAGTCTCAGTGTCTGTCCTGTTCTTATAATTCATGTTGAGCTGTCACTGCCAAGGTCTTAGGAAGTAGGGACTCTGTGGACAGTAAAAATATAATAGTGCTCAACATTTATTGAAATACAATTCACATACCATAAAATTTATCCCTTTAAAATATATAGTTCAGTGGCTTTTTGCATATTCACAATGGAGTGTAACAGTCTCCACTATCTTATTCCAGAATGTTTTTATCACCCCCAAAAGAAACTCTATACTTGTTGGCAGACGTTCTTCACCCCTACTCCCCATTCCTAGGAACTATCAGTATGGTTCCTGATCTGTGGGTTTGCCTCTTCTAGATATTTTATGCAAGTGGAATTCTACAGTATGAGGGCCTTTTTTGTCTGGTTTCTTCGATTAGCTAATGCTTTCAAGGTTCATGCATGTTATAGAATGCATCAGTACATCATTCCTTTTTATGGTTAAATAATGTTCCATTGAATGGATAGACCACATCTCATTCATTCACTTATCTCTTGATGGACACTTAGGTTGTTACCATCTTTTAGTGGTTGTGAACAATGCTGTTAACAATTGGGTACAAGTTTTTATTTGAGCACCTGTTTTGGGGTTTTTTTGGATTAATACACCTTAAAATGGAATTGTGAGAGTTAATGGTAATTCTGCATTTAAAGAACTGCTAGGCTGTTTGCCAGAGTCCATCATTTTACCTTCTTGTGCAGGTTTTTATTTGCATTTCATTTTATCAGTTCTCACATACATTTGATGAGATATAGATGGAACTGTCAACATACCCACCTTTCAAATGGAAGAGTTGAAACTTGGGGTTTCTTGCCCTTGGCTGCATAGCTGGTCACTGATGCGTCTTTGGCAGCTATGGGCTTTGATCAGTAACACAGTGTCTTTCCCAGGCCCTGATTGCATTTTTAGGATGAGGACTTTGGATCGTGCCTTTCACATTATGTTCCTGGTGCCCAACACATGCCAGCACTCAACATTCATTGGCTAAAATGTTATTTTTTTCCCCTGATCTTGCTGTGTTAATCAGGAATGGGAGGGAAATAGCCTATGTCTTTAGGGTTCCTGTCAGGGGGGTTTCAGACTCTTGCAGGGTTTTATGTTCCTTTCCACACTGGAAGCTGCAGGTCCCCCTAACCCTCTTCAACCCCAGCATTGTACTCTCAACTATCTGCCTTGAAGACTCAGCCTGTAGCTGGGGAGTGGGAGACAGATAACTTCTTGCTTGTCAACTTGACTTATCTCTCTTACTCTGGTCCAAGGGCACTAATGACCTCCTCTGCCTTTTCTCCTCTAGGCCAAACCCATTTATGGTGGCTGGCTGCTCCTGGCTCCAGATGGGACTGACTTTGACAACCCAGTACACCGGTCTCGGGTAAGGAGTGAATCTTCAGGGCGAGAGGACCCAGACAGAGAATTTGCCCATCTGAGGGCAAATTGGTAGCCCGGGCAAGGGAAATAGGAGTTGAACAATGGACCCAGATGGCAGGAATCAGCAGGGAACTCTCCCTTCCCAATTTGTCAAACTCATAGGTCTCACAGAAAAAGTCTCAATTATATATAGTTATGCAGAGTCTTCTCCTCAAAATGAGATGCTCTCATGTGCATGTTGCCTGTTTTGTGGGTCAGCTTGACTCAAAACAGTTAAATGGAAGAGGCAGAAGAGCAATCGACCCCACTTTTGCATTATGCTAATTTTGGCTTCTAGTTTCTTTAGTGCCAAGGCTCTGCCTCCTACAGTTCTCTCCCAAGCCAAGGGCTCACACTTGAGCACCCATGAAAGGATCCAGGGCTGGAAGCCTGGGCTCAGCTCCTGCTAAACTTTTCATTATCCTTCTCTCCTGAGCACCCTGCCCAAGGTGATTCCCTGCTGAAGCAGTAAGATGGTTAAATCAGCATTGTCCTGACCAGTAGCTTGTTCCTCTGCTAGCAAGCCCATTTGGATTTGGCTTCAGTTAAAAAAATTGTCCTTTCTTTTTCACTCATTCTCTAATAGGTGCGAGTTGCTCCAGCTCTGCTCCCTTCCCATGTCGTATCCCTGGAGCTCCTTTCCCTTCCCCCTGGTATCTGCTATTCAAACCCATGTGGGGTGCTTGGGGCTGTGTATTCTGGCCCCACAGACCTTGCATTATGTCTCTGGTCTTTGGACTTCCTTCCAAAGTGGGTTCTGATTTTGAAGATAGCGTATAGGAACCTTGGAAATGTTTCTGGGAAACATGTCCAGACAGCCTCCCCTAGACATTCAGCCTGGAAGCATTCTCTGCAGGACAAGGCCCTTTGAAGCCTTGTTCTTGGTACTGCCCAGGTGGGAGAGCTCCAGACAACAGGTCCAGTCAAGTTACACTTTCCAGGGATCTAATCACCTTGGTGTTTTCTGTTAAGGTTGTACAGAATTGCCGTTTCTGGCTTCTGATAAGGAAAGTCGTTATTACAAATGAAGTAAGTCTGAACCAAAGCAAAAAGACATAATATCGTGGTTAGTTCTGTGGCTTTTATTGCCAGTGAAGATCTGAATGATGTTGGACTTTTTGAAATGTTAGGCATAAGTTCTGGACCCTTCTGATGATCTTGAAGTCAGAAGCTGTGCCTGTTAATCATAGGCCAACAGCCTCTTGTAGACAAGGCTTTTCTTCACACAGAAAGGCAGATATCTACTCTCATAGGCCTTTTCATTCCAGCTCTCAATAGCATTTAATAGCTGGTGGCACCCCAGTGGCCTGGTCTTTAGGTAGAGAGAGAGAGAAACGTCTTTACAGTTGGTCGAACCCTGGATTGTGGATTGTTTCCACTGGTGCCTGCTCTCTTCCCTTTTGATTTTTGATACCTCATTTCCCCCGAATTCTAGAGCCTGTTTGCCTTCTCCTTGTCTCCCAGTAGATTATCAGAATAACCCCTTTTATAGCAGTTTTCTCAGATTTTTTTTTAGAAGTGGTAAATCAGTGCCTTGACATCCTCAGGTTATTCCAGATTATGTCAGATCATTCATCTAATAAATGTCAGTGTGCATCATGTGATAGCTCTGTGCCAGCTGCCATAAGAAATGCAGAAAGGTGACCACATGTAGTTTCTATATCCCAGGAGTTTCCAAATTTTAAAAAGAGGCTTCTTGTTAAACCCCAGTAACTCATGTGGAACTACAAGTCACTCATGTGATTTGGGCCCCTCTCCTGGCTCCAGCCTGGCTAGGGAATCACTGTGCTTATGCTCAGGACTGTCTTTTCCTGCCACCTGTCCCAGAAACACAAGCAGTGAAGCCAGTGTACCACACATACAGGTTTGTCAGATATGGGGGCTCAGCCAGCCAGGACTTGGGGGCAGGACCCCTGACACCACCATCCCCACCCCCCGCAAACCATCAACTCTGTGCTTCATTGCAGAAATGGCAGCGACGGTTCTTCATCCTTTATGAGCATGGCCTCTTGCGCTACGCCCTGGATGAGATGGTGAGTGTTCTAGCCTGTTCCCTGTCCTTGGCCTTCATTAAGTTCCTCTGTTGTGGTGTCATAAGTAGCATGGTGTGTGAGTGATCAGGTTTCTGTTTGACAGTCTAGAGTGTTAATAATTTGTGGCCCCATGGAGATAGCTTTGAAAACCTAGACCCTGGTGAAAGCCTAGACCAGTGGTGGCGAGTCTATGGCACATGTTTTTTTGTTGTTGTTGTTCTTTTTTTAAGACAAAAAATGTTAATGTGTGAGTTTTTTCTAAACTAAAATCTCAGTATGCAGGTTTAATTGCAGTGTTGGCACTTTGCAATATATAAGTGGGTTTTGGGTTGCAGTTTGGGCATTTGTCTTTATAAGGTTCACCATCACTGGCCTAGACCTTGGGTTTGAGAGTTGTCTTCTTTGGGGTCGTGGTGAGAGGAAGTTGCTTCTGGTCAAGGTTGATAAGAGTTTGGACTTTGGCATTGGGGAAAGCAGGGGCAAAGTCCTCAGTCTCAGCAAGGACTTGCACAGGCTCTGGAGCTGCAGGCACATATGGGAGGCAGGTGGCTTCAAATGCTGTCTTTTGAGAGCTACCTTCGTAGCTGTAATTGGTTTGGGTTGTCCCATTTAATCTTGATGTGGATTTTCTTAGCTGACATTAGATACTCTCTAGTTCTGAGGTCAGTGTTATTCTGGTCATTAAACTAGGAGCACACTGATTCCTTCCTGCTGTCAGCTACCTGGTTTTCCACCTGCCTTCTGGGCTGAATGAGTGTTGGCTGCTCTTGCTCCAGGGGCCAGACCCTCAGCTCAATGTGGTAGTGTGTTTTGGCATTTTTCTTCTACCTATATGATCTCCTGCCTTTTTCTGTGTAGGAAATTTCTCTCCCCTCACTAAAGCATGACTGCATTTACAACACCTTGGAGATAGAAGCTTTGACTGCTTTGTCCTGGACCATCTGAGTGAGTGAGTGCGTGTATGTTTGTGCATGTAGTGGGCACCATTTGAAAACGAGGACTCCTCGGAAGACTCAGTCACACCATGTTAAACTGGCTGACTCCATCTGTCCCACACAGAAATTGTTTCTTTGCCACAGTGGTAAGAGACTTCTGGAGTAGAGGTGGAGATGATGAGTGTTCCAAGGACCTTCTGGGACATTGGGACACTGCAATTTTGTTACGATCATTACAGCTTACATGTGCAAAGGCTATAAGTAGGCTCATTTACACACTTGAATCTTGTTTTCTCTGATGTGGTACTTTCTCTGCTTTTGTTCCTAGAACCATTAATAGGTCTCCTTGTCATTCTTTTTGGTAAAGATAGTATTTGTGTAGTGTGAATAGACTGGAAAGTATTTTGCTGTGGAGCCATTTGTGGTCCAGAGTAGTTAGAAGGGGATGGATTGGAGGTGAGCGCTGATGAGTGGTGACCTTGTTAGGGGCAGGAACAGGTAGCCCACAAACACTCTTCTCCATGAGGCAAGAGGTGGGCCTATAGGACAGGTCCCGCTGTACCTGTGGCATCCTCCTATCCTGGCTGTCATGTGGGCAGCAGCACTGGGGTCAGGACTCCTACAGGCTTTAAGGTTTACCTTGTCTTCCCTATACATAACCGATTTGTTATTAAGTCCCACAACTGACTGACAGCATAGAAGGAGCCTCTGGAGGTCACCAGATGACATTCATGCAAAGCTGGGGCTATGTACCCTTCTGAAGAACAGAGCTCCTTGGATTTTCTTTGGTGACTGATTGTAACAACCAGAAAATCTTTTTTGAAGTCCAACAAAATCCATTATTCCCTTTGGCCCAGGTGCATAAGCACAAAGAAGTAGCTACTGGGCTGCGTCTGTGTGGGCACAGACACAAAGTGTGTGCTGTCCCAAGCACCACTCCTCAGTAATCTAGGCCATCAATCCAGGAGTGCCAACACTTGTGGTCCACAGTGGTTTCCCAATAACCTAGACCTGAACTGGTAGTGTTTCATGTGGCACTGGGGCAAAGATGGCCCTGTGGCAGAATGTGGAGAAAGAAAGAAGCCCCAGGAAAGACTTGTCCTAAAGAGTGCGTGTTGGGGCGATGCTCAAAGCTGAAAGCTTTTGGCCATGAACCACTTTCTGGCAGATGACTTTGGAGCTAGAAGACTGACAGGGCAGCAGTTAGTGCTGTTCTGCCCAGGAGATGGATGGTGCATGTATGCAGCACCTCTGGGAATAAAATAGTGTTGCTTCTATGAGTGAAAAAGAACTGTGCTAGTTGTGTTGAAATGCCTGTAAAGTGTCACCTCTACCTTCTAAGGCTTTTCCTTATATCAGGAAGGTCACATGAGGACTTACAAGAAGGTGGTTGGGATGGAGGCCAGGTGGGAGGAGGTCGGCAGAAAGAAGCATGGAGACTCTTTTTTTTTTGGTACCGGAGATCGAACTTGGGTCCTTGCACTTGCAAGAGACTCTTCTTATATAGATTGAAGAGGCCTGTTTCATACCAACCTGGTGGTCTGCGCTGGGGTTTCTCCTTCACGGCTATTCCCCAGGAGGAGCAGTATAGAGCTCAGGTGCTGCTCCAACTCCCAAGTTTAGCCTTCTTGCAGCCGAGAGTCTTAACTCCTTCTGGGCCAGCAGGGTCCTGAGAACTGGACCAGGAGAGTGTCTGCTGTCAGGCTCGTGAAGGCTAAATTCTAGAGTCTGGAAGCCTTTCCCTGTAAGTGCCAAGAACAGTGGTCCTCAGCAGAGGTGGTGTGTTTCAGGGTCTGGTGGATCCTACTGGCATAAGGGAGTGGAGGCCAGGGATAGCTCCTATCATAAAGAAGGTATCGGCCCAAAATGTTAAGTGTCTAGGCTTGAGGAGCCCTGAGTGATTTAGTCAGTGGTTTTTAAATTTTTTTTTTTTTTTTTTTTTTTTTTTGGTGCCAGGGATCGAACCTTGGACCTTGTGCTTTCAAGGCAGGCGCCGGAACCATTGAGCTAAATCCCCGGCCCGGTTTTTAAATTTTTAATTTATTTTTTAAAATTAAAATGTAAGTTTGATTTCCTGATTAGCTCTGTTCTTCAGCAGCATAAATTCACCTGTCATATTTCTTGGAGTGAGGGAATTGTGGCCTGTTGGTGGTACAGGAAGTTCCAGTTGTAGAATGAGTGGGCCTGTTCCTAGTCTGAGGGGTCTCAGTGGGCCCCCTGTGCATCAGGCTACCCAAGAGCTAGCAGAACTGTCTGTGTGTGTCTCTTGACCATAGTATGTCCGATAATGTATTTAGACCACCATGCCTACAGGGTAGCTCCATTTCAGTGTTTGTCTTTAAAAACAGCAGACTCTGGCCCCTCTGGTACTCCTGGTCCTGCTAGGCTTAGCTCCAGTCTGATCTATTGTACTCTTTTTTTTCCCGTTAAGTTTATTGGTACATTTTAGGTATGCAATACAGTTACATTCATCATTGGGATCATGTACCTTTACGTGATATATCTTGGTTCTTATTTTTTCCCCATTCCCCTGCCCTCCCTTTACCCCCTCCACTCTTCCCTATTTACAGAGACTTTGTTTCCATTTTTTTCCTTTTCTCATATTTTTCTTTTCCATTCTTCCCTTTCCCCTACTCCCTTAGACCTTTTCTTTCTATTTCACAATATCAATTATACGTTTTGATGCGTATTTACACTTTTAGTTTTTCACACCAGAGAAACTGTTACACATGAGTGTCTTATTTATTTCACTTAAGAGTATGGCCTCAATGTCTATTGTACTCTTAAACTGTAGCATTTTTGTGGCTGGTCTGTTCCTATAACACATAGTCACAATCTGTTTTGAATTGTTATTTGACTTTTATTCAATATTACTATTTGTTTTCATTTGTTTAAATGTTATTTTACCATCTAGACTGATACCACCCCCCACACACACACATCGTTGGGCCCCTGATAATTCTTGGTATCTCTACATTGTCTGGCATGAGGTTTGGGCATACCAGATCTGGTAAATATTTATGGAGTTGAGCTCCACAACTTTGTGGTGCATTGCTACAGAATTTCTGCTCTCAGCTTGAGAGGGGAGGAATTGGGTGGGAAAGAAAAGAGGGTAAGATGAGGGGTGATCCTAGTACAATGTGATGACTCTAAGTGGTTACCCTGCAGAAGAGAAGAACACCCTCCAGAGACCTCTGAAGAATGTTGAGGAGAACAGTTATCTCATTTTCTCTGGGCTGGGACCTAGAGAGGCAGATGGGTGTCTGGGGATTGCAGTACAATAGCAGGAGAGTAGCAGTCCCAGTTCTGGCAAGGCTGCTTTAAGAAGCTCTTTCTGCTTAGGGACCTTGGCTGGATGGGGCAGGCAGGCTGACTTTTGCCTTTCTGGGCAGCTCCGAAATGGGACTCACTTTTGGGAAGTCTCTTCTCCTTATTTGGGAAATCTCAATTGGTGGGTGTGGAGAAGTGGCAGATTTCCCAAAAAAGGAAAGGAAACTTCCCCAATCCAGCTGAGGTGAGGTGGGCTCAGAGTAGCCTCACAGACAAGTAGCAGCCTGAGAAATCTGCCTGGGCCTCCAGTTTTTCTGGAGTGGATCAAGTGAAGAGTCTAAACTCAAATTCCCACCTCTCTCCTCTGCTTGTTTCTGCCCCCAGTGAAGGTTGCCCATGACTCTACCAGCTTCTGCTTTTCCCAGTGTTCTTGGAGACAGATAAAAATATCTAAGGTGCTAATGGTGTCTGTTCTGAGCCTCCAGAGCTCCACTGTGGGCCTATTCTCTCCCTTTTCCCTCTTGGAAGCGAGGCAGAAAGATGACCTAGTGATTTGTTTTTGATTGTGATAAAATACATGTAGCATTAAATTTACCATCTTAGCCATTTTTAAGAATACAGTTCAGCAGAGCATGGTGATACACGCCTGTAATCCCAACACTTGGGAGACTGAGTTAGGAGGATCACCTTGAGTTCAAGGCCAGTCTGAACTACACAGCAAGACACTGTCTCAAAAAAACAAAACAACACAGATAAATGGCATCTCACTGTTATGCAGCCGTCACCACCATCTGTCTTCAGAGTTCGTTCATTATCCCAAACTCCATCCTTATTAAACACTGACTCCTCGCCCCAGTCCATGCATCCACCATTCTACTTTCTGTTTCTGTGAATCTGACTCCTCTAGGAGCCTCATACAGGTTGGATCCCCCTTACCAGAAATGCTCTGGCAGGGGAGTTTCAGATTGTGGATTTTTTTTCTGTCAAATTTTGGAATATTTATATGATGAGATATCTTGGGGGTAGGACCCAAACCTAAAAGAGAAATTCACTTGTGTTTTATACATACCTTATACATATAGGCTGAAGGTAATCTTACCTACATTTTGATGAGTGCTTGTCACTTGAGATCTGGTGTGGAATTTTCCACTAGTGGCATCCTATTGGTGGTCAGGAAGTTTCAGAGTTTAGCAAGGCATGGCATATGTTTAATATGTAATCCTAGCACTGTGGTAGGCTGAGGCAGGAGGATCACAAGTGAGCCCAACCTGAGCAACTTAAGGAGACCTGTCTTAAAAAAAAAAGACTGAGGATGTAGCTTAATGCAAAGAACCCTGGGTTCAGTCCCCACCAATTCCAAAAGAAAAAATAAAGTTGTTTCAGAGTTTTAGAGCTTAGAGCTGCTCGCCTTGTATAAATAGAATCATATAATATGTGGTCTTTTGGGGTTTTTTTTAATTGTTTCTTGCTTGATTTAGTATAATGTACTCAAGGTTCATCTGTTGAAATATGTGTTAGAGTATCTGCTGCAGGGTGCAGCCAGGAATCCATGCTTGACTAACTATTCCACATCACCTTTAGGGAGTGCTTCCTTCGAGCTCTGGCTTTGTTTTCTCTAGTCCAGAGCTGTGCCAGGCAGGTTGCCCAAGCAGGTAACTGCTTGCCCTTCCTTCAGTATTGGGACCCCTTGGCTATCTGTCTGATACTTTGGTGACCATAGTGACTGAAGTCCATAACAAAAACCAGTAGTTGAGGACACACAACCATAGGAAGTCTCTCTTGAGAGGGTCAGGCCTGTGGGGATTCACATGGACACATGGAGATTAAATGCAATAGCAGAACCATGATGCAGTTGCTGTAAAAGTCAGTGGCGGGGGGCATAGAGAAGTCTTCTGGGAGGAAAGAGGTGGCACTGGCCACCTTTGCACTTGTTGTAGAGGTTTGGAAGGAGCAATATGCCTGACTTGGTCCTTGGGTTGGTTGGTTGTGCATATTCTGTAACATAGTTCTCACACTGACATTGCCTGATGGGTGTTAATGTCTATGTCACAGAGGCAGAGAGGTCCAGAAGGTTCACAATAGTCCCTTAACCTAGAGGGATGTATTCTAAGACCCCTAAAACCACATAGTACTGAGCCCCATATATACTGAGTTTCATGTACATTCATACCTATTATAAAGTTATAAATTAGGCAAAGTAAGAGATTAATAACAACTAATAAATAGAACAGTCAGTAACAGTATACTACCATAAAAATTATGTGAATGTGGTCTCTCAAAATATCTCAGCCATCTCGCTTATCAGATTTGTTACTGCAGTATCTCAGGGCTTGTGTTCAAGTAACCTTTAGTTTACTTAAAAACAGCCCCACAGCACAGGAGTAATGATGTGTGTGATTGAGACATGCCAAAGAGAAGCTGTAAAGTGCTTTCTTTACCTGAAAAGGTGAAAGTTCTCAACTTAATAAGGAATGAAAAGTCATATCTTGAGTTTCTGGGATCTACAGTAAGAGCAAATCTGTAAAATCATGAAGAATGCAAAAGAAATTTGTGCCTGTTTTGCTACCTGGTTGGTTACAGAAGGGACAGTTGTGATAAGGAAGACCACTGTATAGGTGAACCAAAGGGAACTGGAACCACTTTCTCACTGTTGTTAAATGGTTGGAGGACAGAGGTACAGCTTGGTCATTTGCTAACAAGTGCGACATGTTTATTTCTAAATTACTGTGATACATGAAATATCACCCATTGGGATGGAGCACATACATGTGGGAATATTTCTGTGTCTGTGGAATCTTTGGTATGATGTTCTCTGGAAACTGGGGCCCAAGCCTTAAGCTGGTTCCCCCTCCCAGCCCCTTACATGAGCTGGGAAGTTGGGGAAGGAATTTGGGACACAGCTTGTGAGACTATCTATGGGATAGTGGCAGGAGTCTTCCTCAGGTTGCTTTTTCTCCTAATTGTCAGTTCTGTATGCTGGCCCCGGTAGTATTTCATTCATATGGAACCACTAGGGGGTAGAAGCCACTAGTGGGTGATCATGGGGCTATGGGACAGCAGTTGGAGGGATTCTAGCTGTGACCTGACCTAGACATTCCATGTTATGGGTGAAGAAACCAGGGTTAGAGTGTGACTGACGCTGGCCCCTGGGGGCTGAATAACAGGTATGAGTAGCAGCCAGGTCTGGTCAGCAGCCTATGAGCTGCCCATCAAGGAGGGAAGGGTAGAACAAGAAGGAGCCACATAGAAGTTGGTGGAAGAGTTTGGAGATTGTGAGCTGCTATGGTTTGGATACGTGTCCCCTAAAGGTCCATAAATAAAGATAGTATCCTAGGGTGGCCCTACTGGGAGGTGTTGTAGACTTTTAGGAGATGGGGCCTAATGGGAGGTCCTTGGGCCATCAAGGGTGTGCTCTTGAAAGGGGTGTGGGATCCTGGTTTCTCTGTGCTTCTCTGCTTCCTGGCTGGAGATGTGACCACTTACTCTGACATATACTTCCCATTATAATGTGCCACTTGAACCTCCAGAACTGTCAGCCAAAATAAACCTTTTTTACTTTATAAGTAGCCCAGATCAAGTATTTTGTTACAGTGATGTAAAGCTTTCTAATGCATATGCCTCTACTATAGGTGTCCCACATGGATATGTAAACTTTTCATAGAGTGAAGAAGCTAGAGAAGACCCTGCTGGAAGGAGTTAGCCAGGCAGAGAGGGTCAGAAGGGAGGCACAAGTCAACCTGTGCAGTTGGTTAGAAGATTCTGCAAGTTACCCTGAATCATCAAGAAAGCCAAAAGAGGATAGTCATTTAGATTATACTGAGTCCCCCTTCCAGGGTTCCTTGTTCTCAGGACACCTGTTTGAGCATGGAGAGCACCTTGCACTTATTTCCCTGTGGGTGTTCCCTGTGGGACAGTGGGCATCTGAAGGGCTGGCCTTGAATCTAAGGATATTAGTCATAACCCCTCAGTGCATGGTGGGTGACTAGCGGTGGATCCATCTGCTATCCTCCTCCACTCTGGTGCTTGAATCTCTGTTGTAAACACTTTAAGTAGGCCTCTCTGCAAAAATCCGCCTTCAAGTTTCAGATCACATTGAGAGGCTTAGTGACTTTGAGTGCCCAACAAGTGCCTTTCTGTCTTGAGACTGTCTGGTATACTTACCTTCCTCCCCAGAACCACACATGGCACTTAACTGCCCACCCATGTCAGTGCCATAATTAGATCCCTGGATACTTTCCCCTGATTTCCCAGTATGCCTGCAGTTACGCAGTGGGAGACTTTTAAGGCACCACAGTGACTGTGCGTCTTGCCCACTAGGGTGCTGTCTAGTCCTTTGCTTTGTGCACAGCTCTTGTTAAAGGAAGGAAGTGAGGGAGATGGTGCGAGCAGCAGTTCTGTGGGTTAGTGGAGGGGTTCTGCTGGGGAAGCATCAAGAAGATGAACTATGATTGGCACCCTGGGCGCTGTCTGCAGAGCTGGGGGTGGACTTCCCCACAGCAGGTGCCTGGAACCCTGTAGACTGTGACAGTGGGCTGGGCAGTTCCCTCATGTGGAGAGAGGAGGGCTTGGAAATGAGAAGCTCTGATTAATTGACTAGGAAACTAATTATGTAGCAGCAAGGAAAGAACAGTTGGGAAAAAAAGTCATTTTATGGGCATTCACAACAAAAAAAACCATTTAGGTTTGAAGAAGCAAAGCCAATTGGCTAATGCTAGTTCATAACTAAGCATGCAACACTTGTATATATAGAACTGGGCAGCACAGTGCCAGGCTGCCACATCCTGCAGGGCAAATCTCTTCCATCCTTACTCTTTTGGGCCCCCTCACAGTGGGCCCAGCCATTGAGCCTGACCTGCCTGCTGACCAGGCCTTTTGTTTGGGACTTTGCCAGGACACAGGTAATACTTTCAGTTAGAAAACTGTCAGCAGGGCCAGTCAACTGAAGGCATCAATTGTGGGCAGGCAGCTTAATATGCCAGTGCCTTAATCTTCCTGCCCTCTTCTGCCTCAGAACCCCCTTTAAGAGGATCTTTTCTTTGGCCAGGAAAGGGAGGGAAGGGGGGAATGTCTTTAGTGATGGTTTGAAGCTCTGTGAACCAGGGAGGGGTGGTGCTGGCAGGGTCTGAGAGACGCAGGTGAGCTAAATGGGGATCTTAAGGAAGAGATGTCTTCACATCATGTCATGTGCTCACCTGCTCTGAGGTGTCAGAGTGAACTACAGGTGGTTTCCTTCTGGGGAAAAGTGCTGATCACACTGACAGCATGGTAGGTGTGCTGTTTTCCTGTGGCTCCCATAACAAATTGCCACAAACTTAATGGCTTGAAACAACATATATTCGTATTTATTCTCTTACAGTTCTGGAGGCCAAGAGTCCAAGCCAAGGTGTGGATGGGGCTAGTTCCCTTGAGGGCTCTGGGGTGAGTCCCTGGCTCTGCCCTCTACAAACTCCAGTGGCCGCTTCCTCACCTCCTTGTAGCCTCCTGTTTCTATCAGCATCTCTCCCTTTTGTGTGTCAAACCACTGCTGCTCGCTCATAGAGGAGCCTTGGTATTACATTTAGGGCCCAACTGGGTAGATCAGGGTCTGCTTCCCATGTGAGGAGCCTTAGTTTAATCATAAAGGACCTTTTGCCAAGTACAGGAATCCCCAAGTTCTGGGGATTAAGCCATGGGTATCTTTAGGGACCACTATCCAGCCAGCCACAGAGGGAGCTGCTGCAGAAACAGAAGGGCTTGTGGGTTCTGCCTGGATAGTTTCCAGAGAGATGATGCCAGCTCAGAAGGGCTATAGTGGCATTCTCAAGCTGGCCAGAATAACAGTGGGGAATGCCATCCCCTTTCCAGCAGACCTATCACTTTTGTGTAGCTCCTCCTCACATTGTATCTCCCCTCTCTTCTCTCTGGCCCTCTATTGAAGGAACTCAGCAGGGGATTTAGGGTTGCTGCCACCATCTAGACTTGAGCTAGCACAGATAAAAAGGAAGGAGAGAGGACCAGGTCCCTGATGGATGCTATAGTCCCTGCTTGGGGCCAGCATCTTCCTCCTGACAGGGTATCTGTGTTTTCAGAGTGGGGCAGAATCAGGGAATATTTGTGTACAAAAGGACCTGGAAGAGCCAGGCCCTTCTACAAATGACAGTGAAAGATGGGTTTGCCTGGATTGTGGCAGCTCAAGTCAGCTTATGAGGCAAGCTCCTCAGAGAGGATGATGCATTAGGCTTACTGCTGAGGTCCTGTTCATTAAGGAGGGGTGGGGAAGAAGAAAAGACCTCTTTAGAAAAGACCTTAGGAATCTGTCCTGGTCTAGGGTTTACTTAAATAAAAGATGCAGAATAAGCCTGGGCCACCAAAGTGAAGGAATAGGGCAGAATAGGTGGAAGAGGACAGAAGTTCCCCAGACCATAGGACCTTGAAGGACTTTGTGCAGTTATAGCTGTGATCTACCTCAGTTGGTCTCACAAAGCAAGCTTGTCCTGTTGGGCAGACAGGTCTGAGAGGCACAGATCTTCTCCTCCATCCCTCTGAAGGTAATTTTGCTTCTGGGCTTCTGTCTGTACCTCTGCTTAAATGGGAGGATGGTGGGCGGGCTGCCCTCCAAAGTCTTAACACACAGTGAGTTATTCTCTTCTTGAATCTACTGAGAGGGTGCCTAGCTAGCTGAAGATGCAGAAATTGGTAGGGTCTTTTGGTACTGTGCCTCAGTTAAAGAGATGCTGCTAATGCTTATCCACATGGTACAGGGTTGCTCATAGAACACAGAGGTTGTCACAGACACAGACCCTAGGCTCACCTCTTCTAGGTGCAGCCTACATTGCTTGAACTAGCTACCCTTAGTGATCAGCACCAAAGTTAAAAGAAATCATGTGTTGGCTGGAGTGTAGCTTAATAGTAGGGTACTTACCTAGCATGCGTAAAGCTTTGGGTTCCGTCCCTAACACCACAGAAAAAGAAATCATGTACCAACCACAGTGAAAGCTTTTCTCACTGTATTTGCATTAAATCCTCCAAATAGCCACCTGGAGAGGGCAGTGACTTACCCAAGGTCAAGGATTTTTCCAGGCAGAGCTGGCATTCTTGCCTGTAGCCATGGGGGATAGACCCAGTAGGTGGAGCTGTTCTGGCCAAGAAATCCCATAGCCTTACCTGGTTAATGTTTAAAGACTGCTGTTGTGCTAGAATGAGCCAGATCAGAAGCCTTCACACCTTTGTGGAGTGATGGGCAGAGCCACTGTTGGGTGGCTGATACCTGTTGAGAGCATGAAGTACTCACAGCTAGCAAAGGGCCTTGCTACTTCTTAACTTCATTCCCTGAGGCAGCTGAAGTCTGAAGATACTGGGCACTGTGAGGTCTATGGCATGCCCACTCATTTCATCTAACTACTAGTGACCTTTCAGCAAGGGACACAACCTGCAGCACCACAAATTCTGTTCTGGTCTCGGTGACATGGGGCTGCTCTAGCTATAGCTGGAAGGATCAAGATAATGGTAAACACATGTGGTGTTAGAAAAGAAGGCCCTTGAAGAAATGCTCTAGTTCAGTCCTCACTTGTGACAGATGAGGAAACTAAGACCCAGAGGGGAGAGTACATCTCCACAGCCACCTGCCAGTGGATTCCTGCCTCTACCAGTGGTTCTCACAGCTGTGATTTGTGTGAACATGGCAGGCTCCTTAAAGAGCTGGTGAGCTGCCAAGGTACAGATGTGCCTCGTCATGTCCATCCAGCAGACCTTTCCATGTACACACTATGCTGGCTGTTCCAGCACAGTAGCTAGATGGTATGTCCTGGTCCGAGCCCCTTTCCTTGTGCCCTGCCTGACTTTGGGGCTGCTGTGACTCCCCAGGATCAGTGGGGAGGAAGTAGGCAAGAGGCTGTGATGGGAGATCAGGGTCAGGGGTGTGAGAGTGGTGGGCTTATTGTGAGACTCCTCTGGTATCTTGGCTTTTGAGAGCCTATTCTGAGATGGAGAACAGAGCACAGTTCATGCTGTATGATCAAGGGTTAGGAAAACAGCAACCCAGACACACTTGGGTGAAGTTCTGTATGAAGGCTGGCATTTGGGAGAGTGAAGTACAGGTGGTAGTCAGACGTGGATCTTCACCGTTTCACAGTGAAGCCATAGCACTCTGCTGAGCATCATATCAGAGCCCTTGACTGGAAACAACCCCTGCCAAAGACTTCTTTGATCCTCCATAGTACTCTGTTTCAGTTGCCTGTGTCATCCCATTTCTCTCATCCAGCATGTCCTCTGTAGCATCCCTCCCACCCCATGTGGGCAGTGTGGCAGACACACAATACAGTTTTCAACCAGACTCATATGGCTAGATGTTGAACTCTCAGTTTGTCATCCAGACCTGTGCCAGTTGTATGGAGTTACATGTCAAATGGCCATCGCTAGAGCTGCAGAGAGAGGAGTGGTGCAGTATATGGCAATGCACTGTGGTTAGCTGTATGTCAGGTGGATGCTGCCTTGCATTGTGTGAAACATCCTGTGGACAACACCACATTCTCAGAAGGTCAGTTTGCAAAGGCAGGCATTAGGAATTTGTCTTCTCACTCTCCTTCCTAGTGTGGGAGTTCCTGAGGGCTTTCCAGTGCTTTTCATTTCTCTTCTTTTGCTTCTATCCATGTTCTCTCTTCCCCCAGCCCATTGAGTTCAGCTTGCTGTGCCAAGCAGAAAAGGGAGAGTAGATAAATGTTTGCTCTTTGGGTGTCTCAACTGTTTTTCCCTTTTTTCTTCAGAGGATCTGTAGAGAAAGATAGTATTATAAGGTGATGCCAGTGGCCAGCCAAGCTGTCTGCTTGGCCTGTCATTTGTCCTGCTGCTATGGGCCCCGAGGAGGAGAGTAGGATGGTCACACCAAGGGTGGACTATCCTCATTGCCTTGTCATCTGCAGAAGGGACAACTGTGGCCTTGTGCCTGTGTCTTGTTGGCTTGTTCCTCAATTTCCCAGCCATTTCGGAGTCACAGGTGTGTGCTTTCAGGATTCCTCAAGGCAGGCTGCACCAGTAGTTTGAAGAGATGGAAGAGAGTTGACATTTGTTTTATAGAGTATGCACCCATAGGTAGAACCCACATACATGAATGTTGGATAAGCACGTGGTAATTTGGGTCCTCCTTGTTTCCTTCATATATAGTTAGCCTTTTCCCAGCTAGAAGAAAAGTATTCACCCAATTTTAGAACACATGTACTTACTTGGTTTAAATGTTTTATTTACCTCAGAATCAAGTATATGAATTATATAATGTCTTGGAGGCTTGGAAGCGATTTTTCCATGTGACTCCTTCAGGCAGCTGAATGAACTTCCCTTCAGTGAATGTCCTCAGTAAAGATGTGATAGGAGGGCTGGGGATTTAGCTCATTGGTGCTGCCACCTGCCTCAAAAGTGCAAGGTCCCAAGTTCAATCCCTAGTACAAAAAAAAAAAAAAAAAAAATGTTGGAAAGATATGATAGGAGAACATTTCTTAAGAGTATAATACCAGGAGCACACCCGCTGGAAGTGCCCACTGCTGGATCTGGTAACCTGGAGGCCTCTGGGCCCTTACCAGTCCCCAAGTCCTTAGAAAGTTAACTACCTTTTCATTGACGTGAGAGTGGGTTTTTTCCCCTTTTTGGAGGGAGGAGGTGTTATATACCCTTTTTTCTCTTTGTAGGTCAGTGGTACCCTTGGATCTTGTGTTTTCCTGAACATATAGAGAGGCTGAAAATGGACACAGATAGGTATTTTAGTCATTTTTGGGCTTTAATTCTCCAAAGCAATATATGTGCATAGTTTAAAAAGTCAGATATGTAGCAACTAGACTGGGCCTTCCTGCCCCTGTGTCCAACTCCCAGGAGAAGCTGTTCCCAACCTCTGTAGCCAGGGCATGCTAGTTACCCCTGTGTTCATAAGTAACATTTTTATTGCTACTTCTTGAATTTCAAAATATGGTGTCTATTGATTTTATGCACTGTAAAATAGGGTTTAGTCCTTTTTTCTTGTCTGCCCTTCCGTACATGCACATCCACACACATGTATGCAGACATGTATACAATCACAGCTTTTCCCACTCTTCCTTCTGCCAGAATGGCCATACTGAGTAAATATTGAGCTTAAGTCATTTCATTATTATGTCAATGTAAAAAGTGTATACATCAAGCCATATAATACTCTTGGATTGTCTCCTTTCTCATACAGCATTTAATTTTTCTTGCCATTAATAGTCACCTTCCACCACCTTCATTTGTTTGCTTTTCTTTTTTACTATCCCTCCCTATTGAACTCTAAACTTTTTGTCAGAATTGCTGGACAGCTGCTTAAGACAGTGATTCTTTGTTTGTCATAGTAATACCCCCCATGTGAGGCCTTCTGCCACTTTACAGTTAATTGTTCCAAAATTCGTGATGAACACAATTTTCCCTGTAAGAAATAATAGAATTTCCAGATGCAGTGATGCATACCTGTAATCTTAGCACTCGGGAGGCTGTCAGGAGGATCACCACAAGTTTGAGGCCATCCTGGGCTACATAGAAAGTTCAAGACCAGCCTGAACTACATAGCAAGGCCCCGTCTCAAAAAAGAAATCATATAGCACATGGAGGCAATACTCTTAAGTGAAATAAATAGGACACACATGTGTAAATACCGAATAGTTTCTCTGGTGTGAGAAACTGAAAGTGTAAATAAGGACTAAATGTATAATAGGTCATGTGAAATAGGAAGAAAAGGGGCAAAGGGGAAGGAAGTGGGAGGGCTAGGGGAAAGGATAGAAGGGAATGGGATTAATATGAGAAAATGGAAAAATAGGAACAAAATCTTTGTAAATAGAGAGGACTGGAGGGGTTGAAGGGAGGGGAGGGCTGGGCAGGGGTGAAAAATAAGAACCAAGGGAGACTATGTAAGGGTGCAAATTTCCAATGATGAATGTCATTATATTGTATACCTAAAATGTACCAATTATTAGAATGAATAATCGATAATGTAAAATAGGAAGAAAAGGTCCAAAGGGGTAGGAGTAGTGGGAGGGGCAGGGGCGGGGGAAAGGAAAGAAGGGAAAGGAAAAAATGATGAGAAATGGAAAAATGGAAATAAAGTCTTTGTAAATAGGGAAGGATGGAGGGCGTGAAGGGAGGGCTAGGAATGGGGAAAAAGTAAAACCAAGATGCATTATATAAAGGTACAATTCCCAATGAGAAATGTAATTGTGTTGTATACCTACAATGTACCAATAAAAGAATTTAATACAAAAAAAAAAAGAAAAAAAGAAATCATATAATTAGAAATAATTCGTGAAAATTCCCCTGAACTTTCACATTTTACTGGGCTAATACTAGCCTTTTAGGATTAGTGTTATCACTCCTAGCCTTTTTGCGAGTCATGATTAACACTTAAAATACACAAAAGTACAATGCAGTAATGAGAAAGATGTTGAGATCCTGCCCTGTTTGCAAGCTCCTTTGAGACTGATGCAATCCCTGAGGGCTGAAACCTTTTTTTTCCTCAAAATGTGATGAGTACTTGGTTCTACAAGTACCTAGCAATAACTGTAGTTTTCCCTTGGAATTCTAAAGGCATTGTTCTTTGCTTTTAACTCGAACCCCCCTGCTGGTGAGAAGTTCATGGTCAGAGGTCTGATCCTAGTGCTTGGAAAATAAACTGAATTTTCCCTCTGAAAATGTTTGGAGCTTCTCTTCATTCCTAGAGGTCAAAAATTCCATAGAGGTATGCCATGGTACAGATCTGAGTTCTTTCATTCTGTTAAAAGCCCGAATCCTTACCAGTGTGGAAAGTTCTGTCTTTCTGGTCCAGAATGTTTGCCTGAGTTTGTTTGTTTGTTATAATTTCCTTTGCTTTATGTTCCCTAGTCTCTGCCTGTGGAGCTCCTGTGGTTGAGTTGCTGGTTCTCTGGACCATCTCTAATGTTACTGTCTTTTTGCATGGCTGTCTTATGCCTGAGATTGCATTCACGCTGCCCTGTATCCCTTCCATTGTATTCTTGCTCCAGTTACCACAATTTTAGTTTCTTATAGCTCACTTTTGGTTCTTTGTATGCCGCCTTTTAGAGCCTTATTCATGTTTCCTGGATGCAAAACTTTCTTTAATCATTTTAGTTATTTGAAGTTGTATTCTGTCTCTGATCTGGCATGCATTCTCCCTTTTGTAAAGTCTTGGGCTTTCTCAAAGCCATGGTGACCCTTAGAATGGGGCTGTGGATGTATATAGGGTACATAGTGGTAGGTACTACGTTAGAAAGACAGTCAGGTAGGGAGGGACTGGCTCCTTTGGGATGACCCTCAAATATCCCCATATACAAACTCCCATATCTCCATATTTGAACATTGCCAGTTTTAGGGAACCTTTCTTTTCAGCTGGTCATTTTCCCCAAATATAAATCTTCTCATCTCCATTCTAGGAGGACCTCTGGGCAGCAGAAGGACTTGGGATGAGGCCTTGACTTTTAGGATGTAGACTTTATTGGATGCTTCCAGCAGTTAACTCCCTACCAACCCCCACTTCTGTCCCACCCCTACCCCCAAGCTGTGTATGTTGCTCATATAATCAGGAGTCAGGGTCTTTCCAGAGAGTGACCTCTGGTGGTTCCTGGCTAGGACATTGGAAATCTCTACTGAGCTTGGACCCCTGGCATCTGGCTATAGGTGCTGACCAGTCCTCTGTCAGGAACCTCTGGGCCCTCTAAGCCTTGAGCTTCCTGATATTCTGGACCAGGGTTCCCTGCCCCCTTACCATCACACTTCATCTGGCCCACTTTGTCATTTCCACCCCTTTCCAAAATGTAATCGATATCTTCTGTCTGCTGTTGCCTCCTCCAGGTTTTTGTCCTTGAGATTTTATACCTTTTTTCCTTTAATGATCATTTTTATTAGGGTTTCAGCAGGAAAAAGCAATTCCTACCTTCTCTGCCATCTGCTTCTGTGCTGCTATTCCTTTTTTTTTGTACTAGGGATTGAACCCAGGGTCATCATTTTGAGCCCTTTTTTATTTTTATTGTGAAACGGGATCTCACTAAGTTGCCCAGGCTGGGCTCAAATTTGTGAGTGCTAGGACTACAGATATGCACCAGCATGCCTGATTGCTGTTTTGTATATCCTGTGGGCCACATTGTTACTCTGGGCCTGTGTAGCTCTTTGTGTGTACTTGGCAAGAGCTGTGAATATGTGTGGATGCAAACTGTGTGTTCATATCCTGAATTAAATGCATCATCTATAATTTGCCTCAACTGTTTTTTTAATGACAGACTCCTTTATAAATAGTTGAAATTCTGGGTTCTGGTTGGAAGCCCAAGGGTTAATGCTGGCTGCTGTTTCAGAAAGGTTAGAGGGAGGTAGTTTATCTAGTCTCCTCTGATGAATGAGCCCTTCCTTGATGGGCCCAGTCATCTACTGGATACCAACAATAGGACCCTTGTTGTTCTGGACTGAACAGGTTCTGCAGCTGATAATCTGGCAGCTTTGAGAATACCACAGGGAGACCTAGGGCTCAGGCCTGTCCATATTCTATGGCCACAAGAGTGCTGCTGTATTGTGCTTCATCCCACTCCACATGTCTTCAGGAGGGCTTTACTCATGTCCTTGGTAAAGCATGAGAGGCCAAACTCATTCATTAATGCGTTGCTGATTTGTGTACCTTGGACAAGCTCAAAGTTGGGAAGATGAAGATGGAAAGGGGTCCTTGCTCTCCAGGATCTTGTAGTGTAACAAAAACAAAGAAACAAGCAAAAAACTGAAGGGTTAGCCATAAAGGGGGGCAGGTGCAGTAAGACAGACAGACAGACATTCTCACTCTGCCTCTTTACAGGAGCCAGCTGGTGAGTCTGTAGCTCCCTGGGGAAGAACAAATTAAATCTGGGTGTAGGGAACAGGAGCTTGTAGGATAAAGGGAGTGTCCATGTAAAAGACAGGCTCAGCCAGAACAGTGAGGCTAAAGAAATAGTGCCAGAAATAAATTTGATTCATGGTGAAATTTGGGGAACATAAAGTTGCCCATAAAAATCTTACCACCTGGAGATAAAAATTGGTTTATACCATGGAAGATTGTCCTTTCCAGGAATTTCCTATTATTCCATCAGGTATCTATATTTGCTTCTTTAATTCCAAGTTTATTTCAAATTTTTACTCTTCTTTTTTTAATGCAGAGCTTCAGGGCACAGTCCTGGATATAGAACTAACAAGTGCAGAGGTTGAGCCTTTTTGAAGTATCACTAGTCACTACTGGGTAACGCCCCAAAAGATGCAGCCTTCTAGTCAGCAGGAGGTACCAGGGTCTCCCACTGCCTTGTCTGTTTTCCTTTTCTCTCTTTCCTACCTCCAGATTTCTGTGGCCATTCCCAGGCTGTAGAGAGATGTTTTCTTAGCAAGGTACCCCACAAATGTTTAAGACCATGTTTGTGGTCTTCAGGAAGTAAAGTAGCCTGATTTGATGGAAATCTGCAGATAATTGAAAAATCTTATTTTAGATCCTACTTTACTCTTCCACTGTCAAACCAGGACCGACCAGCAACAGAGGAACTGAGATGTTGGGTTTTTGGCCCCTCCTCACACTGGCTGTCTGCCATGGAAGCTAAGAGTGAGGGAAGCTGAAGCAGGCACACAGGTTCATCTTGCTCAGTGCTTAGTGTCCCCAGTACAGCTCTGAAGCAAGGCCCCTTGGCCCTCTCTTGGTAAATGAGGAAACAGACTAGACCATAGCACGAAGGGTGATAAGGTCTGCAGGAAGCTGTGCTCTCTGCCTCAGTCCCTCTTCCCCAGAATCAGGTCCTGCCCTTGCCCCCCTCTGCCTCCACCCGTGACTCTCCACCACCCCATTGGCCTTTTAGAAGTGGGATGGAAGCAAAACTGTTTCTGGCCTCCAGAAGCTTCATGCTTAATTCCCGTATCTCTAAAAATATCTGTAAGCCTCTGCTGGCTCAGGCTCCTCCTCTCACCTAAGACATGGGGAAAGAAATAAGATCTCCTTATTGCTCTTCCAAGGTTCAGAAAGGAATAAACACAAAACACCAAGTTTCCAAGGTTGAAAGGGGAAAAACTGCTTTTGTTGGCCCTGGGTGCTGCCACAGCATCTGGCCAGGCTGATGCCATCCCTGCCACGGGCAAGTCCACATTCTGTGGGTCCTGCCTCTTTCTTGGAAGGAAGCAGAGAGGATGAGAGCAAAGACTCTATCCTATCTGCACGTGTGACAGTGTTGGGAACTGGGCCCTCCACAGCAGTCTGGGCTGTCTGGAGGAGCACATGTGGGAACAGAGCATCCTCCCGTCCCCTGGCCACGCCTGGTCAGTGCTGGCCACAAGAAGGCTGTGGGAAGCCTCCAACCTCAAGGCTGCTAGGGCCCTGGGAGCTTTCTCAGGCATTCCTGGGTTGGGACAGAGCCCCAAACCCTCCCTACCCCACCCCCAACATTGGATGCCTGCCTAATTGAGGCTTTATCTCCAAATTTTCCCAGCTCTGTATAGAAACAAGCAAGTGGGTGAGGCCTACAGATTCTCCAGAAGTACAGGGGTTAAAAAAAGGACCAAGGGGAGGAAGAACATGGAAGGATATGCTTCCTTCCCCCAGGGAAGGAAGGGTTGGGAGAGCAGGGCCAAGGAGCTACCCAGCAAGGCACTTTGCAAAGCCTTTCTTTCTTTTTACCACACTCATAAACCCAAAAATAGCCCTGTCAGAGGCATGGTGTTGCACATGGGGACTGAGAAGAGCCAGCTGGAGACTGTTGGCTGCTCCTCTCCCATCTTTGGACATGCTCCACTTCCCTGCAGGCTTTTCTTTCCTGCACCCCCAAGGTCCAAAGGAGACTCCCAAAGTGACTGAGTCACATCTAAATGGCCCTAGCAGCCAGCTATGTCCTTCTGTGGAAACACTAGAGGAAATATGAAGAGTTGTCTTTTGCTTTTCTTGCAACTTTTAGCTTTTTTAGATTTCTTGTGAAGCAAACTGGCACTAAAATGTAGATGATTTAAAAAAGACATAAAGATAAAATTTGATCTGGAAGCCAAGGAGCTGTTACATATTGAGAGCAAATGCCACAAAGATTGTTTGCTGTTCCTAATGTTTTCCCCAATTATAAAGTTGCATATTTATTGTACATATTTTATAAAAGCAGGAAGGCACAAAGATGAAGAGATAAACCAACTCTCCAGAAAAAAAAATTCTTTGATGGAAATGTTTGGGGTTCAAAATGATAGGCTCTTTTTGGTTCACTTGCTTAGAGTGAATTCTAGAAGAAATATCCTTCCAGGCATCATATCATATCTCTTCTTTGTATCAGCCTGTTATGGGGGTAGTTGGTAGAGGACAGAGTGGACACTTGTCCTAGGGATGGAGCCAGGGAGGCTATGGGCAGGGCTGGATAGGTAGATCTAGGGGTGGGTTAACTACAGTTTCATTCCCAGAGGGATTCAGATCTGAAACCCAGCACCTCACTGCTGCTTCCAAACCCTATAAGGAGCACACACGGTCTCGGGGCTACGGCATGGCCAGCTCAGTGAGTCCAGGGAGGAGAAGCCAGGCCCACAACTTTTTCCAGTCTGGGCTTTCCCCTTTGTGGAATAAATCAAAGGGAAATTAAATTGAATTAGTCGCCCCCAAGCAATTGTTAGAAAATACATGAATTCATGTATGAGGATTGAATTCCAATTCTGCCATATGTTATCAAACCCTGAACACCTTTGTAACCTCACTAAACGTGAACTTCTCATCTATACCATGAGGAGAGTAAGAACAGCTTTTCGGGGTGTGGATATTAAATCAAAACACAACTGAGCTCTATTCCTGACCCCTCTGGGCAGAAAGAAGGCAGGATGCTGCTGCTGCTTTGCTGCTGCTTGCTGTGTCTGTGTAGTCCTCAGACTAAAGGATCGGCTCTGTAACCCCAGCTAATTCAGGAGGCTGAAGCAAGAGGATTACAGGTTAAAAACCAGCCTGGGAAACTTAATGAGACCTTGTCTCAGAATATATATAGGGATATGTGAGATCATTTAATCTATATGGATATATGGAATATACGTGGATATATGGGAGATATGTGTGTGTGATATGTAATATATATGGGTATGTATATTTCAGTGTTCCCTAGGTTCACTCTTTAATACTTCCCCAAAAAAAGGAAAAGAAAAAGAAAAGAAAGGAAGAGAGGAAGAAGGAAAGATGCCTGCCCATTAGTGAAAAACCAGTTTGGTGTTTTGATGATGCTCTATCTGTATTATACACACACACACACACACACATACACACACCCCACACATGAGTCTGTGTTATTTAAAAGAAAAAAGCTTCAGAAACATTTTGACAGTAGTGTAGAGAACAGTGAGAACTCTAGTTATGTATATATTTTGCTACTTTTGGAATTATTTCTTGAGGACAGAGTTCTAGAAGTAGAATTTAAAAGGCCAGAGGCTATGGTTGCTACTTTCAGCTTCCCTTGCTCACTTCCTGAGCTGTAGTTTTCACTTCTTTCTAGGCCACATGTCCCCAGAGGCTGTGCCTGGAGCACTGACTCCTGGTTCTTCCTCTTGACCCTCCAAAGGCTGGGGCTGGCTGCGATGTCCTCTCAGGGAGACAAGAGGGAGCACTGAGGAGCCTTTCTATGTTCTCCCTTCCTGTCCATATGGGGTGCTTCTGCTTCAAGTGGCCTTGTGGTCAGGCCTTGAGACAGAAGGGTGGTTTTACCCTCATCTTTGCTCAGCTGCCAGCCTGGTCTACCCTTGAGCTGGCCTTCATGAGCACTGTCTTGCTTTCTGTGTTGTGCCATTCCTCTACTCGCTCAGGTCTTACCTCCCTTGAGGGAAGGGAGTCTGGCGGATAGAATCCTGGGCCAAGAGTCAGATCAACGTGGGCGAAGTAATTTATACTGCCTGACTATGGGGCTTTTAAAGATGAGACAGTTGGATTGGATGTACTTTGGTGAAACATGGAGCCAAAATGTGGTACTAAGGCAACTGTGCTTGCTGCTTGTTAGCCGTTCAGAGGAACCTGTAGCCAGGCCCTGTCCTGTTCTCAGCCCTGGCCATACAAGAGCCCTATGCTGCCATCCCATTACTGAGAAAGATGCTCCGACCCCAGGTTACAATGATGGCCTCATGGATGTCTAGTGCTACAGATGGTAGGAGCAGCAGCTTCTATTTTTAGTAAGCTGTTTAATTGGAGGGCCTGGTAGAGCTAACCAGTTCATCTTGTACTTTGATAATTCTGTCTGGCCTTCTCTTTTTACATGGAAAGAGTTGAAGTTCATGCCCTGGCCAAGGAGATCTGTTTTTGCAGGAGACAAAGGCCTTTGCTGTTAGAGCCCTCCCCTTCCTATGGCCCCTGATCTTCCTCTTAAGTGATTTCCAGTGGGCTGTCAGCATTGATGTTAGTTTTTTCCAGATATAGAACAGTCCCCTCTCACCTGGTGAGCCAGAGTCTCTTATCTGCCACATCAGGACATTACAGGGATGAAAAGAGTATTGAAAAAATGAAAGCATAATTCTCTGCAGAACAACAGATTGATTTCCAATATGCTGTCCTTACATCCTGCCCCAGACAGTGGCTCTTTGCACACGAATCCTTGACTTCTCATGCCTTGTGTTATTTTAAGCTGGAAGGATCAAATCTTCAAGTAAAGCTTCTTTGTCGCTTTTTAGCAATTGCACATCTAGGATGAGGCCAGGGATGTTTTCTTTGGATCATCATTTAGCTTTTCCCCTAGAGGAAAGGAGTTCTGTGTGTCTCTAGTGGCTCTGGTCCTTGTGTATAGAGTATATTTACCCCTGAGTAAGAAGCCTCTGCTTTAACCCCACAGTGCCACCTGAAGTCATAGGCCAAGTTTTGGAGACAGTTGAGGTCATCCAGCAAATTCTCTCGAGCCTCTCCAGCTCATGAGGTAGACCTATCCTGGGACTAAAATTAATGAAAGACATTTAATTAGCTTTTTACAAGAAAAGTAGATGAAATATGTGTGATGCTAGAAAGGAATACTGGGCTTGTTGGGTGGAGGGTCCTTATAGGGCAGGAAGGATTTTAGTGGCAACTGAATAGGAATGAGTCTCACTGAATGGCTTAGAGTGTATAGCCTATCTTGCTGATTGAACAGACGTTGCTGTCTGGGCAAAGACCAGGATCCCCAGCCTAGTTTGGCCCCACTGCTTCCCAAATCACTATCTCCTCTGGCACTGGGATCTTCCCTACTTTGGGTGGTGGATGAGTCTTGAAAAGCATTTGAAAGCACCAGGCACAGGGATAGCATACAGCAGCAGGCCAGAGACAGTTGTTGCCAACTTATATGACAGAGGTACATCTCTAGAGCTGCACATACTGATGTGCACACTGTCATGGTAGCTGGGATGTACCATTTCTCATTCCAAGATCTTAGGAGGTTGAAGAAACAGGAATATCTGCTGATGTCTGTCAGCCAACATACTCAGTATTGGACCTGGGCACCTTTGTTCCAAGGGACGTTATTCTGGACAGTGATACCATCTGGCTGTTCTGTTTGGTGCCTTCTTTTTAACAAGCCCTGACAAGCACAATATAATAGACCCATGAGCTGAGCACTTAAGGTCTTGACTTTTCTAGTGGGAAGGAGGTTTGTTGTTGTTCATTGACTTGCTTTTTATTCATTCAGGGGGTCTCTAAGCATCTGCTGAGTTTCTTTTCTGAGCAGGGGACTAAGCAGGAGGGGGATTTCTCCTGTCCTCTGGGAGCTGTTGGCCCTGCTGGGAGACAGGACCCTGTAGAAGGGAACGCTCACAGCCAGTGGATAAGTAGCAGGTGAGGGGTATGGAGGGAGCTCAGGTTCTTGGGGGAGTCGGGTGTGAATTGGACTTAAAGGAGGTGATGTCACAGAGGCACCGGGAACATTAGAGACAGGAGCTTTCAGATTTGTGGAGCAATGACCAACCTGGGCTAATGTGGAGCCTCTGGGTCACGAGGTCTGTCTAGGGAATGAGGCAGTGGAAACTTCTCCCTATACCTGTTTACTCTCCAGATGTCCCCCACCATGCCTGGGTGGGAGCCAGGTTATTCTTTCACCAAGGCGGAATTCACCTGTGGTGGAGCCTCTGTGCTGGTAATAAGGTGGTACTGAGCCATTGAACCAGAAAGGGGGGTTTGATTGTTAATGTTACCCTACCCCAACCCAGGCAAACAGAACATTTTTTTTACCTTTTTTATTTGGTGTGGGCTATGTGAGTTCTTATAAATTCTGATACAGGGAAGTATCTGAGAATTGAAGGCCCTTGTTCCCACACCAGTGAGCAAGGCACCCAAGAGAGGCAGAAGAGACCTGGTAGGCAGGGCTCTTATTGCCAATCCTGGCCCAGCAGCCAACTAGCTCATTGTGTGACTGAGTGAAAAAAAAGTATTATTCACTTACCATACAACTCACTCATTTAAAGCAAATGTTACAGTGATTTTTAGTATATTCACAGACTTCTCTCGTGATCACCTTTGTCATTATAAACATTTTCATCATTCCACAGAGAAACTCTGTACCTTTAGAGGTCACTCAATTTTCCTCCAACACCCCCACCCCAGGCAACTTCCTGCTCTGTAGATTTGCCAGTCTGGACATTTTATATCAATGGAATTGTACAATATGTGTCCTTTTATTTCTCTTGCCATGTCTTCAGAGTTGATCCATATGGTACCATAGGTCAGAATTTCTTCTTTTTATGGCTAAAAAATAGTTCATAATATATAAATAGACCATGTCTTGCTTCTCCGGTCATCTGTTGAACATCTGGGTTTCCTACCTTTTGGCTACTATGACTTACGCTGCTATAAACAATTGTATCCAAGTTTTTATGTAGACTTTTGTGGTTGCTGTGTTCTTGCATATATATCTAGGAGTGGGATTGCTTGGTCATATGGTAATTATGCCTTTGGCATAATTATGGTATAAATTATGGTAATTTAGCCTTTGGAGGAATCACTAAAAAGTTTCCAAAGTGGGTACACTGTTTACATTATGACCAACAGTATATGAAGGTTCTAGTTTTTCTACATTCTCACATCTGTAAGGGTCCCATCTCTTTATTCAAGCTATCCTAGTGAGTGTGAAGTGGTATCTTATGGTTGTGATTGATGGCTGAGAAAACGTTTTAACTGCTTTGAAGTTTTTCCTTCTGAGTAAAACTAGGATGATACTGAAGACTACCTTATTTGCCAGATACTCATGTGATACTTTCTGTGTGTCAGACACTGTTCCCACTCCATCCCCACCTTTTTTTTTTTCGTGCAGTGCTGGGCATGGAACCTAGTTCACACATTCTACAAGCATTCTAATACTCAGCTGCACCCTAGCCCTGTCAGACACTGTGCACAAAAGTTCTACAGACATTCACATTTAGTCCATGACGGTGTTTCTGAAATAGGCCCTACTATCACATTCATTCATTCATTTTTGGTTTTATTGAGACAAGGTGTCACTGTGTAGTCCAGGCTGGCCTTGAACTCATTATGTAGCCTAGGCTGGCTTGAACTCCAGGCAGTCTTCCTACCTCAACCTCTTGAGTGCTGGGATTATAGGTATGTGCCACCACACTCAGCTTACCTCCATTTTATAGATGGGTAAAACAGACACAGAGAGTTTTGGCATGGTGCCCATGTTAACACTGCTGAGCCATGATTGCACAGTTACCTGACATGGTAACTGGCATGTACACATGAGCAGCCATTTTCTGGTTGCATGGTACACATAATGAAACACATCCAGCTGAGTTCTGCTTGGCTCACATGTCCAGAGGGTTTTGCTGTGCTGATCCTTTGGCCACGAGCTGGATAGTTAATAGTGAAGTCACAGAATTTATTTTTCCTTTCTTACATCTACTGGTGGAGAAGATGGCCTGTGAAACATAGCAGAATTATTCACTGCCAGGCTGTTGGCTGTCTCTCTCATCCTTCCATTAAATATTTCAGACTGAATTAAAGTCTGGGTGGGAAAGTCATAAAAGCAGAGCCATTACTCCATCTTTCCTCTGTCTCTGTCACCTTCTTCCTTAGCTTTTGAAGTATCTGTCTTGCTATAAGGGAGACAGATGCCTAATTGTGTTCTTCCAGCTACATCCTTATCATATCACCCTGTTTGGTCACTTGTGTGACCTCAGAGCTGCACTGGCTTGCTTGCTTCAGGGATCCACTTATTTATTCTTCCCTCTATCTTTTACTCACATACCTTGAGGCCTCCAGCTCCCTTCTTAACCCCTCCTTCATCTGTGTTATGTCCATGAGTCTAGCTTGGGGCCCTTGTGGCACTAAGTTTTCCATCTCCAGACAAGCCTGCTTTGTTGGAGTTGCTCTTGACCTAGGAGGGGCCAGCTAACAGAACATTGGGAGGTCCTTACTGTGTCAAGTCCACTTGTAGAGTGGTTCTAGGCTTCTACTACATGTGTCTTTCATGTTTTCTCCTATATTTCCTGTTAGACTATGTGCTCCTCGCTTTGGGGTTATAAAAGCAGCACACAAAGCCTACAGATACACTTTCGTTGTTCATCCTCAAGTCAACATTAATGAGATTTGATGTAATCTGAGATGGCAGCCTTTCCTTGGTGTCAGGAAGCTGCCCACTGTCTGCAGTGCAGTTTCCCCACCCTTGTAGTGTGAGCAGCTGCAGCTGAAGAAGCTGCTGTCTCACTGTGGCCCTCAGGTCAGCCTTACAGGTGCTGTTACCATTCCCCAGCCAGCAGTCTCCTGAGAATGCAGGGTTCCCTGCTGCTGTTGTGGCAGAGTTGACCCATTCTCTATGGCCATACTCCTACGTAGGCAGGGTTGGTCTCTTGTAACCTGGGAGGCCCTTCTCCTGATGGGTAGGATGGCACTGCCCTGAAGAGGATAGAGGGAAAAGGCCTGCTGCCTTGACTTGGAAGAAGGAAAGACCTCTTCTCCAGCTGCTTGGCATCTCTGCCAAGTTAAATCCACCAGGAAACAGAGTGACAGATAGTTTCTTGGGTGGCTTTGTTGGAAGTCCAGGCCTGATCATCTGAAGTCCAGTAGGAGGAAACACTTTTGAGTGAGTTGCTGTCCCCTGGCAACAATAGAGGGGCCAAAAGAAACGGTTCAGTATGAATCCTGCTTCCAGTGCAGATGTCACTGGCCCTGAGGCCTGGGCAAGACCTTCCTTTCTGTAGATCTTAGTGTTTTTGGTCTTCAGAAAGGTCATTTTTACCCCATGTAGGATGTCTCCACCTAAAGGGAGCCTTGTTAGAAACTTAAATTGAAGTAAGCCATACATAGCAAAAAGTACGCAGTGCAGAATGATCTTTCACAGCCTGGGCGTACCTGAGTAGCCACACTGTAATCAGATACATAGAGTCTCCAGGTAGTTTGTGAAGTCTTCCTGGTGGGTGTCATCTTGGCGATGTGTCTCCCTCGGCCCCCAATGGTCCTGGACACCATGTAGGTGATCAGGACTCCATTGTCTATCAAGCAACTCAGTGGGTGAGAGGAGGTGGGACTTTAGTCAATGCTGGGTGTTTCTGCTTCTTGGTCCTCTGTGGCCAACTTGTAGATGTGCCTCTGCTTAAGACTTGAAATGGGCCAGCTGTGTCAATAACATGCCAAGGAGTGATAGCAAAGTGTGATTTCAAAAGAACTGCCTGTGGGAAGAAGTTAAACTGTCATTATTTACTGATGACATGATACTTTACATAGAACACCCAAAAAACTCTGCCAAAAGACTTCTAGACTTAATTGACAGATTCAGTAGAGGAGCAGGGTACAAGGTCAACACTCAAAAATCAACAGCCTTCTTTTTTTTTTTTTGGTACCAGGGATCGAACTTGGGTCCTTGCACTTGCGCAGCAGGCGGCGAAACCACTGAGCTAAATTCCTGGCCCTCAATAGCTTTCTTGTACACAAATAACAGACTCACTGAGAAAGAAATTAGGGAAACAATTCCTTTCACAATAACATCCAAAAAAATGAAATATCTAGGAATCAGTCTAACGAAGGAATCAAAAACACCTCTACATTGAAAACTACAGCACTCTGAAAAAAGAGATTGAAGAGGATATAAGAAAATGGAAAGACATCCCTTGCTCCTGGGTAGAAAGAACCAATATAGTGAAAATGGCCATACTTCCACAACTGCTGTATAGATTCAGTGCAATCCCCATTGAAATCCCAACACTGTATTTCACAGAACCAGAGAAAACATTCCAAAAATTCATTTGGAGCCAGAAGAGACCTAGAATAGCAATTCTAGGCAACATTGACATGACAGGGGGCATCACAATCCCCAGCTTGAAACTCTACTACAAAGCCACTGTGATAAAAACAGCATGGTGCTGGGAAAGAAACAGACCTGAGGATCAGTGGAATAGATTAGAAGATGCAGAAACAACTCCAGATGTACTCAGCTACCTCGTCTTTGACAAAGAAGCCAACCATCCTCACTGGAGGAAAGATAGCCTCTTTAATAAATGGTGTTGGAAAAACTGTATTTCAACCTACCAAAGATTAAAACTAGACCCCTATCTTTCACCATGCACTAAGCTAAAATCGAAGTGGATTAAAGATCTGAATATTAAAATAGAAGCACTAAACTTGCTGGAAGATAGGTAGAACTGTTGAAGACATTGGCATAAGAAAAATCTTTTTCTTATGCCAATGTCTTAGAAAAACCTCAGTAGCAGGGGAACTAGCACAAAGAATCAATAACGGATCTCATCTTATTAAAAAGCTTCTGCACTGCAGGAGAAACCACCAACAGAGCTAAGAGACAACCTACAATGTGGGAAAAAATTTTTAGCAGCTGTTCCTCATACAAAAGACTATTATCTGGAATATATAAAGGACTTTAAAAAATCACACCCCCCAAATTTAAAGACCCAGTCCAAAAATGGACATCTGAAATGAACAGACATTTCTCAGACAAAGAAGTAAAAGCAGTAAATAAACATGAAAAAATCTTCCACATCACTGGTCATTTGAGAGATCCAGATGAAAACAACACTGAGATTCCACCTCACCCCAGAAAGAATGGCTGCTATCAAGAAATCAACCAATAACAAATTGCTGGCGCCTTTGTGAGGAGAAAGGTACCCTTCTCTGTTGTTGGTTGGAGTGCAGACTGGTGCAACCACTCTGGAAATCAATATGGAGATACCTCAAAGAACTAGGATTGGAGGTCCCATTTGAGCCAGCTATTCCTTTGCTGGTATCTTCCCAAAAGAATTAAAAGAGTCATACCACAGTGAAATATGCTTACCCATGTTTATAGCGGCACAGTTTGTAATAGCTAAAGCTTGGAAACAGCCCATTTGCCCATCAACTGGAGACTGGGTAAAGAAGATGTAGTTTTTTATAAAATGGAGTACTACTCAGCCATAAAGAATGAGAAACTAGAGACATTTATAGCTAAATGGATGCACATTGAGGCCATATTCTTAAGTGAAATAAATAGGATACACATGTGTAAATAACCAAATAATTTCCCTGGTGTGAGAAACTCTAAGGATCAAAATGTATAATTGATAATATGAGATATGAAGAAAAGGTCTAAATGGGGTAGGGGAAGTGGGAGGGGTAGGGGAATGGAAAAAATATGAGAAAAGGAAAAAATGGAAACAAACTCTTTGTAAATAGGAGTAGAGGGTTTGAAGGGAGGGTGGGGGAATGGGGAAAAAATAAGAACCAAGATATATCATGTAAAGGTACAAGATCCCAATGATGAATGTAACTGTATTGTATACCTAAAATGTACCACCAATAAACTTAAAAAAAAACTACCTGTAACTACTTCTAAGAAGGGTACCAAGCATGCTCTGGAGACCCCGATCCTGCAGAGGACCAGGAAAGCTGTCCCCATAGCCCCTGTGCACCATAACATGCCCCCCATCCCTGTGGGGTTCCTTGCCTTTTTCTGTAACCCAGTCTTGCTGGCCTCAGCAGCTTTTTCTAGTTAAAGGCTCAGTCAGGCCAGTAAACTGAGAACCAGTGCCATCTGGGGAGGAAATCACGTCCCAAAGTTGGTTTGATTTAGGACTGAGGAGCATGATAAAATCCACACATGCCCCCAACCCCCAAAATTACTAGGCCTTCAGAGCCAACAGGTGTATGGATTCCCAGTCTTAGAAGGCAGGCTGTAAGGTTGGGTAGGAGAGCCTCACTGTATCAAGGTGGCTTCTGGAAGAAGCTTGACCCTCTGAGGAATAGAGTGGAACCTCCTCAGGCAAGAATGGGACAAGAGCTCCTGAGATAAGCCCCCCTCTCTCAAATGCTGTGCTTTCCACAGGGCTTTTTCTTAATAACCCCTTCACTGGGATGGAAAAGTCTTTGAAAGCAGAAAATAAACTGAAGAACTTTAACAACAAACTCCCTTCTCACTGACATTTTACCTTCAACACATTTGGTGAATCTCCAATTCCTGCTGCCCTTTGGAAGAATACCCAAGGATATTGGAGTTTCCTCTCTGAAATGTGGTCTCAAAACAGCAGGGTTCTTCTTCCAGGGTTCTAGATTTAGGGCCAGGAGGTCCAGCCTCTCCCAGTGACAGGCCCCTCAGTATTCCAGTGTCTTCAGGAAGGAGCCTCTGAAAGTGGGGCGAGGCATGTAGTCCCATGGCCTATAAGTGGCTGGCAGAAAGGAGCATGTATGTGTGAGCCATGGTCTACAGCTGCTGCCAGATTTGGGTAGGTGTGGGAAAGTTGAGCTAGACTGTGACAGGGCACTGTTCAGGTTGCTCCTGTTTGTGACACTTGAACACAAAGCTTGTCCTCAGGGGGTTTGAGGCTGTCAGTTGCAGGCTGGTTTTCTTCTCCAAGAGCACAGATCAGGAGCTGGCTGCTGGTCAGGAAGATTTGGACCATAACCACATCAGGATTCCCCTAGAGTATGGCGTCAGCAGGGCTGGAGGGCCCAGGCTTGGCCTGAGTTCAGGTCCACTTGGAGCACAGGCCCAGCTAGTCCTATGAAGCCCTACTGGAGCCTTCTCATCACTCTTCCCTGTCCCCTTGGGGTCTGAGACTTCAACAGTACTGAAGACTCATTGGTTCCTGAGGCTTCACAAGTTCAGTCTGGAGTGAAAGCGAATTGATTTTCAGGGACTGCCCAGCTGATTCCCTGGGCCTGGTGAACTCAGTATAGAGTTCCTCTCCCTAGCTGCTTTGGAATTTTGGAAGAACCTTTTGAGAGTTTCTCTCAAAAGGTAGTTGTAGACCTTCGGGCTTCTAGATGGTATAGGTCTAGCCAAGACTGTCCTGAGGTGGTCCTAGGCCCACTGGCATCAGGGCACAGCCTGTGGCCCATTGTCTGTAAGTAGCTGGCAGAAAAGAACATGTGTGAGGCATAGTCTTCAACTGTGCCAACAACGAGCCTATAAATGCTCTGCTCCAGCCAAACACTTACAATGAGCAGAAGCACAAGAAACCAGCTCCATGGCTCAGGGCCTGGGCTATGAGGGATCTTGCTCTTTACTGGGAGGGTCACCAGAAATGCAGCCCTGGCCACATCTCATCCCCCTTTACACATCTCTGAACGGGCCCACCATCCCTGGATGAAATTGGTGCCAGGCATGGCCTCTACCTTGCCCAGTTCCCTGGTCTCAGTGCCATGCCCGCTGAGAGATTGGCATCCTCTGCTCCCTTCCTAAGGCTGCCTAAGGGTTGAATTTGCCTTCATGGTGACTGGCTGGGCCTTTTGCTAGCCTAAGCCCTTTGTAAAATCCTCTCCATTGTATCCTCCAACAGCTCACTCACCCCCACTACCAGCCAACTCTTCACAGCTGTGTTCTATCTCTCCTCTCCTCTCCATCTTTGCTTTCATCAGGTCCTCTTGGGCCTAGCCAAAAACTGTGAATGAGCTAATACAGCTGGATGGCTAGCCTGGGATAGGCAGCTAGCCACCTAATAGCTAAGAGTGGGACCTGCTCTGGCAGCAGAGATCAGGGTCTGAGTCAGTGACTCTCAACCTCCACTAGACACACAAAGAAATTTAAGACAGTCTCTGGGCATAGGACCTCTATTTCTAATTCATTCCTGATTCCATTATTCAGCAAAAGTTGAGAGCTGTTATGTTCAGTTCCGAAACCTTCTGATTTAAAACAGCTTGCCTTTTCTAACCTTGTACTGTAGGTGAGCCAGAAGCCACTTAAGTTGGGGCTGAATGGATGTTATGGCCTGGCACACCTTTGGGAAGAAAAGCAGTTATACAGTCTCCCTCCCAAACTAAGGGAGTATCAATGCCATGTATGTGAGCCAGGACAGAGAAAGCTCCACTTGCTGGCCCACTTGCCCATCAGCCTAGATCTCTCCAGAATGGCTCTCCTACCACCTGCCTTGGAACACAAATTTCTGAGACCTCTTGGACAAGCTGGAAAGGTGGCTCCTACCACAGGATTCTCTTGACTCCCTCCACTCCTCTTCCCTTCTCTGTCTTCTCATTTTGCTGTCCAGTTTCCTCCTCTCCCTCCTCATCCAAAAGTCTCAAAAAATCATTCTGAAGGTACAAAACATTCTGCCAGTAACATGCCATCTGCTGTTGAGCTCCTGGATGTACAGGAATGGTAGCAGATTCTTCTCTAGGAGACCACTGGAAGAGATCCTATGTAGTTATGTAAATGGAAGTGTGCAATTTATAAATGAGTGCAATCTTCAAGCCTGAAAGTAGAGTTCCTGTGCATGGAACACTGTACCCAAGCGTATAGTTCTTTCCCATGAGGATGTTAGTGATCACTTCTGAAACCGCCATGCAAGTGTGCTGGGATCAGCAGTTAAGTAAGAAGTCAGGTGGTAGGAGGTACTGTTGGAGAGGGCACAGGCAAACAAGGGAGGAATGCTGGAACAGTCTGTGTGGTAGTGGGTAGAATGGGAGACATCAGTATGTTCAGATGGGTCCA
Source organism: Heterocephalus glaber (assembly GCF_000247695.1). The sequence continues at coordinate 4,303,354 of NW_004624849.1, read as the reverse complement.
GATTTTAATAGAGATACATATAGATGTGTATATAGAGAGTTATGGATAGGTAATATCTTGGGTTATAATACTATATTTCCTTATTGCCCAGCTCAGAAGGATAGAAGCTGAAACATCCCAGGAGAGCAGTAAACGCAGCCACCATTCAGCTCTTGGTTTCTAATGCCTCTCCAGTAAAGGAACCAGGGCTCCTTGGGAAAGTGACCAATCTTGGGGCAGGAAATATACTAGATAAGCCTGGAGCACTTTGTCCTGCTGAATGAGGAAGTGACTTGAGACCTCATAAACACATGCTGGTAGGTGTAAATCAGGGACACAGAAGCCACTGAAAAAGTTTCAGTGGCTAAAGCTAGAAAAATGCGAGCAAGAAAATAAGGTAATATTGGGTTATAAGTCAAGGTATAAAATAAATATCAGAAGTCTGTGTAGTTATAAGTAAATAATGAGTTAAGAAATGTTTTGTACAATAGAAATCCAAATAATTCATGAAAATGTGTCTCCCTCAAGGATATGGAATGCTGCTTGCCACTTCTTACATGTGATCTGTGAATAGTGACTTCTTCAAGTCAGCCTGGAAGGGACAGGAACAACTTCACAGCAGAGAACCTGGCAGATGCAGTTCCAGCCAGGTGCTCAAGTCAGTATCAACAATGACTGGCTTATTTCACTCAAGGTTCATCCACATTGTAGCACATACAAGAATTTCATTCCTTTTTTATGGCTGAATACTAATCTAGGGATGCATATTCCACATTTTGTTTAGCCATCATCCATCAGTGGATAGGAAGTTGCTTTCACTTCTTGGCTATTGTGAATAATGCTGCTATGAACATGGTGTGTAAATACCTGTTCAAGTTCTTGCTTTCAATTTTTCTGATTATTTGCCTAGAAGTGGAATTGATGGATGTGTGGCTACACTGTCTTCCATAGCAGCTGTACCATTGTATGTTCCTATAAGTTCTGTACAAGGTTTCCAGTTGCTCTACATCCTCATCAACAACTGTTGTTTGGGGTTTTTTGTTTTTTGCTTTTTTTACTGTTATCACCAATCTAGTGGGTGTGTTGTGGTATCATTAGTTTTGATTCATATTACTCTAATGATAAATGATGTTGAGCATCATTTCATGAGCTTATTGGCCACTTACATATCTTTAGAGAAGTGTCTATTCAATTCATTGGCCATTTTTTAATTAGTTTTTTATTGATTTTTAGGAGTTTTTGTATATTCTGGATATCAATTCTTTATCAAATATATGATTGGAAGTATTCTCTCCCCTTTCTGGGTTACCTTTTCACTTTTTTGATAGTGTCCTTAGTTACACACAAATTTTAAGTTTTGATGCAGTTCAGTTTAATTTATCTTTTATTTCATGTTGCCTGTGCTTTTCGTGTCATAGCCAAGAAATTTGCCAAGTTCAGTGTTACAGAGCTTCTGCCCTTGGTCTTCTGAGTATTATAGCTTTTCTTCTTACATTGTAGATTTGTTGACATGAATAGTGTAGCTCCACACTTGTGGAGTCTGCCAGCTAACTATTGATGGATGAGGAGATGCAAGCTATTTTTCTCCAGCTCCTGTCTCCAGTTTCAGGAGGAAGGTGGGCCTTGGCTGCATGGCAAGGGCTTTCTGAGGGAAGATCCTCTGGCAGAGGGCCTTTGGCCACTTGCAGGAAGCCTGAGCATCTTACTGCCTAGCCAGCAGGCAGGCTGGCATAGCAGGGTGAGAAGGAACATCCCGGTCTTGGCAGCAACTGAAAAGGGTCCTTGTTGTGTTCTTTTCTCCCTTAAAAAAATTAGCTTAGCCAGCCTAATAATCTGTCCCACCCCCATGGAAGTCCCAAATAGGCCATTTCTGCAGCATCACATAAAGTTCCCCAGACCACATCAGGATGTGCAGTGACACTGAAGGCTGATTGGTTGTTGCACTACACACAGTTGACGCTGGAATTAACAGATGTTGTGGAAGCTCCTGTTTGCTAATTCATGGAAACTCTGAATGCCTAAGAAAACCAGTGCTGTCTGAGGATGAGGCTAAAGCAGGTCTTAAAAGGGGAACCTCCCAGAGTGGGAGCAGCTATTCAGCCAGTGTCATCCCCAACCAGGGCTACCTGCCAATGAAGTACTGGGCTCTGACCTCTGCAATAACATCTGTGTTTGGGTCCTGGTAGATTTAAAGGACCTTGGGAGTTTTGACCCAGATGCTTCTTATGGAAGAGGTCAAATCCCATGGTGGGAACCTGGGTCTCAGTGTCAGGGCAGATGTAGGTTATACAGTCCTCCTAGGCCTGGGCTGGAAGAAATGAGAGATAAGTGTTCTTCCCTATGGGAGCCTAAGAAGAGCTGCACAGGCCCTGTTTTGAGAACCAGCCTGCCAGTTGCCACATTCCTGGTGTTTTGGGGTTTTTTTTTTTCTTTTACCTCTACAGTAATTTGTTTTGTTTTAGGGATACACATCATTGTCTTTTAGGATATTCACAAGGTTGCACAACTGTCAGCACAGTCTTAGAATGTGTTTCATCACCCCCAGGAAAAAAATCCCTGCCACCTTTAGCTGTCACTCCCCCTTCCTCCCAGCCTTTGACAACCCCTTGTCTATATTGTCTGTCCATAGGCCTGTCCTGGACATTTCATGCAAATAGAATTAGCATCACCACGCCCCCTCCACCCCCACCCCCCCAATTTAAAAAGAAGATTTTAAGGTTTATTTGGGGTCATGGCTTCAGAAGTTTAGTTCATGATCAGTTGGCCCTGTTGCTTTTGGACCTGTGGTAAGGCAGCACATCATGGTAGGAGTTCTGGTAGAGCATGCTACTCAACTCATGGTGCTGGGAGCAGGGAGGAGGAGACTAATATTCCAGAACCCTCTTCAAGGATATTCCCCCAGTGACCTAACTCCCTCCCATTAGGCCCCATCTCCTGAAGGTTCCATCCCACCCCTTCATCCCCAGTAGCACCAGGCTAGAAATCAAGACTTTGACACACAGGCTTTTGGGGACACTTGGATCCAAACTCTAGCCTTCTGCCGTGTGCCTCTGTCTCTTGTTTGTCTGTCTCTCTCTGTCTCTGTCTCTTTCTCTGTCCCTCTCCCCTCCCTCCCTCCTTCTCTCCCTCCTTCCCTCCCTCCTTCCCTCCCTCCTTCCCTCTCCTGCCCCCCCTCATCTCACTATGTATTCCAGGCTGGTCTTGAACTCATTTTGTAGCCCAGGCTAGCCTTAAACTCCTGGCAGTCCCTCCCACCTCAGCCTGCTGAGTCCTAAGATTATAGACATGTCCCACCGTGCCTGGCTTTGCCGTATGTCTGTCTATGACACTTTTGAGTTAAAGAAAGCAAACTTTGCCACAGCAATGAGACTGTTTTATAGTTGAATGAGCATAATTTTGTCTGTATTTTACATTTGTGGAATCTGATGCTCACAATTTGTGACTCATCCAGAGTCACAGGGCTGATGAGCACAGAGCTGGGATTTGACTCCAAGGTTAAGCACTTCTTGGGTTCTGAAAAGGTAAAGCTCAGAGTCTGCCTCAGATCTTGGAACCTCCTCAGAGAGTCAGGGATGGAAAGAGGTATGGTATGTGGCTCCAGCCCTTCTTTCCCTGTGTGGGTGACAGGAGCTCTGGTGAGCATGTCCCTGGCCTGTGCTGTACCTGCAGTCTAGCAGACCTGGTCAACTGTGCATCCTCCTGGGGCAGCCAAGGCCTGAAATGGAAGTTTTATGTGGACCCCTGAAGGTGCAGAGGAGGCTGTGTAACAGAACAGGCCAGGTGAGTCTGAAGTACCACCAGTAGAGTCCATTGTAGAGAATGATTGTGAGTCTGCCCTATAAACCCCAGAGACTGCAGCTGCAACTGGGTAGAAAAGGAGGAAGTCCTGTCTGCAGCCACTTGGTGCACCCCTTGCCCATCCCTGCTACCCCAGGCCCCAACCAAGGTTGTTCTGATGTGCCAGGCAGAGACTGCTCACTCCAGGTCTGAGTGAGTTCATGATCCTTTTCAATTGGTCTTCCAGTTTTCTCAGAGGACTTGGTCTTCAGAAATACCTGTCTAGAGAGGGTGCTGTTCATGGGAGGTAGGGAGGGACTTTGGGCAGAGAGGTATCTATGTATACCAGATACTGTAGGGGTAGCACCCTTGCCCCCAATAGAGGAACTCCTCACTTATTAGAATCAGGCTGTAAGGTAGCTTGATTCCAGCAAGAAAAGCTGGGACCTTTGTATGACGTGGGCAGCTGCTTAGCTTTGTGAGCAAGACTGGACCATCGCTCCTCCTAGGATGCAGGTTCCAGGGATGCCTGGGTTGGGATGTGTTCAGCTGATGCTCCCAAGGGGCTGCTTTCCCTCCAAGAACTCAGATCCAACTTCCTCAACTCAAAGAAAAGAAGGTCCTGTCCTTAGATCTGGCTCACTCTGCCAGTGCAGCCGCTCACCAGGCCTCTGGTTTTGGAGCTGTTTCTACCTTGCCCTCCTGTGGATATTATTGTCACTGCCTCAGAGGAGGGAGGAGGGTGACCCTGTTCCTCCTGGGGCCCTCCTGGTGAGCACCCTTCTGTGTTCAGGGCCTGAGTCAAGCCTGATGGCCCAGCCTGTTATTTCTCCTATACATGTGCACATTACTGTGCAAAATGGTTGCAGAGTAGGGAAGAAGAATGTCAAGGAGGGCAGGGGTTCCGAACAGAGAGATCAGACTTGTTTCAGGGAACACCATGTCCCTTAGACACTCAGAGCCCCAGCTTGTACATCTGGGTCTCAAACAGTGATGTGCCTATCCCTAGAGGGTGTGGTAAGAGTGAATGAGTCAACACTTAAACTCCCTAAGTCCCTGCCTGGCCCTTGGTGATCACCAAGAAGAAATGGACACCACTCGCCACTGTGGGTCCCACTGCAGATGGAGACTTTATCCTCGCTGTAGTATTCGAGCCTCTATTCTGGCAGAGTGCAGACATGCCAGGTAATTACTTTTCCCAAGTTGTAAGCATTGCTTTTGATACTTCTTAAGCAGGTTATAATGAATATCTTATCCAGACTACTGGGATTAGGGTGGTGCCAAACCATTTAGTGGACTGATTTATTAATCACACACCCTTAATCCCAGTGTCACACACTCTAGATTCAGCCACCTCTGAAAAAGCCCTATGACCACATGAGGCTTTGGTGGGACATCTAGACACAAACCATAACATTCTGCCCCTGCTGCGACCCCCCCCCCCAGAGATGCATGGACATCCCTTTATACAAAAGGTATTTAGTCCATCTCCAAGAGTTGCAAGAGTCCTAACATTTCCAGCATTGCTGAAAATTTCAAGACTAGAGTCTCCTCTGAGATTTAAGGCAAACTCTTAGCTAGAAGCCCCTGTACAAATGAAAAGAAAGTTATAAACTTCCAACATTCAATGATACAAGATAGACTTTCATTTCAAAAGTTACAAATGGGGAACAAAGGAATGGGACCAAAGTAATTCCAGAATCCAATAGAGCAAACCTTAAACCCCACAGTTCTAACTCTACCATCCCCTGCAATCTGGCCAATTGTGAACTCCAAAAAGTTTGAGTGGCTCTAGCCCTACAGCAGTGCTGGTTGTTGTAGCTCCAATGGCTTCTCTTTTGGGTCATCTGTGCTCCCTCCTTGCAGTTTTCCTCTGAAATCCACATTCCTGGCTTCTCCAAACTTCTGGGATCCCCACTGCATCTTCAGCTTCACACTGCTCTCTCACATGCACATTGCCTCACCTCCCAGGGCTTCTTCTGAAATCTAGGTGGAAGCCTTCTTGACCCCAAAACTCCTTCATTCTGCATGCACTTAAAACCAGCACCACATGGATGATGCCAGGGTCTGCTGCCAGCTGGAGCAGTAGCCAGGCTTCCTTCTCTTGGCTGTAGGGGTTCAGTGCCTATGAACTAAATCCCGAGGAACAACATCCCTAGACCAGTGCCATTCTGAAATATGGTGCTCTAAGGCTCTCTTCTCAAAGCAGTGTCTTTCATATTTGCAATTTTGAGTTTGTAAAGGGTGGAGTCCTGCTGCTTCTTGTGATACGCTCAGGCCATCTTTTCTATTCTCTGGTTCCTTCTCAGCAATCAAGATTGCTCCTCTGTTCTGTCTTTGCAATCCACAGCTTTACTGGAGCTTCCTTTATGGCCAAACTCAAAATGTTTTAAATCATTCTGCTGGGCTCTTTGCTCTTGATTCTCAACATAAATCTGGCTAAAAGCCCCCAAAAGTAGCCATGCCACCATCTCAACATTAGACTGCCTGGAAATTTCTTCTGCCAGATTAGTCCATCACCCTTAATCTCAGTCTCAGGCAAAGTCTATGGACTCGAGCAAAATGCAGACAAACTTTTTACCAAGGCATAACATACATCATCTGGAGTCCAGCAGCCAGTGTTCTTGGAGCAGAAACCTCCTGAGCCTGGTCATTACTGGCTTTCTGTTCTTCTGAGCTCTGACCAGAATCTCCCATACAGTACAACCTAAGGTGTTCCAGCTCTCCTTTCTCAGCCACCATCTCTGGGATCTTTCCTAACTCTTCCCCTTCTCAAAGTCATTTCCAAAGGCTCTTGAGCCACATGGCCAGGTAATATCACAGCAATGACCCTACTTCTCTGGTACCAAATTCTGTCTTAGTTACTTTTCTCTTGTTCCTGAGACAAAATACTCAACACCCAGCGTTAAAAGGGAAAGGGTTTATTTAGCTCAGTTTCTAGAGGTATCAGTCCATAATCAGCTGGCTCCGTGGCAGAGGGGCATCATAGAGGAAAAATAGTTCATGGTACCCACACAGTAACAAAAGCAACAAAGGAACTTAATAGCATCTTTCTACCCCTTTTATCTTATCCAAACTACTTAGGGCTGGTAACACTCACACCCTTATTTCTAGTGCCCTTGAGCCTAGCATTGCACCATGAATCAATTCCAGTGTCATACACTCTAGATCAGTCACCTCTCCCACCTATGACCACATGAGGCTTTGAGGAAACATCTAGACATAAGCCATAACAATGAATGTGAAAAAACAAACGAATGAATGCGTTGTGTGTGGCCAACGTATTGATTATAATTTTCCATTGCATATGCATGTGTGTGAGTGTGTGCTCAGCACTGTGTAAATGGTATTCTCGAATCTCTATGAGGTGAATTTGAAAAGTCTGCTGTACTTGGGCTTCAAATAGCAGGGTCAGGCTTCACCATGAAAGGTGCTTTGCATTCTTTGCCCCAGGGAAAGTCTTGGTTTCTGTGGTTCTGTTTCTATTCGTCTTCTGAGTGGGGTTATGGTGGATAAAACAGAAGGTACCTGCTTTATCTCACAGAGGAGCTGGTTCTGGTTCTGTAAAATAGCTGTCTGGAGGAAGGGGCCTCCACATGAGCATGCTAAAAGATCCCTCTGTAGTTGGTCCTGATTCCTCTTCTTTCCCTTTGGCTCTTAGAAGCACACCTTCTCACCTCCCTGGAGTCGATAGGAAACGGGTTAGATTTCCCAGTTCACCTGCTTGGGCTTGGATGGGGCAAAGGGGCCCTAAAAGGGCCCTCAGGTGGTGAGCCTGCTGTAGCAGGTTTGTTCTAACCCGGGCAGATCGCTCTTGTCCTGGCAGATCCCCTGGATGCAGTGCACAGGGGCTCTGGGCTCTTGTATGCTTGACAGCAGAGAATGAGTAGGAAAGCTAGGCTTTCAGTAGGTTGTGTCCTTCTTTAAAGAGATGCCCTTGTCTTGTGCCCTCCTGTTTGCTCTCTTCCTCCTTAAGTGCCTTTAGCCTATAGCACCTCATCTGTCTTTGCTGGGCACTGTGGGCCAGAAGAGGACTGGAGGCTCCAAATGGATGGAGGACTGGGCAGGCACTGAGCCTATAGCCACGTGACAGCCATTTCTTTTTTGGGGGGTGGGGGTAAAACTAGGTGAAGCTTGGCCTCATTAAGAGGCCTGGATTCCTAACCTCTAGAGGTACAGAACTAGGACAGGGAGCTTGTTGGAGCTGGTTTCTTGCTGACAGCAAGGGCTGCCATTTTCACTGCCTGGATTTGTGTTACAGCCTAGATTCTTGCCCTTGTCCTTGGAGCATAAGGTTTGGGCCTAGCTGAAACGTTTCCTTCTGTCCTCCAAGGACTGAGAATGCAGATGTATGAGTCCTTCTCCTAAACAGAGGCAGCAGGGGAGGGCAGAGGCACTGACTGGAAGCATGGATTGATTATCTGGAAGCCAAGTCGTTGAATGTGTTCCAGCTTTGTGAGTGTGGGAGACGAAGTGGAGTGCTAAGTAGAGAAGGGTCTAGCTCCAGAGCCAGGGACCTGAATTCAAATCCTGACATGGCTGCTAATTCTTAGCACCATGACCCTGGATGAGTTACTTAGCTTCTTGGGGGGCTGCTTCCTTGTCTGTAGGATAGAGATGATGGTGACATCTGCCTCACAGGGTTCTGGAAGTGTTCAGTGAGAGGATACAGGTGTGGGGCATGGGGCAGGGTGGGATGCAGGGTAAGTGGCATTGCCACTGACCTACTGTAGTACTGCTGCTTGCTCTTCTGGGTGGCAGTATTGAAACATGGAAAGAGATGGCTTTTTTTGGAGGGGACAGGTTCTTGCAGGTTCTCTTGCATCGAATTCACTATGTAGCACAGCCTCAGCCTGGCCTCAAACTCACAGCAGTACCCTGCCTCAGCCTCCTAAGTGCTGGGATTACAGGCCTGCCACACTATACCCAGCTTAAGAAGTGCTTTCTTAGGTTGTCAGTGTGTACCTGGACCCGCTCTCTAAGAGCCCTGGTTGGAAGCTTGCATAAATACAGTTTTTTGTTGTTGTTAGTTTGAGAAAAGGTCTCACAATGTAGTTTAAGCTGGCCTTGACCTCCCTGTGTAGCCCAGGCTGGCCTTGAACTCACGGCAATCCTTATACTGCAGTCTCCCAAGTGCTGGGATTACAGGCATGTCCCACCACACCCTACACAATAAATACAGGTTTTAAAGGTTTATACCAGATCCTTACATTATTGGTAGGAATGTCAAATAGTGTAGCCACTTTGGGAAATTTGCAATTTATCAAAAAGTTAAAGGTACAGTTCCCATATGACCCAGCAACTCTACTTTTAGGTGTCCACCCAAGAGAAATGAAAGCATGTATGTGTTCATGCAGACACTTGTATGTGACTGTTCATACCAGCATTATTCACAACAGCCCCAAAGTAGAAACAACCCAAGTGTCCCTTCAGCAGATGAATGGATAAACAAATTTTGGTCCTTCCACACAATGGACTACTATTCGTCCCTGAAAAGGATAAAGTGGGGACGCATGCTGCATCATGGGAGAACCTTCAAAATGTGTTAAAGGAGGCTGCGATAGCAGCCAGACACAAACAAGTACTGAGTGATTCCATTTGTATGAAGTACCCAGAATAGGTAAATTATCAGAAGCAGAAAGGAGACTAGTGCTTGGGAAAAGGGAAATGATTGCTGATGGTCCTGGGTTTTTTTAGAGGGGTGATTAGAATGTTCTGCAGTTGGTTATTGTATAACTAAAAATGCTAAAAGCTTTTGAGTTGTACTTTGTATATAGGTAAATTGTATGGTATGTGAATTATATCTCAATAAAGCAGTTATTGAAAAGTTAAAGGGCCAGGGATTTATCTCAGTGGTGCTGCCATCTACCTCAAAAGTGCAAGGTCCTGAGTTCGATCCCTGGTACCAAAAAAACAAAGTTAATACCGGGGTTAACTAAGAATGAGATCATCTAATTTTGGAGCAAGGATTTTCTTCCCACTTCAGTGGAAGCTCCATGAGTGGATTGGGTTCCAGAGTCAGGGCTTTTTCTCTTCTGTGACATATATCCATCCCATTTGCCTTCTTTTCTGTGTATACAATAAGATTGATCAGGTAATGTCTGCCTCACTGTGGATAATTCTGAAGGGGCGATAGAAAAAATTGCAGTTGTGAAAGCCTGGCACATCTGTTGTAAATGAATACTAATTTCTCTCAGTCCTGGCCTAGTTTATGTTTTTGCCTTCTCTTTAAATCTTCTGAAGTCCTTTGTGGAAGGACTCATTTCTTTCCTGAGGAAACTGAGACTCAGAGAGGCAGCGAGATTGTAGACATTACTTCACATTCATTTGGTGAGACTGAGATCCAGGACTGTGTCCAGCTGCAAGACAGGGTCTTTCGCTGGTGGCTGAATACCCAGCAGAAACAATTACTGTATAAGTGGGAAAGACGAACAGTTGGTTTGGTGACACCATACCCTGGAATAGTTGTTTCAGTGTGGGCCCAGTGGGAGATCTCTTGAGACAAAAATATCAGAATTTCAGTTGATATGTTCATCATTTCCATTTAACTTTGGATATGTAATATATGTTACGTTTTATAACCTGCTGGTACCATGGTTCTGATCTGTGACTTACGAAGGGCGTATGCTGTCTTCAGTTTAGACCACTAGACACAAGGGTTAGGTTGGGAATCCAGGATCAGGGAAGAGGAGGCACCCTGAAAAGGTCTTTCTGCAGTTCCTTCCCTTTGTGATCATTCAGTCCTCATAGTGAGCCCCAATATTTGTTTGTTTGTTTCTTTCTTTTTCTCTCTCAGAGCAGTGTTGTGCCTTGTTGGGGCCTTGGAGAGTCCATCTCTGAGAGGGCAGTGAACCCAAAGGTAATTCAGAGGACATGCCAGAGAAGGCCCAGGAATGAGGACTTCCAAAGCCTAGAAAAAGGGCCTTGAACTGGAGGGAGGATGTGGGAAAGGCTTGGATCTTGGGCCTGATCCTCCCCAGCCAGAAGGTACTTGGATCCAGGCAAGATGGCGTTGGAAGCTACCACCTTTGCCCACAGCTCACTTGGCTTGGCTCCAAGACAGTCCCACCTGGCTCCCTTTGCTGGCACCCGCCATGAGTATCTGGAGAGGCACCTGCAGGCTGTGGCCCTGTTAGTGCTGGGCTGGGCCTTCATGAGTCCTCCTGGTAGTCCTCTGGCAGGCCACATGGTAAACACTCCACAGCATAGAGTACATGATGTTTCCCATCCAAAGCCAGAGACATCCCGTGAGCGTAGTCTTTACCAGGCTACCTACATATGGAGCTGGTGGCATAGAGCTTAACTGATCTCAGAGGCCCTACAATCAAGGGCTTCTTGAAGTTGGGAGGCTCATCTCCCAGCCATGGGAAAGAAAGTCAATGGGGACCATGTATGCCAAGGGCTCTGTAATCTCACTCTGGCCTTCCGGTCTGCTCCTGCACAGGGAAATCAGGGCTGCAGAGGAAAGTGGCCTGCATGTCAGAGGAACTTGAAGGTTAGCCTGGTGGCAATAGCAGGAAGATCACAAGCACCCTAGCTGTAAGGATCTGAGGAGGTCACTCCTAACCTGGGTATTTGGTAGACAAGGGTGCTGGGGCCAATGTTGATCTGAGCATTGGTGCTTTCAGACCAGGCCCTCCCACAATGGTCAGTGGGAAGCTGGCAGCACTGAAGCTGTAGGAGGAGGCAGTTACAGATTGCCCCAAATGTTGCCATTTGCCTCTTTCCAAGCTGAAGCTGCAGGCATTTGCTGCTTCTCCAGGAATGGGACCGAGGCTCTCTGGTAGCTTTGTAGAGAAGCTGGTGGCTGTCCCAGAGGAGGATGGAGCCATAATCTACCCTCCTGTAGCTCCAGGGCCCAGAGCCTGTGAGCTGCACTTCTCTGTGGGAACCAGCAGTGCAGAGGGCATCAAGGATACATCTCTCGGCTCCTGGCATATGGGAGCCACTGTGCCCTGTTGTCTGCCTTCTCAAAGCATCAGTATTTGGGGGATTGTGAGGTCAGGGGATACAAGGGTTGATGGATCACCTTTGGAAAGGTCCTCTTGTCTAGCTCATCACTTGTGTGAATTTCTTAAAGTCTTCATTTTCTGTTTGGTTTTCTGCCCCTAATTTCAGTGTCTAACAGCTTTTGCTATGTGTGTTTGTTTTTAAAAAATACTACTTGTTGAGCCAGAGCTGGCCCAGGAACCTTTGCAGAGCTGTGCAGGCCCTGGGCAGTCACAGGTGGGCCACTCCTTGCAGGGTGCCTGGATCTTGTCCCTAGCCCCATAGTTGGGGGTCAAAGATGTGGCCCCAATTTTCCCACTTCTCAAAATAGCCTTGCTGGGCCAGGGGTTTAGCTCAGTGGCGCCACACCTGCCTTGCAAGCACAAGGTCCTGAGTTCGATCCCCAGTGCTGGAAAAAATAATAATAACCTTGCTATTTTGAATCACCTCCTAGAGCTTTTTCTCAATGCTCTCTTGGATCAGCAACCCCTCTGGGACCAAGATCTTGGCAGCCTGTCTCCCCAGCTGTTCTCACTGAATTGTCCTCTTCCTGTCACCCCCTGCCTCTTCCTCTGGTGGAGGCTGGGATATTGTTTTCCAAGGAGGAAGTGAAGTCCAGTTAGTGTTCTCTGAGGAACCTGGCCTTCCCTAGTCTTCCCTGGGGGAGGGGTGGAAAGTGGAGCTGCAAGGGCATGGTGGGGAAAGGCTTGGGCACGACTAGGGCTTGTGGACCTACTACTACCACCTTATTCTGACACCTTTCTGCTGTCTCAATGACTGCCCATCTTGTTTTTGCAGCCTACAACCCTCCCACAGGGTACCATCAACATGAACCAGTGCTCAGATGTGGTGGATGGAGAGGGCCGCACTGGCCAGAAATTCTCCCTGTGCATTCTGACACCTGAGAAGGAGCATTTCATCAGGGCAGAAACTAAAGAGATCATCAGTGGGTGAGTGCTCAGTGCCGTGAGAGAAGGTGCTGCCCACCCACCTGCCTCCCAGCGGGCCCTGTGTGCTGATTCAGCCACATCATCACTGCCTCTCTTCACAGGTGGCTCTTTCTCTGAGTATCCTCCCTTTCTTAGTGCTGCCACATACCTGCCCACCAGCCTGTATTGCTATGCTTCATCCTGAAAACCCAGCCTCCTTCCAGGGCTACCATACCTTCTTCAGGTCTCTTCCTAGCTTTCCCACCTCTATTCTGAGCACACTCCAACTCACCTGTCTCTTGGCCATGAGGAAGGGCAGTCCCCAAAGTATACCTGACCTCACTCCCTTCTGCCCACACCATCACCCTACGATCAGATCTGTGTTGCTTGGTGGCTTCAAGCCCCTTTTGCAGCCCACCTCTACTCTGCAATGCACCCCACTGCCATATCTCCCTTAGGGCTGAGCTGGTAGTGTTGCTCATGCACTCCTCTCAGTACAGAATAACCCCTCTTTCCTCTAGGCTGTCCAGAGTCAGTTTGCATGTCAGCCTGTAGAGCATGTCCCATGAGTCATAGGGCTCCATCATCCAGCTCCAGGTCACATACATGAGCATCTTCCTCAAGGGTGGCGCTAAAGAGTGGAGGCATGTCTCAGCCATATGCCCAGTGCCTCACATATGAGCTGCACCTCTGCCACTGCAGAATCTGGCTTCTTTAAATGGGAAGAATGGGCAACCCTTTTGCTCACGCCACTCCTCTGCAGAGTTTTAGGAGAAGGCCTGCCAGATGAAGGGTAGGCCCAGGTTTTAACATAGACAACGGTCACAGGGGAGCTCCATTTTCCTGAGTTTCCGGGAGCTCATGGTCCAACAATAGGACATTTACTACCCACACCCTGCTTCCAGGGCCATGGTAGAAAGCTGTATATGGTCTGTGTAGATAGTAGGGAGACTCAGCAGGCCTGACTGGGAGCTCAAGGAGTGGATCTTGGACAACCCCACTCAAATTTTAAGGCTCAAAGCAGGCAAGTCACCATCTGAGGAAGCTGTGGAAGAAAGCAGGACTGGGGAGTTGATGAGAACTGACTGACAGCTGCAGGGCAGGGTAGAGGAAATTGGGGATACAAAGTTCTTTGGTTGAGCCACAAGGATGTTCCTTGAAGCACCACTTTGCTTTATCGTCTCAGCGACACCCTGGCCCAGACTGAGAGAAGGCCAGAGGTGGGGACAAGGGCACCCTCTGCTGGGTGAGTTTGCATTTTTTTTAAGCTCCTGAGGACAAGCTGAGGGAGGGAGCACTTTGTGTCTCTCCCTACACTTAATCTAGAACCATGAGATTTAAGACTAACTAGGGCTTCTAAAGAACCCTCACTCTGCATTGAGAAGCCTGAGGGCCACGAAGCAGGGGAGCTGCCAAGGACAGTGTCCAGGTATGAGTGGGCATCTGCATTTCTGGCTCACACCTCTCTGCTGCCTGGCCTAGCCTAGCCAGACACACCAGCTCTAATGGATCCCTTGGCTAAGCTTACCTTCTCATCCTGGGACCCAGGGAGGGTATGGGAGAAAAGAGTCTCAGGTCCCCAGGTCAGTGGGGTGTCTGAATCTGGGTTAGTGACATGCCATATAGTTAGAGGGTGATGTTTAGCATTTGATCAGTCCTTCAACAGTCAGGCCAGGGTCCTTGCCCTGTCCTGAGCCCCACCCCCAGCCCCAGCCATTCCTTTTCTCTCCTTTTCTCAGCAGTATTGGCCTGCTTTCTCATGCACTTCCCTCTACAATGCTGTCAGCACCAACTGCTCTCCATTATGGAGTTGGGGAGCCCTGGCACCCACCAATCCCATGTCCATACTCAACGCTTTCCTCTCTTCACTGGGTTTGTTAACATTTGAAACACATCTGGATAATGTTAGATACTTCCAATATATTGGGCTTCCATGAGAAATCCCAAGTGCAGAAGACACATTCCATCGTCTGTCCCTGATCTGCCATCTGTAATTCCAGCTTCATATCATGACTGGGCAATGATGAGATGCCTGGTACACAACCCAGGGACTTCCTAGACTACCTCCTAAGCTCCTGAGGTGCTGAGCCCGGCCAGGAAAACTCAGCAGCTCTGTGAAGTGTTCAGTCAGTATGTAGCCTGACCAGCCTTCAGACTTCCCTCAAGGGCCGTCCCACACAGCTCCTCAGTGTTGCCAGATGGAGGTACCTGCAAGGCTTAGGGCATCTAAAAGGTTTTGCAATCCCACCATGCTCCCTACATACTTGGGGAGTGGCATACTTTCATGCCCTATGAAAGCATGGTAACCTTGACCTGGGAGTCTGATGAAGGTGTAGGAGTAGCTTTCTACAGACATAAGTGTCCTCAGAGTGCTCTGGGGCAATGTCAGCCCCTGTGGCAGACAAGAGGAATGAGCAGGAAGAGAGGGTTCAGGGCCCTGGGGAAGTCTACCTCTTTACTGGCCTTGAAAGTACAGTTGTACTCTCTTGTTTAGGGGCCACAAAGAAGTGACCTCAGGACCTATCTCTCTGGCCTTTTTCTATGCTCTTGGCAAGTCAAAGGGCTATAGGCTAAGCTGAGGTGAGGGTAGCTCTTGACTCAGTCACTGTTCTTCCTAGCACCAAGCCTGGCTTCCCCAGCTATCATCAGCTGTCAGCTGCACAGCAATCCTAAGGCTGTCCCAGAAAACCTCTTAACTCTAACCCACCCTCCTTCCCTTCCTGCAGCACACAATTAAAGAAGTACTCTGGGATCCCCTCTCCTGCCCCAGGAGTGCTGCTGGGTACAGGGTCAGTGTAGCCTCCAGCCAGGATGCAGCAGTGCAACCATCACCACTACCACACAGGGTTTGGACCAACACTGACCCTAGTGCTGTGGGAAGGTCTAGGCCAGTGTGTCCTAAGATTTCTTAAACTGTTGAGAGAAGACTGAAGTTGTCTTTCCCTTCTTGCCCTCTGTACCTTCCACCCCTCTTCCCCTGGACTGGTACAAAGCTTCAGCAAGGGATCTGATTTTCATTCACTTAGTCCTTGTAAAATTCTTCACGGTAGGAGGAGTGTTTGTGCCATAACCTGATCTAGCACCTGGTTTCAAAAATGAAACAAACAGGCCTGGGGATTTAGCATAGTGGTTCTGCCGCCTGCCTCCCAAGCAGGAAGTCCTGAGTTCGATCCCCAGTAGTGCCCCCCCACCCCCCAATAAACCTCAAGAAAGGCTGGAAGCACCCAAGGCTGTGATCAGATAGTAGCAGAGTGAAAGCTGGGGTCCCAGACTCCTACCTGCAGCCCCCTCTCTTTCCACGCCCCCTTGTGAGTTCCCCAATCCTGGTTCAGGGATACCCTTCAGCACATGAGCCTTGGTGGGGGTCCTCAGCTGCTTTGTCTGACTTTCCCTAAAGCCAGAGTACTTGGCCCCCTCCCTGTTCAGGAGGTAGTCTGGAAGGTCAGCTGCTCACCTCTGAGGTGACCCACCATAGGGAACTTTGCTGGAATGATTCCTGCTTTCCTCCTTGGGATCAGCATCTGCTTCACCAATCCTAAATAGCTCCCAGTCACTGCCTGAGTACTTGCAGATGTATTCTGTGTGGGCAGTTTTAGAGCCAAGTTGAAGCCCAGCAGACAGGTCCAGTAATGAGAGAGTGATGTGCCCTTGTGACCCCAGCCCTATGGTCAGGCCTACCTCTTTGCCATAGTGGAGCCTGCATTATGCCCTGACCCTGCCATGCCATGGAGGGATCCTTGTCTGGGTCTGGTCCTGGCAGAGCCTGTACTTCTCCTACCCTGTTTGGTGAGCATGTTCTGGCCCAGCTGTGGTGTCTCTCAACTTGCAGTGATGCCCTGCCCTGCTCAGTGCCTAGAGGCCTGGCCAATGGATGGGTATCTTTAAGCAGGAAGTGTAGGTCCTAGGGCGTGGGCCACCCCAGCAAGAGTAGGGTTATGGTTCCTGAGAGCCAGGGTCTTACCTGGTACTCTGTCTCCTCTCCTCTCCCCAGGTGGCTGGAGATGCTCATGGTCTATCCCAGGACTAACAAGCAGAACCAAAAGAAGAAACGGAAAGTGGAGCCACCCACCCCACAGGTAGGCTTGCCAGGTGGCATCCCTTCTGTGGAGATGTGGTAAGAAGTGAAGGTGTCTGGAGGCTAGGGAGTTGAGAAGAGGTCAGGCCAGGGCTAAGGCAGTCATACCCTGCCTGCCCCCCTCCTTCCTCCCCACTCTGGTGATCACAATCCACTCTGTCCTCTCTGAGTGTGTCCTCTGACCATCCTGTGGGCCTCTGGGGAAGGAAGAGTGGGAGAAGGGATTGCTACTGCACGCACTCCTCTGATGCCACAGCTAGAGAGGGAGAGAGAGAACGAGAACTAAGGTGCCCTTGTGTAGTGAGGGGCTTTGAGAGTCCCTTCAGGCCTAGGCCTGGGGAAATGAGGCTGCAGTCTTGAGCCTGGCAAAGGGGGCTTTTTTTTTTTTCAAGAAAGGGTCTCTCTTAGTCTCTAAATTGCTTGGCTGGTGCTGGGATTACAGGTTCACACCACCATACCTAGCTCAAAATGGGTTGCTAGGACTATTGTCATTGTTAAAGTAAGCATTAGCTCCATTGTAAGTATTTAGTAAATGCTAATCCTTTCCCCTTTGTACCCAGCTTTAACTCTCACCAAGTGCTTTTTCCTTTGTTGGGATTGAGCCTCTTAGCCCCTTGAGAATGAATAGATTGAGATGGGTGTCCCAAGATGAGAGGCCTGGTGAAATTGAAGAGGCCTAGGTGAAGGTGAAACCCTGCTGTCTCTGGGGCTGGGCATTCCTCACTGGCTGCTTGCCTCAAGGAGCTTTGGAAAAGGCCAGGAATGGGCAGGACCAAGTGCATGCCAGTATAGCACAGGCTGGGCCTATCCTCCATCAGTGGATGTCCACCTTTATCCTGTCCTTCCCCAAGGAGTCCCAGGATCACCAAGCCATTATCCCCTAGAAGGAAATGTCCCTGATTAGAAGTCTGCAAAAAATACAGAGTGCTTCTTTTGGTTTTGGGGGGTTTTTGGGGTTTTTTTGTTGGTGCTGGGGATCGAACTCAGGACCTTGCACTTGCGAGACAGGCGCAGCACCACTGAGCTAAATCCCCAGGCCCCAAAGTACTTCTTGAAAACTGAAAATGGATCTTCCTGCTGGGGAACATCAGTTCATAAAACAAATCTTCCAAAGCTGGCTGTTCTGAGAAAAAAAAATCGTAGGTAGAAGAACAGTGTTTGGGGTTATTCCACGTTTCCATGGTGATGCCTTGGAAACAGTTCAGTGCAGAGCTGCCTCCAAGTAAGGTAACTTCATTTGCAGGAAATGCTCTGGGCCAGGCCAGGGTTTTTGGTTGTATCCCCTCACCTTACCCCATACCCTCAAGTGCTGCTACCCAAGGTCAGGCTCTACCTTTTTGGTTGATAGAAGCCATATGATCCCAGGGTAGAGAGGAAGGTCACCCCTTTGCCTGAGGGCATTGTCTTTTATACTGGATGGCATTTCTGGGCAGGTAGGTATAGGGCCTAGGACCTGGACCACCCCAGCCTCCTCTTCTAAGTCCTCTCCTAAACTGGTCTGGTAGAGACACTCCTCTTCTGCCTCTTGATCCCAGAAATATCCTATTTGAGGCCATTGGTTTCCAAAACTGTGAACTTTAATCAGAGGCCATCTCCCCCAGCTGACATGGGTCCTCTGTAGAGGAGATGGAGACTGCATTTGGGTCATAGTTCCTGGGAAGACCTACCTTAGGCAGCCTGATTCTGATAGCATTCATATGGCCCAGGCTGGGCTGTGGAGTGAGCCTTAAGCCTTTGGCCCCCTATAGAGGAAAGAACCTGAGATCTTATACCTGGCTCTTCCTCCACAGCTATTTGTAGGGCGAGGAGAGTTTTAGATTAAGCTATGGAGGGCTGAAGCCTCAGTCTCTGCTGAGTCTAGTTAGACTCAGCCTCTGCTCTGGAAGAATACAGGTAGAGCTGAGAGTCTCACAACTTGAAGGTGGGTCTATGGATCAAGCCACAGACAGTAGTCTGGGGAGGGGATCCCAACAGAACCTAAGGCAGAGAGAGGAGACAGGCCCAACCCTAAGCAGAGCTCCACAACCATGGCTTGAGAAACACAGGCTCCTCCTATGGCCAAGAGAGAGAGCCTGGGACAAGGGGAAGCACTAACCCACCATAGATATGACCAGGACAGGAGTCCTCAGTCAGGTGTGCAGACACCAGTGGTCTGTTAGCCAGGTGGAGCCCTGGTAGGCTGGATCCTCACTTTCCCCAGGGCTCTTGGCCTTTGCAGAGACCCATAAAACAGCTGGCCTGTCTGTGAGCCCACCAGCAACAACCTGTGCACATGTTCCAGGAATCCTATTTTCTTCCTTCCCCAGGAATCTTATTTTCTCTGGAGGTCTCTGCTACCCCCACTCCAGGTCAGATCTTTCCATTCCCTTTGGGTCGCTGGCTCCATTTTCATACCAGGAAAGTAGAGGGGCCTTCTCTGATATCCCTTAAGAGAGAGGGGGGCCCATATCTTATTTCTCTCTGATGAACAGCACAGACTTCATTGGGGTACTGACAGCTGTGAGCAGTGTTGCCCATCCAAGAAATGGTACACAGAAAACCCAGGCACTTTATTCCTTCCTCAGACCCTGGCTGAGACTATGCAGCATGAGCCCAGCAGCCTCCTACACTGTAGGAATGGAAGGGTCCCTGTGGCTGTATTCAGCCCAGCCAGATGTCTCATCTACCTGCTCAGAAGAAAAAAAGTGTCTGCCCAGGAATGGGCTTCCCCACCTTCTACTGAGGGTAGTTTGCTGGCTGCGGGGAAGGTGCCCCTAGGGCTGATCTCCACATACCATTGGAGCCCTTCAGAAACTGTAAGGAGAATCCTGCATCACTTATTTTTTTTTTTTTTTTTTTTGGTACCGGGGATCGAACTCGGGTCCTTGCACCACTTGCACAGCAGGCGGTAAAACCACTGAGCTAAATCCCCGGCCCTACATCACTTACTTTGAAGAAGCTGAAGCTGACTTCTTCCAAGCAGTCTCAAGCCTAAAAGTCAATGAGCAGTGACCCTGAGCCAAGTAGATGGTCAAATACAGGTTCTGGGCCTGGGGAAGAGCCTCCTGGCTTGATCTCATCCAGTGAGGCCTGGGATCCGTGCAAATCTGGCAACAGCTTTGGAGCAGGTGCTCCATCCAAGGCTACTCCCCCTTCCCATCCTTTCTCCTGTTCTGGGGCACATAGTGGTAGAAATTCTTGGACCTCCCCCATGCTTCCCCTTCTGGCCATGCACATAGGAAGGCACCACCTCCACTCATCCTTGCAGTCCCCCTGCCAGGTTTGGTGAGCCTGGATAGTTCTGTGCCTGACCTGGTTATTAACAGATAATCTGATGATTGTTTTAGGTCCATGCTTTTGCACACAAACACATGTACATTACCTGATCATCTGTGACCTCATTAGGGACATAATCCAGAGGTAGCCTAAGAGGAGTTTTAGAAAATGAGGCTGGACCACCAGGATGGGAGGGAGAGGTGAGCATTTGTGTATCATCCCTGCCCTGTAGTTGGTAAGCTGACATGCTTCACTTCTGAAAGAGGCCAAAGTCCTCCTATTGGCAGCTTCCCTCCCCAGCCAGGTGATTGGACTAGGTTTGGAGCTGTCTCTGCAAGACAGGTGAGGAGAGCAGCCTTGCTGTGTTTGTTAGCTTTACACTACTATGACAGTACCTGAGAAAATCAATTTAAAGGAAGAAAGATTCCTTTGGCCTACAGTTTCAGAGATTTCAGCCCATCATCTACTGGTCTCATTGTTTCTAAACCCATGATGAGACTTAACATCACAGCTGAGAGCATGTAGTAGGGCAAAGCTGTTCATCTCATCGTAGCCAGGAAGCAAAGAGAGGGGTCTAGGAACAAAATATCTCCTTGAAAGGTGTACTTCTTGTGACTCATCTCTTCCAACTAGGCCCGACTTAAAGGTTCTACCACCTCCCCATAGCACTGCCAGTTGGGGACCAAGTCTTCAAAACTTAAGCCTTTAGGGAATATTCCAGCTCCAAATCATAGCATGGGCCCTCATCAGGGCTGTGTGTTTGTAGAGTTCAGTTCTCTGCCTACTTAGGAGCTATACTCCCTTCCTAGGTAGCTGCCCTACACATGGTTCTCTCCGGGACAGCACCACTTCTGTACCCTGGGTAAATGGAAATTGACACCATTCCTGTCCACACTACTCCTTTGGTTCTATCTTGTGTAAGACAACATTTGCACACAGGCATGTGTGAGCATGTGCATATTTTTGCAAATTTGAGTGGGATATTTATTATCTTAGTCCATTCTTGCTGCTATAACAAAATACCACAGACTAGGTGGCTTGAACGACAAACACTTACTTTCTCACAGCCCAGGAGACTGTGAAGTCTAAGATAAGGCTTCAGGAGATCTGGTGTCTGGTGAGGGCCCACTTCCTGGTTCTCACATGGTAGAAGGGCAGAGGCAGCTCTTTGGGGCCTCTTGTGTAAGGGCACTGATACTCACTCCACTCTCATGATCTAATCACTTACCTCTTAATGCCCTTAATTGATGGGGTAGGATCTCCACATAGGAATTTGGGGAAAGGAAGGGCACAAACATTCAGGCCATAACGTTTGGTTTACATTGATGACTCTTTTCTTCATATAGTGTCTGGGTATTCCATTTTAGCTTCTTAGGTTCAAAGGTGGAAGGTGGGTGAGGCCACAGGACTGGCCAGACTTAGGTGCCATGGAAACTTGCTCTCATATTCACTGAGTCTCTGCAGATGACGTGGGCCAGGCTTCAAGGCATAGTCTCCTCCCCAGCCCTGTTCTATCACCACATGTAGGTGTCTGAAGTACCCAGAAGTCTAGGAATGATAAGACTGTGTACCAGCTTCCCTGGTTTTATCCTTGATGTGTAGGCCACTGTTCTGGGCATGGTTGTATGGATGGAGAGAGCTCTCGTGTGTTTGGTGAGAGGGGTCTGGCAGAAACCTGGGGCCTTTTCTCTACATTTGCCAAAATAGCCTGAAGCCACTTGGGTTAGGCACTGCAGAGCCCCAAAGGTGAGAAGGCCACTGTACCATTGAGAAAGAGTTTCTCCTATGTTCTGGGTACATAGGAGCCTTTCTGGGGCTTCCCAGACTATGAAACTCTGAAGCTGATCTGTTGTCCCCATAGCTGGGCAACCAGGACCTGTTAACCAGCTCAGGCTGTTTGTTCAGACGTCCCCACTGACACCACTATCTCCCCAGGAACCCGGGCCTGCCAAGGTGGCTGTCACCAGCAACAGCAGCAGCATCCCCAGTGCAGAAAAAGTCCCCACCACCAAGTCCACGCTCTGGCAGGAAGAAATGAGGGCCAAGGACCAGCCTGATGGGAGCAACCTGAGTCCAGCTCAGAGTCCCAGCCAAAGCCACACTTCTTCTGCCAGCTCCCTGCGGGAACCAGGGCTGGAAAGCAAAGAAGGTGAGCGGTGTCTGGCTGGCCTGCCTGCATGCCCCAGTGCCCTATCTCATGGGGCCTCATCACAGCCCACAGCAGCTAACACTATGGACTCAGGGGCCTACCGAGCCCTGTCGTGGGCCCTGGACCTCACTTTCTCTTTGTGCATCAGCTGTGTTTTTGGCCTCGTCCCTTCTAGCTCTTAAATCTCATCTGTAAAGGACAAAGCAGCACCTGCTCTGCCAATCCCAGGCAGGTGTCAGAAGAATAAAAAAGGCTGTGTAGCAAGGGCTATGTGTAAGGAGGCCTCTTCTCTGCATCATGTCCTTATTCTTATAGCTGTATTAGCCCACAGTGCCCACACTGTCCTGAGACATGCAATGGTTAGGACAGTCTTGTTCCTGTCCTCACCGTCCCCATCCTGCCCTGGACCCCAACTACAGTGAGGGAAGAGAGTTCTGAGGAGGAAGCCGCTGATTTCCTTGTGTCCTCTCCACTGAGCTCTTGGACTTGCCTAAGCAGTTGCAGGGGTTTTTGTCTCTGCCTTTCTGGTCTCAGAACCTAGGTTCTGTAGCAGGCTGGCTTTCCCTGATCATATTTTGTCCCAATCATGAAGGACAAGTGCATGGTAGGGGCTGGCCCACTGAGTCAAGGCTGGAATGCATTTTACACTTGCTCTAGGCACATGTCTGAGTTCTTTGTTGACACACCACACTCATCTCATTTACAGTTTATCCACTCTATCTCATGTCTGCAAAAGCCACTACCCCTTTCCACCCCAAATTTGAGAGCCTGAAAGGGTGGTTGGCCATTGGTTTCCTTCTCTAGATTGGATAAGCAGTTGGTGGAATGTCTTCCCTCGTGGGGTGCAGTCCTGCTCTCCCTGCCCAGCCCCAGACTAAACACAAAGGGCCCACCTGCCAATCTGGGCTAGATTCCAGGGAGAGGTGAATGAGGGGGGAAAAGTGCAAAGAGAATGGTTCATTTCTATCCCATGGTTCTTTCCTTCCAACTCTACCCTTGAGCAGTCTCTAGTGGGCATTGGAGATGGAAGATGGCAAGATAGCCCCTTCTGGGACCTTGTGTGGTCTTTCTCATGTATAGCTGGCAGCAGGCTGAGTTTGATCTCCTCTTCCCCTTCCCCTTCTCTCTTCCAGAGGAGAGCACCATGAGTAGCGACCGCATGGACTGTGGCCGCAAAGTGCGGGTGGAGAGTGGCTACTTCTCACTGGAAAAGACCAAGCAGGACTTGAAGGCTGAGGAGCAGCAGCTGCCTCCGCCACACTCCCCTCCTAGCCCTAGCACCCCAAACAACAGGTACAGTTACCCCAAATCACCCTCCCAGAAGTTTGGTCATCCCCTTCACTCCTCAGGTCCTCGAGACCCCAGCCGAATGGTCTGCAGCATCTCTCTCAGCTCCCTGGAAGAGGCCAGCCGGCCCTCTGCCATCGTGGACTCCAGCAGCACAGGGGGGCGGGGGACAGAGAGACTGGGGAGCTCTTTTGCCTTTAAAGCCACCAGGCAGTACGCTGCCCTGGCCGACGTCCCTAAGGCCATCAGGATCAGCCACCGAGAAGCCTTCCAGGTGGAGAGAAGGCGACTGGAGCGTAGGACTCGGGCCCGGAGCCCTGGCAGGGAAGAGGTGGCCCGTCTATTTGGCAACCAGCGGAGGTAAGGAAGGAATTAGAGGGCTATACTGTCATGTGGCTGCACAGGGCTGCACACATGTTCTCACACATCACACACAAACACATACACATACATTCCCTAAGCTTCGTTGGGGAAATGCTTTCTGTACAGGTTACCTCTCCCTATGGGCTCTTGACTAGCTCAAGAACACAGCTCCTGACAACCAGATGCAGGATTTCTGAGCACCCACAGGCCCATGCTGTTGTGGTCACTGCCTCCTAGATTGGGACCTTGAGGGTCCCTGAGGGGTTTTAAGCTGCCAGGCCTTAACATAGGGCTGGATCTGGTGCTTCTCATCCTACTTCTGTTCTCTTAGATAATGCTAGAACTGCAGGTGGGGACAGGACTTCCTTATCTGGCAGTCCCAGAATGGATAAACGGCATTGAGAATTACAAGGGCAGCATAGGCTCCTCTCCATGAACATACTCCCCATGAACCACAGGGAAACCCAAGGAGGCCTGTGACGTTACCACATGCCCTCTTGGCTGAAATGAGGAGGCAGAGTAGAGCCCTGCTTCTGAGGAGCAGTAGAGTATGGACAGCCTGGACAAGGGCAGAGACCCAGGTTTCGCTGCTGTCCAAGAGGAGGAGGCACCTGCCTGCCATTCCCTTGCTGTACTGACCCATGCTTCCTAGGAACTGGGGAAATGTCCATCTGAGGCTTCCCCAGGCCTAGACCTGGACAGATACCCAAGTGCCACTCCAAGGGGTTTCCACCCATGTCTATAAATGGGGGCTTTTCCTGGATCAGAGGGGTCCTCACCGGGGTCTGTGGATAGATGTCTATAGGTCTGTGACCCCCTCCTCCAGAGTAATTTGGGAGTACATGTGTACATGTGCTGGGAGAAAACCCATAGTTTTCATTAGGTTTCCAAAGAACTTTTCTGTTCAGAAAAGAGATTAAGACTTAAGTTCTGGAATTGTCCACAGTGTCCTCCCTGACTTGGGCACAGCCTAAAGCTCAGTGTTAGGCGTGCTGTTGGGGAGAGAGAGTGAGGCGTGGGTTCTAGTTCCTTGTAGGACAGGGCAGGTCTGAGGAGGTATCTCTTATCTCCTGCCCCATTTCCCCACCCCATGTTAGCTGACATCCCACCCACCTAATGTCCCAGACAAAAGAGCCTGTGGGCCTTCAGATCAACTTCAGGAAAAGGAAAGCTTCCCGAGTTGTTGGTCTTCAAAAGAGAGGAATTGGAATGTCCACACACTGGATGTTCTCACATTTCATTGGTAGCTCAACAAAGTGCCTGGTGTTACTATCCTTTGTAGATTAAAAAAAAAAACCACGACTCAGAAACTGGATGCCTAATGAGTTGTTAGTAGAAAGTCCCTACTCCCATGATGTGACCCAGGACAAAGGCCCATGGCATTTTGTAAGCCTTTAAGCAAACATACAAGTGAAGGGTCTTCCTAGTGATTGAGGAGGCTGGGAGGACGGGCAGGGGAGGCTTTGTGCTGGCTGGCAGCAGGCTGTGTGTTGTGGTGGCTTTTGAGCAGGAATAGCCATGTCCTAGATGAGCACCAGACCACAGAATTAACATTCTGCACACCTGCTTGGCTTGGCCACTTCTCAAAGAAATACTCGTTCTTATCTACTTGCCTAGGATAGATGTGGTCTCTGGGACTTTGCTCTTGGATGCTTTCTGCCACCATGAGCATGGATTTCAGCTGGTGATGGCACCTTGAACTCCCCTCCTCTGCCTTCTAACTCTGTGACTATCCTTTCCTCACTGACCCTAATGATCTCTGAATGGCTGCTGTCACTCTCTGAGGCCTTCTCACTGGATCCTAAATAGGTCACCTTGTGCTGGATTGGATCTTGTCCCTTGGCAAATTAGACCATCTCCAAAGTGGCAGGAAATCAGCCACAGCCCCCTGAATGGCAACCAGGACAGACCTGCCTTAAAGCCAGGCAGCTAAGACCAGGTGTCAGTTTCTTGACAAGCCTCGGCTAAGCCAATCTGCAGTCCTGTCTGAATATGACAGGCTTTAGGTTCCCATGTGTCTGCCCTTCAAACACCCAAAGCCTTTATAGTAGATTCTTGGACAGTGAGTTTGTCTTTGGCTTCTGAGTGCAGGGAAGCCCTTGTAAGACTGCTGGTGACTGACAGGAGGGTGAATCCCCTGTGGTCCTGACCTGCCACCCTCGTCATGTTACAGTTAATGCCCTGGGAAGCCAGTTGCTGCAGGGGTGGCACCTAGTCTTGGTGCTGCCTAATTGAGGTGATTAGTGTCACATTTGTGATACTTCAAAAGTGCCATATTGGTAATTTCCCACCTACTCAAGTGACTGTGACAGAGGTTACCTGAGCCTGTGGTCTCACAGGCATCTTCGTGGGGCCATGTAGAGCAGCTGCAGCAAGTGCCTTCCCTTTTTCCACTCTAACTCTTCTGCCTGGAGCCCCACAGCTCTGCAGCATACAATTGCATGCATTTCTGGTCCGGCACAGTACTCACTGCTTTCTTGGGGCTTTGTAGGCCCCACAGCAAGTAGGAACTGTACGCCATGGCCCATCACATGCTTTGCCTATGGTGGACGCCTTGCCTGCACTCACCAAAGCTTTCCCTAGAGCCCAGTGACCCCAGCAGCTTCTGTAGCTCCCTGCTCTCAGTCTGCTTCTTCTGCTACCCCCCTCACCTGCTGCTGCCATCAGGCTTGCCCAGCACAAGCCTCTTGCTGAAGAGACACTTGTGAGGAAGCTGGGGAGGAGAAAGCAGAGTCTAGTGCCTCAGAGCTGCCCCATGCCTAGCAGGTACTCTCTCCTGGGGCTCAGGTCCCCTCTCCTGGGGCTCAGGTCCCCCAAGGTCTGAGCTACTCCCTCCTCCCCTTCCACCTAGTTAGGTCTTAGTCTTCTGGCTGTGGGGGCCCTTTACTTATTTCCCCTCAGTTCTCAGCCACTTATCTAGAACTCAGGTGAAGCCCTTCCCATGAGGGGATTGAGATGTGCCTAGGTGTACAGGCCTTGGGTCTGGGCAAGAGGTTCTGCTCTTTGCCACATCCAAGTCCAAATCCCATGCTCCCTGGTAGGGTGGGCAGCCCCAGGAATGAGGGCCTCCCTGACTAACGCACCGTGGTGACTCTAGGACTATGGGACAATCATGGTTTCTCTCCCTCTTCCACAATCACCTTGGGTTTTTGCTTCTTCAGTTCTTTGAATAATTTTGATTTACCATTATTTGATTTTAAAAGCAGTCCTTTTCTGTTTATTCATTTTCCAGCCTTATTTTCTTTCAGGTCTTGCCTTCTCCGCCCTCTGCTGTGTCGCTGTGGCGTTCGCGCCTCTTCCACCTGCTTCGCTCCCATCTCAGCTCCGTCGGCAGTAGACCACCTGACAAAGCCGCCGGCCCTCTCATATGAATCAACCTGCTTTGTTTTTGTTTAATTTGGTTTTTGATTCCTTTTAATTGTTGGCAGAAACAATGTTAATTCATGGGCCTGTTGCCTGCTAAATTTTGAGTGCATTTGGATGGGGGCTACATTGTGATTGTGGGGAGATGCAGTGGTGCAGAGCTCCTCCAAACTTGTAGTTGCTCTCTGATTATGTCTGTGGCTCGGGAGAGGTTGCTGGTGACAAGCTGTGTATAGCCACATGGGTCAACATGACAGCCTGTGTGGCCTCCAGTATGGGGCAGGACAAGTATGGGCATGGCAGGGAGAACTGTGCCTCAAACTGTTTCAGCCCTCATGGACAGGATACATATGGGACTTAGGCTGACCAGCCTTGTCCCAGGAAGCTCAGTCAGTGCTGTGTGATGCTCCACATACCCAACAGGGAAGCTAGGGGATGCTGGCATTAAATCAGCCAGGTTTGCCTGACATAGGTTGGTGGCTACAGGAGCCCCTACTCCATTTAAAACCAAACCACTGTGGGAACAGAAGAGACTCACTCTCACCTCAGCAGCTTTGTGTCTTTTCTTGCAGAAGGTCCCAGGTAATTGAGAAATTTGAGGCATTGGACATTGAGAAGGCAGAGCACATGGAGACAAACCTGTTGGCCGGGCCCTCACCATCCAGCGACACTCGCCAGGGCCGCAGTGAAAAGAGGGCATTCCCCAGGAAGCGGGTGAGCTCCTGGGACTAGATCACTGAGGCCCCTGTTGGGTGGCTTGGGCTCCAGGTACCACACAACCTTACACATCCCTTTCCTGCCACCCCCCCACCCACCCAAAGCTGGGGATGTGATTCTGCCAAGCCTCCACTCTCCAGTCTTCAGTTACTAAGCCTCTTGGGCCCAACTATCTTCTGCATCTTTCTTTCAGAGTTCTATGCTTCTCTAGAGGCCTTGAATGAGTTTTAGTTCCCATGTCATAACTAGATTGTTCTCTTCCTCTCTGAGGCAGCCTGGCCACAAGGCTGAACATGATGCCTTTCTTCTTTCCTGACTTTTGGGCAGCAGCTGTAACTTTATTTCTCTGCTTGGTCTATGAAGTACGTCAGCCCAGCAGTCCTCTTCCTCTTGGGCATGCACCCACCTGTCTCTTCTGTAGCTTGCTGTGCCTGAGTTCTTCCTTCCTGGGCATCTCTCTTGCTCATGAGCTGCCCACTTTCAGCTGCTACTCACTGTCACAGAACCTTCTGTGACCCCAGGAGCAGGAGGATAGGGAGGGACCAGGAGAGTAAGGGTAACTAACCATCTGAAAGAAAAGGGTGTTCTAACAACAAGGGCATCTCAAGACCTAGGTGGTCACAGACCTGCACTGGGGGCCTGAGGCAGCACTGGCCCTGGCTGGGAGCAAGGCAGGTCCCTTCCTGCTCAAGGAAGGACGGACAACCTGATTCGCCTGCCCATGCTGCCCTGGGCTATATTGACTGGCGGCTGCTCTCTGCCATAGGACTTCATCAGTGAAACCCCCACAGCTCCTCTCTCGGATGCTTCAACCTCCCCCTTGTCTCCACACCGAAGAGCCAAGTCACTGGACAGGAGGTCCACGGAGTCCTCCATGACGGTGAGCCCAGGCCGTGAGCCAAGTTCTCTGGAGACCTGCCATCACCACTGCTACTTCAGCCACTCAGCCACTGTCTGTCTCTGTCCATGGGTCCTTATCAGCCGTTCCTCTGCACGGCCCTCGTGTGTACCCCCACCTACTGGCCTGTAGTCCATCAGAAGCAGATCCTGTGTTTTGTCCTTTTCTGGGCTGAGCAGAACCAGGGACTGCATGCCATCCTGAGCTCTGTTTGGAGGTCTCCACTCTGAAGGCTCGTTTGGCCATGGCATGGTATGCTGAGTGAGAGTCCGTGCTGCAGCAGGGACCTTCTTCTCTTCTGGTTTGAGGTGTTTGATTTTGTGGTATTTTGGAGGGAGGAACCACCTTGTGCTGAGAGTTTGTCCCATTCTCAGGATTACAGAGGAAAAGCAGGGCTTGTCCAGTTCCTCCCACTGGGCCTGGAGTGGCAATGGCTGAGGTGCCAAAGGAGTGGTCAGAGCTTGGGCATGGACAGCCTTGACATGGTGGCCCAGCTCCTCTGTTCTCTGTCTCCAGTGTCCCGAGGAGACCGGGCTGACTCCCCATCTCTCATGCCTGAGACAGACCAGTTTCACTATTAACTTGACTGGTAGCCACCACCTCCAGCAGTCAACAGAAGCCCAGACAGAAGACACCAGCAGAGATCCACCTGCACTGTTCCTCTGAGGAGTGCATGGCTGCAGTGACCTAACCGCAGCTCAAAGTTTGAGAGTCTTTATGACTTATAGATCCCACAGTGAGGCTGGGTGACCTGAGGAATGGAGAACAGCCCTTCATCTCACACCTCCTACACAATGACCACATGTACCCAAGAGGGACTTCCCCTCTTAAGGGGGTTATCTGGACTGGGGCATCCTAATTCCTCATTATTGCTTTTTTTTTTTCTTTTTCCATTAAGTTTATTGGTACATTTTTAGGTATACAATCATTATTGCTTTCTGTTGAGTACTTCAGACAATGGTGAAAGGCAGTCTGATGTGAAGTGGGAGTTAAAGCAGAGCTCTGCTGAAGGACTTCTCTTCTATGGTGGTCATCCTAGGTCAGACAGCAGGTCCGTTGTCTCTTCATGATGGAGCAGGAGCTTTTGGAACACCCTGTTCTGTTGGTTATCCTACCACTTCTCACATGTTCTTAACTCCCTTACTGACTTGGGAATATTAAGAGGTGGCAAAGCCAGTTTCTGATCAGAATGGCTGTACAAAAGCACAGAGTGTGTCTTGAGGCCAGAAATGACTGGGCTCTGTCTGGGGCCTAGCTTCTCAGATGGGCTCTGTGTGGTGGGTAAGGGCCTCAGCCAGATGGGATGCAGATATCCTAGTATTGTGTTCTCTTAGGCTGCCCCTCCCCACCAGGGCTGTCTCAGTGAAACAGGTGGAATATGTTGAGTGGGGACAATGGGTCTAGGTCCTTCCTACCTGCCTTCTGTCCCACTTTGGTAGGAGTGGAGACAACTTCCTTCTGATGGATGAGTGGCCTGAGGGTCTGGGCAGTGCTGCTGCCTCTTCTCAACAGCAGACGTGGTCTCTGCCTTTCAGGCCACTGGTTTTTATCTTCCTGTAGACTGAGCAAGAGCCTCTGTGATCTTTCAGCCATCCCTGCACCCATTCCCCTTTACAAACAATACACCAGGCTCTACACTTGGGCCAGTTCTCTGCCCCAGACAGGCTAAGCAGTGGCTAACTCCATGCAAGCAGAAGCAGGGATTTCTCAGGGCAGCCAGGCAGCCCATGGCAAATGAAGCCATGCCCTCCATGCTCGCCTGGAATCTCCTTGAGGATGCAAGTGCCTGTAAGTGGCATTTTTGAGGACAAGAGGGGGTGTACAGCTTGTCTGGCAAGTGGCAGAACTCCTTTTCCTAGTGCACGCTTCATCTAGGAAAAAATGTCAGCTGTGTTGGATGTGCTTTGTCCATGATTGGGGCTGAGCTGTTCTTTTCTCTTTCTTAGCCTGACCTGCTGAATTTCAAGAAAGGCTGGCTGACCAAGCAGTACGAAGATGGCCAGGTGAGTGTGTGCAACTGCTGGCCTTGAGGGCTAGGAAGCAGGTATGAATTTGAACCAGTCTTGTTCCTGGTGTGAGATCTGTGAGCCCTGGCTCCATCTCCTACATTCTGTACACTCTTGATTCATGGACCACAACTGTGCCTGTGACCACTACCTTTTTATGATTATGCAATTGTATAGCCCCTACTGCTGTGGTGGACATCCTGGAAAGGAACCAGCCAGATCTGCCAGTTACCAGCAACACTTCTGCATCTTAAACCTGGGACGTTCTGTAGCCTCTCACTTGGAGTTGTCTTTTATTGAAGTCCTCAGGGAGAGAGAAGGCCCCTGGTTGTGGGGCTAGCTTGTGTTTCCATACAAAGCAGCCAAGTAGAGAGTTCCCTAGGGCTGAAAGATATTGATATCAGAGATCACCTCAGCTGCAGTGACACCAGGCTCTGGGGGAAGCAAATGTGATCCATTCTTGCCATCAGATTCAAGCAGGAAGAACTGTTCAGGGCTGGAATCCTGTGGTGCCGTGCACCCTCTTCCCAAGACCAAAGAGAAACCTATTGTGTCTGTGCCCTGGAAGCCTTGAATCCTAGCCCATCTAGGACCAGCCAAGCTCCTCTTCTCCGTTCTGGGTCTTTGTGCCAACATCCTCTCTTTTTCTTCTTTGTTAAATGCCCTTGGCCTTGCCTGAAGACTCAAGTTCCCTTCCTTGCTACTGACAATGAAGACTTGAGACTCTAGAGGGTTAGTTTGCTCCTGCTGGTGCAATTGGAACACGCCCATCTGGTGAGCCAGCCAAGTGGCTGTGCTCTCATTGCCATTTCCACAGCCACCTTTCCATTGTGATGGGCCTGGCCCATTTTCTACAGCCTCAATCTGGAATGGAGGCCTGCAAAGCACTGGTCACTAGCCCCGTCACTGTGGATCACAGAGCCCCCAGCCTAGGCCCACCCAGCTGTCTGCTGCCTTTTCACAGAGGAGTCGCAGCTTAGCAAGCCTCCCTGAGGTTGTGAGTGCATGGCTGTCTGCCACCTGACTAGAGTCATCTGTGTGCTGTTTGCCACATGGGTCCAGCTGTTCTGCTTTACCTGTGCTCTGTGACCCCAGGACCCTGGCCTAGAGCAGCACCATGCTGATAGCAGTTGAGTTTTGTTTTGTTTTATTTGTCCTGCCCTTTTAGTGGAAGAAGCACTGGTTTGTCCTGTCTGATCAGACCCTGAGATACTACAGAGACTCCGTGGCTGAGGAGGTGAGTTTCTTGGCTTCCTTGTCCAATGGAGACAGGGAACAGGTGGCACCTGGGGCCCTGAAGCTGCTAAGTGCTACTGCTCTCTCCTGGACTAAAGTTCTCATCTGTATTTGGAAGAGTGTCCCTGTTGCCAACTTGCGCATTCCACTCTGGGTCTGGTGGGACAGTGAGTACAACTAGAGCAGCTTTGATAGCCTCACAACTGATTTCCTACCTGGGATGCTGGACTCTTTTGAGGTACTGTATAGGTACCTTGGTGCCATGGGTTTTGGCAGCTTTCATTTTTTTCTTTGAAGAACATTGAATTTGAATACTCAGGCTAAGAGTCTGTTTTTTTCCACAAAGAGATTTGTAGTAGGGCTGGGGATTTAGCTCAGTGGTTTCGCTGCCTGCTGTGCAAGCACAAGGACCCAAGTTCGATCCCCGGTACAAAAAAAAAAAAAGAGAGATTTGTGGTGAACTGAGTCATTAGAAGAACTGAACTAAATCTTGTCTTCTGGACAAGAATGGGATGTGACAGAGGAAGTTATTTGGACTCCTCGATAGTCCTGATTCCATGATTGAAGACCAACCATAAGGGGCTTTTTTACTTAAAAAAACAAAACATTTTAAAAACTCTGTCGTTGAACAATTTGACAAATCTGTCTTCTGCCATTTCCCTGGTATACTGTGGGATCCTTCAGATTCACCCTCACATGTAGAAAAAGTTCCCAGATCTTTGTAATAGAAGATTAGAAAGAAGCTAGATATCTATTGTCAGGTTCGTACATTTAATTCTCTGTACAAGTTTGACAGGTAAGGATGCTGTTGATGGAAAGTAGGGCCAGAGTAATGTTGTATCTGAAATCGAGGAATAAAGGCAAATGTGATCAAAGTAGTTGATGATATGTGCAGATAGCAGTTCTGAGCAAGGTCTGAGTCCCTTTCAGGAGAGGTGTGGTGGTCAAAATTGTGTTTATAACAAGACTTTGTTTGCTGTATTAGCAGAGGTAGGTACAACTGCTAGTGCCTTGGCATAGGCCGCA
Organism: Heterocephalus glaber; assembly: GCF_000247695.1. Next base: position 4,270,305 of record NW_004624849.1, on the reverse strand, counting down.
GCCATGGTGTACTACTGGTCACTATTTGTGCTGTGACAGTCATGGTATTTAAAAGCAAAAATAAAGATCCTTAATGTTAAAAAACAAAAAGAATGGTTTTTGATGAGGCAGGAAAAGTTTTGAAGCTCTGTCTTTTTAGCATTCCGTGATTTGTGTGGGAGGCAAGTTGTGGGTTACCCTGGTGGACACACTGTGCCACTCTGGAGTTGCCCACTGAACTAGCTGCTGCTTCCATGGTGCTTGAAGGAACAGCTGACATATGAACTGGTCATTCAGTGTGGTGACTTGGCAGACATTTTCATGACGGTAAACCAAGAAGAAAATGAAACAACTGACAGAATGCATTGCCAATAATACTGTTTGAGCTTTTAAGAAAAAATTAAGCTACGGGGCCAGGGATTTAGCTCAGTGGCACCGCGCCTGCCTTGTAAGTGCAGGGTCCTGAGTTTGATCCCTGATACTTTTGGTACCGAGGGTTGAATGTGGGTCCTTGGGCTTTCGCAGCAGGCGGTGAAACCACTGAGCTAAATCCCTGGCCCAGGACTTTGTCTTTAATTTAGCTGTTATCTCTGAAGCTAAACCTGTAAGAAATTTGCAAAATAAAAGTCACTCTTATGAATAATTTTTAGCCGTATTTTAAATTTGAAAATAAAATATTATTTTTATAAATGTATTTAAAATTTTAATTTTAGTGTGGTGCAGGTATTCCTCATTTAACAACCTACCCGTTTAACAACTGTTTGGATTTAGGACTGAAGTGTACTGTTTGAACTTATGACCCATGTTTTTTTTTTTTTTTTTTTTTATGTCTTGTTTATAGAGCCTCAATGTCCTTTTTTTGGTACAGTACACCTTGTTTATACAATACTGTAACTTTTGTTGACTGTACTATATAGTACAGTACTGCAGTTTTATATTCTGTTATACATTACAACACTGCATGTAAGAGTTATGCAAATAAAAGCAAAGTCATCAAGTTGGAGTTTCCTTTGACCGTTTATTGTCAATATTGTAATATACATACTATATACAATTCATTATTTAGCGACCAATGCATTTAACAACCTAGTCACGCCACAGTACCAGAACTCAATCACTAAAGGAGAAGTTGTCTGTCTGTGTTATCGATAGATACACAAAATCTCTTTAGGGTCTTCAGTTTTTAATAGTGTAAAGGAATTATGACATCAGCACCTCTGGGAACTGCTAGCATGCACTACCTTTGGTCAGATACATGGAAAAATGATGGTGTGGATGCTGCAGGGGAGGAGCCCTGGATTCTGCAGTGGTAGGATGTGGGTCAAGGTCTATTGCTGTTAAAGACATGGTCAGCACAAGAAGTCATTCATGGAAATATGTTCAACTAAGTGCCTTGGCTCTTTCTGAAGCTCCTAAGACCCTCATTTCTCCTTGCAGGCAGCGGACTTGGATGGGGAAATTGATTTGTCCACATGTTATGATGTCACAGAGTATCCAGTCCAGAGAAACTATGGCTTCCAGATACACGTGAGTGCAGGGGTGAGGTGGGGCAAGGGCCTGACTAGCAGGGATGTGTTCCTGAGAAGCTGATGTGTCCCCATCAGTGCCTCTAGACAGGCCTGACCTGATGTGTGGTCAGCACTCTGACTCCTCTGTCCTGCAGCTCTTGACCTCCAACTTTAATGTGTTATAGAAACAAAAAAAAGACATCAGCATTGTTCTTCTCAAGGCTGTTTAAAGGCTTTTGTTACTAAAAGCTCTTTTCTTTTTTTTCTTTTTGTTCCCCCTAGTACTGGACTCAGGACCTTGTGCTTGCGAGGCAGGCGTGGTACCACTGAGCTAAATCCCTGGCCCAAAGGCTCTTTTCTTTTTTAATGTTGGAGTTTGCATCAGTTGGAAGGATATAGATACAGGGAATGAGAATGAAAGCATTTGTTAATTTTTTAAATCTCAAAACTCTTTTGAGGTCCTCAGATGACCAAAGCATGGCCCTACCCTCATAAAAGTAATTTTATTGGATAGATCACATGGATCTTGTTAGCCATTACATCAAAGTTGTGTGATTAGGGCTGCCTGGAGCCATCCAGGCCCAGGGTTAAGGGCACAGCCTCCTGACTGCTACATTTGCTGTCACTTCTAATACCAGCTGCAAGTTCAGGGGATTCCAAAATTCCTTCAGGCCAGACATGGTGGCACATGCCTGTAATCCCAGCACTTGGGAAGCTGAGGCAGCAGGATTGCCATGAGTTCAAGGCCAGCCTGATCTACGTAGTGAGTTCAAGGCCAACCTGAAGTACATAGCAAGACCCTGTCTCAAAAAACCAAAGAAAACGACAACAACAAAAAAAAACAACCTTCAGCTTCAGAACTCAGAAAAGCACTACTTTTACTTTGTATAGCAGTAAGGTACCAGTCAAAACTAGCCAAAGCAAGGGATGTGTGTGAGGTAAAACCTGGGACCAAGAAAGTTCTTTCTACCCTACTGGCTTTGACCTCCTTGCCTTGATGTGCAGCAGTACACAGCATTTCTAGGAAGCCTGCCAAGGCCTGCTAAGGCCACAGCATCCTGTCTTCACTGAAGCTTCATGACTGCAATGCTTGATTGAATGACTGTCCTGGTGGTTGATCAGCATCTCAAAGCCAGATGTCCATTGATTTCACAAGGCTCAACTACTCCTCAGAGGTCATGAGTGATCTTTGGTCTTTCTTATGCAGCTGGCCCCTCCACCAGACCATCTGGTCAGCAAACAGTTATCAGGTGGAGTTTCAGGCCTACCATGATGTTACTTCAGTCATTCATGAAATCCAAGACAAAGACCAGACCCTCTGTGGTGGGTAAAGCCTCTTTGTCTTCTCTCACAGGAGCCTTCCAAGTGATAGCAGATAGTGAACTTCCTCCCTGAGCAGTCTCTGGGACTTGGTTTCTCCCTCAAGGCTGGGACTTTTGTGGGCTCACTAAAACCATGTATTAACCTACCAGTTTTTGAGCCTAGAAACTCAACCGTTGCTGTGTTCAGAGACAGATCCACCAAATTTAGAGAAGACTGAGGTATACCCTAATGGCCAGTGTGTTTATATTAGGAAAACCCTGGTGCCAGACCCTGGGCAGCTAGTCGTGGCTTCCCTCCCCAAAACCTCTGTGAGGGAAGCTGTGCCACAGTCGAGGCTGCCCTGGTGGCCTGGCTCCAGGGCCATCATGAGTTGGTTGTTCTTATCATCCTGTGCTGTCCCTTGCCCCTTGTGGAAGGGATAGAGTGCTCAGTGAGCCTGAGGGCCCCATTTTATCTTCAGGTGTCTCTAGTCAGGGCATCCTTCTATCTGAGATCTCAGTTACCCTCCCTGTGGTTGTGAGGGCCCGTGATAGTTGTAGCCTTTTCACCTGTCAGTGACTTTTCACTCTACCCTTGGGGTAAGCTTACTCTGATGCAATCTGCTACGAACCCCAGGGACTGTAAGTCTTAAATTGAGAGAGGTTGTTTTCAGCATGAGTGGACTCCCTGGAGGAAGGCTCAGCCCTGAGCTTCCAGAGGCTGGAGCCCAAGCACAGTCCTGGATCTGGTGGAACAGAAGAGGAAGTCTAGTAGGCAGATCGGGCAGCACCATGAGAGCTGTGAATGCCTGGCCATTGGAGACCCGGGCATTGGTGCATTAGTAAAACATGTCAGGCGGGATGTCAGGGCGCCGGAAGGGAGACCAGACAGGCATCTTGGTGATGGTGGGTAGGGAAGGAAGGAGAGGCTGCATAGTACTGGGAGAAGAGGAAGGTGAGAAGGGGCTGGCCGGGGCCAACTTTCCAGGGAGGTGGGTCCTCTGGAACTCTGGCTGGTGGTGAGTTTGAGAATCCATGACAGGCACGTGTGGCCCTGAGTGGGAAAGAGCTCAGCTGGAGATATGAAGTGAAGTGCTGAGGCCAGACTCTGAAAAGTATCATATCTAGGTATAGAAAGAGCTGGCCAAGGAGGAATGTTGGCACTGCCCAAGTAGTAGCTTGCAGTGGAGGAAGAGTCAAATCTGACCTGTGCTTCATGGCAGGCTCAGCCTACACAGGGACTCAGAGTGTTGTGGCCCTTGTCACCTAGTCCCCATCCAAGACCATCTCCAGAATTTTACCTTCCACCTACTGCTTTGCTGGTGTGCATGTGGGTGCCTGTGTGAGCACCCTGGTGGCTTACAACACTGTGTTGAAATGTACCCTTCTCTGGACACAGAAGCCACTGACCCTGTGTCATGCCCCTCACCTGAGGGGCTCCCATGCAGAGCCACTGGGTGATGTAGGGATAGTTTCCCCATTGTGAGCAGACTTCCCACCGCACCCAGCTATCCACACACACCCCACACATCCTTCCTTTTACCTGCTTTCCCACCACCTCAGTTCTTACTCAGGTGGTAGCCATCCTGTAGGCGTCTCTGGATTTTCTGACTAGGACACCCCCTTCCCCTTGGAGTGTTCCTGGGTGTGTGGTTGCAGTACGCCAGCCTGGGTTCACATTGCCCTACCTCCCCAGACGTCTCACCCATCTTCAAGGAGGGTTCTGTCCTTCTGTTTGGACAAGCCATACCCTAAAGAGATGGATGTGTCATCCTCATCTGGTGCATTATAGGACCGGACTAAGCATGTGCTGACCACTTGGAAGGAGATGCCAGTTTACCATTCCCTTGTGAGTGTGTCCAACTTCAAGTGACCTGAATACAGCACACACAGTTCTCTTTAGCAGACTCTTTCTCTCTGTGGCACTTTTTCTATGCACAGTGCAATGATCTCCACGGGAGATGGGCAGCAACAAGCACCCCTAGATCTGGTTACTTATGACATCTCTATGTCTTTTGTGTAGACAAAGGAGGGTGAGTTCACCCTGTCAGCCATGACATCCGGAATCCGGCGAAATTGGATCCAAACCATCATGAAGCACGTGCACCCAACCACCACCCCAGACGTGACCAGGTAAGACAGTCAGGGATGCCTGAGGGATCCCTTCCTGCCTCTAGTGGTTTGGGACTTGTTGTTCCCCTGAGGCTGAGCCTGAGCCCAGCCACATCCCAGCATAGCTTCTTCCCCATCTGTTGTCCTCGTGGGGGCTGCCCCCACCCCGTGCTGTCACTGGTGCTTTGTGATTTCCCTGCCTTGGGCTGACTTTCCTCCTTTGACCTGGCTGGGTCAGCAGGTCACCTCTGTGCCTGATGTTAGCACTGAGCAGAGAACCTTTCATCTCTGTCAGAGGTCCTTGGTCACTAAGGCCTGGTCTTGGACTCTGCGGAAGCCCCTTAGGACAGCTTGCTATGGCTGGGTTAGGGCAGACATGGGTGCTATAGCTATGGACCACCATAGCTTTGCTCTTCCTTGGTTTCTTTTTTGCCTCACTCCTGCATCTGTTTGATTTCTGTGCAACCAGGAAAAGCTTCTCTCTCAGACTCGCAGTGCTGAAGCCCAAGTTGGAAAAGTGTGTTCTCTCCTGTGTTAGCATTCTGTGGTTCGTATCACTTGGGACCTGCTGCATGTCTCCCTCCTACCCAGAACACTACAAACCTGCCAGTTTTCATTTTCAGAGGAAGTAGAGAAGGCTCTGCTATATGGGGCTGGCTCTGTGAGGGCTGAGCTTCACTGTGACCACCTCAAGGCCTCAGCCTCTGTGTGTGCTCAGCTCTTCTGATGCCTTTTTCAGATTGGGCAATTCATGTTACTGTCCTCAGAGGTTAATCTGTGTGGAGGCTGTGAGGTGGCAGCACATGCTGGCCTGGGACAGACTTGGCCATGTCTGTTCTTGGACACAACCTTCACTTTACAGAATACTGATACTCCATCCCTCTGAATAAGAAGCAAAGGGAAGTTGAGCTCTTTTCTTCAGCCTCCTTTCTTATCATGTATTTGTTCATTCCTTCATTCACTAACAGACAATATCCAGTTCCTTTGTCTCAAAACAAGGAAGGTCGTGGCCAGGATGAAAGGCCCTCTACCTCTGTGACTCCCCAGTTGGGAGCAGAGCCCATAGCTCAAAGTCACCAGGCTCTCTCCACCTCCCATAGGAGGCCCTACAGCAAAGCAAGAAAGGTACTCGGCTGCACCACCCAGGCTATGACAGCAAAGTCACAGTGCTGCTGACCAGCAGGCAGTGGTGTACAAGGATGGGTAGCCTGAAGTCCTCTCCTGCCCATCTCTTCCCTACTTGGCATGACTGTGCTTAGATCAAAGGTCCTATGTTGAGATATCCTGGCACAGTCAGTAGGAGTGCATGGTGCACATCTCGTGCTTGCATGCAGCTCTGCTGCTCTCTGTGTAGGCACTGTGGCCCAGGGGACAAGCACAGAGGCCAGGCACTGTGCTGTCATGCCAGGCTGGCCCTGGCCATTGTCTCCTTGACTAGAGTTTTCTTCACAGTCTAATGTATCTTAATGCTGGTAGAGTGCCTGAACCCCATTTGTTTTTAGCATGTGTTCTTCTGTCAGCTTCTAAGAATAAAGGAAAATTTGAATTGTTTTGGTGCAACAAAGCCAAGCCCCAAGCAGTCAGTATAAGCAGAGATAGCAATGTCAGAGCTGCTGGTCTTGTTCTGCTTTTCAATTTTTATCTTACAGTCTGTGGGGCAAACACCTAGGGCACTGCTGGCCTTTGGGGCTAGAGGAGCCTCCTCTTCTGGAAGTGTTCCTGTCACCCTACCTGCTCTTATATATCATTCTGACACCTTACATGCTGAGCAAAAGCCAGCTAGGTGTCTTAGTGATGCTGAAAGATCCCCTCTGGGTTGTTTTTATTCACATGTTTGGGTGGTCTTAAATTGAACTCTTGCCAATTTTTCCATTCTAAAAAACTTTGGTTCTTGCTCTTTACTGCTAGGACAGGTGATCTCCTGAGAGTGATGGGAGCCACTTCCTCTTTTCATTGGGTGCCCCTTTCTCTAGCTCCTTTCTCTTTACCCATAATATAAACACAGGTGCTCCCTGTCACTTCCTCTTGAGCCTTGCTGCCCCAAATCACCTCTAACTCTCTTCTAAGGCTTGGTTGAGACCAGGGCCTTGGGCCAGCCTACAGTCACTGGGTCTCCTGCTGGGCCTGGGAATCTGTGCGGAAAGCCCATTTCCAGCCTCTGGCCAAGTTGCCATTGGTGATGTCCTCCACCCTCAAGTGAGAGACCTCCCCAGAAGCCAAACCTTTGGGGTACATTGGGGAAAGACAGGGACTCCTCAAACTGACCAGCTTCATCCCTGCCACTACTGGGAAGGCCAGAGTACCAGTGAGCATGACCTGCGCAGCCTGTGTTGCTGAGCACCTCCCTTCTCAGTGTGACAGGTTACAACACTGCTTTTTCCCCCAAGACACCCAGCCCACCATCCCTTCCCCTGCAGGTACTCTTAGCCCTCCACTATGACCTGCCTGTCATACCAGCAGCCAGAGTGGGCTTTTAGAACAGCTGAGGCTGGGTGTCAGCATTCAAGAGGCTGAGGCAAGAAGATTACTTTGTGTTCAAGGCCATCTTGGGCTACAATGAGTTCAAGTCCAGCCTAAACTACATAGCAAGACCCCGTCTCTAAATAAAATAAATAAATAAATAATAAAAATAAATCATGTTAACGTGTCACCTGTTTATTGAAACCTCTGAGCCCTTCTAGGGAATTGGCTGGTTCTTGTTCATTCTGTCACCACCCAGTACAGGGTTTCCTTACCAAGTGTTTATACAGTGGCTGGGCACCTCTTACCTATCTCTGTCATCCTGGTGATGGGACTACAGGACACTTCCCTCATGGCATACCCTCAATTAAGGAATGTATACTGGAAACCTTGGAAGAAATGAGCCTTCTCAGCCCTATCCCCAGGTCCAGTCCAGCTTTGGGTCCTTTGGGGAATGGACAGCTGGTTATGGTTGCATTCCTTCCCCTGCACTCAGAAAGCCACACAGGGGTAGAAAGGTATGGATCAGGCATGGGTTAACTCACAGCTCACCTTTGCTGGTCCTGTGTTTGTCCCATAGTTCATTGCCTGAGGAAAAGAACAAGAGCAGCTCAACTTTTGAGACTTGCCCAAGGCCAAATGAAAAGCAAGAGGCAGAGCCAGGGGAGCTGGATCCAGAGCAGAAGAGGAGCCGCGCTAGGGAGCGAAGGCGAGAGGGCCGCTCCAAGACCTTTGACTGGGCTGAGTTCCGCCCTATCCAACAGGCCCTGGCTCAGGAGAGGGCCAATAACATGGGGCACCCTGATGCTCGTGAGCCTGGGTACCCCGAGATGGAGCCGGGTGAGCTAGAGCGGGAACGTGCACGGAGGCGGGAAGAACGCCGCAAGCGCTTTGGGATGGTGGATGCTGTGGATGGAACAAGCATCGAGGATGCAGCCCTCCGCATGGAGGTGGACCGGAGCCCAGGGCTGCCAATTGCCACGGACCTTAAGACACAAAATGTCCATGTGGAAATTGAGCAGAGGTGGCATCAGGTGGAGACCACCCCTCTCCGAGAGGAAAAGCAGGTGCCCATTGCCCCCTTGCACCTATCCTCTGAGGATGGAAGTGACCGGCTCTCTACACATGAACTGACCTCTCTGCTGGAGAAGGAGGTAATGCCAGGGCAGCTTCCTCTGCATCAGCCTGTCCTGAGCAGCTGTGCTAGCTATGGCCTGCAAGCTCAGCCATGTAGTCCTCCCCTCTGGGACACAGACAGGTCCTTATAGTCAAAGTTGAGGCTGAGGTAGAACGAAGTGCCACATCAACAGGGAGGGGGTAATGAGCCTTACTAGACTGGTAGAACACTTCATAGTGCATGTAGACCTGTGGCCAGACACTAGTCTGCTGGGCTTTATAGGGCCTAGATAGTGGGCCTTATTCTACCTGCTACAGAGCATGAGCTAGATTTTAAGTGGAGGGGTGTGTGCAGAATTAGGTTTCTGTCTGCACAAGATAGCTCTGGGGGATACAGGCCAAAGCTGGAGGCAGAGGTGAATTCTGGTGCTTTGACAGTGGCCTGGGGACATTTACTTAGACCAGATGGGGAAGGGGATAGCATTGGGAGTCAAAGGGTGGACCCCAGATGCTTAGGATATAAAATAGGACTGGTGAGCTTCTATAGGGCAAGTGGTTAGAAGGAGGCTGGGTAAATGCTGGGGAAGAGTTAGGTAGCCAGGCCCTGCATTCACAGCATGTGAGGTTCTTAGGAAATTGTGTCCCAATATCAATTCTTAAGTGCCAGCTTGACATTACAAGTAGAAAATTTCACACCGTGAAACTTCATTTAATGAACAAGATTATTAGAAATACTGTATAGGAGGTTGGAGATGCAGCTCTGTGGTAGAGTGTATGCATACCATGCACAAGGCCCTAGGTTCTGCCCCTAGTACTGCAAAATACGCATATGCATGTGCCCACATATACACACAAACACACATAGTGTATCCTATCTATTCAGGTAACCCAAATTTATAAAAAATTTGAAATCTAAAACACTCTGGCCTCAAGCATTTTGGGGGTACTCAGCCTGTGTAGTGCTCCGCTTGTTGTAAAATACCTTGTCACACCTTCTCCTCAGGGATGCCCTTAAACAGAAAGCTTTGAATACATCCTTTGTGTACCTAGGCAGTAGATTAAAAAATCTACATGGCATGCCTGTTCAGCTTATCTCATGCTTCACCTCTTTTTCCCTATTTTATATTAAATTTATGTCTGATAGTTATCACTAGTATCAACACTTTGACTTTTCCAATACTATTAATAAAATAATAAAGACAATGGAGTAAAACAATTAATTTCACATGGTTGCAAGCTATCAAAATGGGCCCAACAGCCTGAAGACACACTCAAAATCATCAGTTTGTGTTTTGGACAGCAATCTCTGGGAGCAGTGTTTAATGTTTCACAGTCAAGGATCTCCCTGCTTCTCACAGCCCAACGTGGTAGTGCCCTGACTACTCAACTGTACCCCAGCTCCCTGACCACCAGCCCCTGAGGGAGAAGGGCTGCACAGCCCTGCACACAGCTGACCATCAGGCAGGACCTAGGAACAATGTGAGGAAAAGGTAGATGGATGAGTAAATCTTAAAGCTGTTAAAAGCAAGATGAGTGTGAAATGACTTACAGATTTCCACATCTTGTTTGAGAGGCCTACAGGAACCATTTTTGCAGACAGAGCTCTTTGTGGGATCCAAATCCATCATGCATACCTGATCGAATAGTTTCAGTTGAAGCCACAGCAGGGCCTGGACTGAGGCCCACTTGGGGTCCCCCATTGCCCACAGTAGGCCCTGTGGAGATTAGCATGGCTTGTAACCATGCAGAGAACCCCCCAGCAGACCCCCACAAAGTGGTCTTCTGCAAAGATAGAAAGCCCTTACTTTCAGAAATGAACTTCCCTCATGGGCCTTGGGGACTTGTATAGGCCCCTCAACGTGAGCAGGTGTAGAAGTTTGTGGGTGCCCAGGGCTACCTTAAGGGGAAAGACTAGACTATCCCTCATCCCTCAGAGACAGGCAGGTGTACCAGTGTCATTTACAGCTTGAGCTGGAAACCAGTTCCTGTGCTTCAGGTATAGATCACCTCTGTACATCTGAAATGTGGAGAGCCAAAAGTTCTGGTTCAGCAAAGGTACCATATGTGCTACAGTCAGGAATGCCTCTGGGGCCCATGCTATGCAGCTGCTTCTCTCTGTTGTTGTGTTTCTTAAGAACATGTCTTTTTACCAACAGCTGGAGCAGAGCCAGAGGGAAGCCTCAGACCTTCTGGAACAGAACCGGCTCTTGCAGGACCAGCTGAGGGTGGCACTGGGCCGTGAGCAAAGTGCCCGGGAGGGCTATGTGCTACAGGTAGGATGGGGCAGCTGCCAAGGGACATGTGCACCTGGGGCTTCAGCAGGAAGGGTGCAGGCACGGCCCTCAGGCTAAGAATGTGCAAACCTGGCAGAGCTTGGCCTCAGCTCCTCTACCCCAAGGACACAGGCAGTTAGTGTGCTGGAGGCTCTGTGTTTTTTTCTTCTATTCTAATGTTTTGAGGAATGTGCCTGAAACCCCTACATCTAAGGATTTTGGGGGTGGTTTTGTAATGAAATCATTGTAGTGATCTCTCCTGTAGTCTTTAAACGTAGCTGGTATATGTTTCTTAGGAATGCCATCCATCTGCATTTATTTCTCATTGTGTTCATAACAGCAAGATTAGGCCCATTGTATAAATTGGAGGAACTGTATCACACAGTGAGCCAGATGCCTCCTTATGGACAGCAACAGGTTAGTGGCAGAGCTAGAAGTAGACCCTGCCTGAGCCCATGTCTCATCCACACCTGCAGGTGGATCTGCCTGTCACCACTGGCCTAGGAGCCTCCACTTCTTACTTTCTGCCCAGGCTGATGTTTCAGGAGGATGTGGCCATCCAGCCCACAGCCAGCCCAACTTGGAGGGGAGATGAGTAAGGTGCAGCCTGGGTCCTGACCTGACAGCCCCAGCCCAGAATCCCTCTGCTGGAAGTACCCACAATCTGTCCTGATCACAATCAGATCTCCAGCATGTGGCAGCCCTGATGTGGGTGTGTCACAAGGCAGGAGGTGGCCATGAACAAGGAAAGCAAGAAGTACGTGTCAATGTCTTGGAGCATTCCAAGTCCCATGCTAGCTCCGGGACACAACACAGACATGCTTCTGCCCTAGTGGAATGACTGTGCTGGCAAGATTGACCACTAAGCACTAAGGGAACAGTGGAGCAGGATGCCAGAATATGGAACCTAAGCTTTACCAAGGATGAAAATGGGACATTGGCATAAGAGTCCTGGGTTTGAGTCCTGACCCTGCCACTGACCACAGAAGCAGATTTACCTTACCCTTGCATTGACAGCCCCCTGCCTGTGTACACTTAAGCCTATTGATCCCCAAGAGCCCTTTGGCTCTCAGATACCTAGTCTCAGTGGTGAGTTGACTATCTATTTCTAGACCATTGTGTACTGAGGTGTCCTGGGTAGCAGGTGGCCTGGTGGTGCTCAGCTGCCCTCTGACTAGAGCCTGCCTGCCTGCCTTTCTCCCCACTGTCTCTTCTGCATGTGCCCTTGGCCTTCTCTCTTTCCCCCCACATGCCTCCATCTTCCTTCTCAGTCCCTTCCAGCAAACACATTGTCATGTTCAGACCCTTGGACCTGGAATCAAGCCTTGAAGGGTATCCACTTCCTTAATATCTCATTCTGGGAGCCTTTAGGTCATCTGTACAGGCCCTTCTGGTTTGGGAGGATCTTTTTTAAGTGTTGGTTGAACCCTATCCTACAAGAACTGACCTCACATCAGCCAATAAAGACACTGCCTATGGCTTTGCACATTGCTAACCTGGGAGCCTACCTCTGCTAATGTGGGCCATTGATGCAGCCTTCATCAAAGACCTGTTGATCAGACCAGCCAGGCTGTTCTTCATAACTTCCTGCTGAGTCTAACAAATCTTCAGATCTAGAAGTCAGAAGGGGCAAGGCCTGGGGTCCGAGGGTCACAAGGTTGACCACGGGAGCACTGCACTAACTGCTGGGAGGAGATTGGATGGTTTGGACATTGAGCTTGGATTTAACTGGAACTTCAACTGAGTGTCACATCTGTGGCTTCCCCACCAGTAGACCAAGAGGGAGCTGGGCAGGCCAGAATCTAGGCGGGACTCTCTTCATTTGTGTTCATTCATGCTGTTTCCTTTGCATTACATTAGCTCTGTTCTGCATGCCTTTCAGTTTGGGGAGTTTTCTTTCATTTGTTTTGGGGTTTTTGCATGCTTCACTCCACAAAAGTTTGTTTTGTTGATTATCATTTTTCACTCCATGGTTTTTGTTCCCCCTTGTTTTGTCTTCTTACAGGTAGAGATTAGTTCTTCCTGTTACTGTGGAGGCCTGGTTACACTTTCCAAAGGAAAATGTTGTAGATGTTTCCTTACTGATATATCCTAAGCAGTTACCTTCCTTCCTTCTCTTTCTTTTGGAAGGAAGTGGCATCACTTACCTACACCTTGCATCCTGCGCTTATTTAGGATCTTTGGTCTAGAACTGTTTACTTTTTGTTTTGCAAAATAAACAGTTGCAGGCACTGTGCTACCCTGTCCTGCTTCCCAACATCCTCTTGTTCCTTCAGTCTCCGTTTTACTTCTCTGTGTATTCCATTATTCAGTTTTGTTTGGTTTATTTCTCTTAGAACTGTTTGATTAGAACTGTTGTTTGATGTTATTGTCCGTGTTTTCTGTTTACCTGGAAGCAGCCACTTAACAAAAACAAAAAAATTAAAATAATTTGTTGGAATTTTTTTTTTAATGGGGAAAAAAAGTTGTACAAAGGATAAAAGCCAGACTCACCACGGAGCTTTTCTATAGTCGATCCTGGCCAGAGGTGTGACACTCAGAACGGGGAGGCCCGAGTGTTACTAACCAGTATTTAATCAATTTTTTTAAGACTGAAGTGGCCTCCTCCCCGTCGGGTGCCTGGCAGAGGCTCCATAAAGTCAATCAAGACCTCCAAAGTGAGCTGGAAGCCCAGTGCCAACGGCAGGAGCTGATCACACAGCAGATTCAGACTCTGAAACGTAGCTATGGGGAGGCCAAGGATGCAATCCGGCACCATGAGGCTGAGATCCGGAGCCTTCAGGCAAGGCTCAGCAATGCTGCTGCTGACCTGGCCATCAAGGAGCAGGTACTCGCCAAGCTCAGGACCGAGCTGAAGCTGGAACAGGACAGGGTTCGTGAACAGCTGGAGGAGCAGCAGCACAGCGAGGCTGCCCTTAGCAGTCAGCTGAGGGCCAGCGAGCAAAAGCTTAAGAGTGCTGAGGCCTTGCTGCTGGAGAAGACGCAGGAGCTTCGAGACTTGGAGACACAGCAGGCGCTGCAGCGAGACCGGCAGAAGGAGGTCCAGAAGCTCCAGGAGCGCATTGCTGATCTCAGCCAGCAACTGGGTGCCAGTGAGCAGGCCCAGCGCCTGATGGAGGAGAAGCTGCAGAGGAACTATGCACTGCTACTAGAGAGCTGTGAGGAGGAAAAGCAGGCACTGCTGCAAAACCTGAAGGAAGTGGAGGACAAAGCCATTGCCTATGAGGACCAGCTACAGGGCCATGCACAGCAAGTGGAGGCCCTCCAGAAGGAGAAGTTGAGTGCCAAGTGTGAAGGCAGTGAGCAAGTACACCAGCTGGAGGAGCAACTGGAAGCCCGGGAAGCCAGTATCTGTCAGCTTGCCAAGCACGTGCAGAGCCTCCGTGATGAGCGAGACCTCATCAAGCAGCGGTTCCAAGAGCTGATGGAACATGTGGCCGCTTCTGATGGGGACGTGGCTGAGCTTCAGGAAAAGCTGAGGGGAAGAGAGGCTGACTACCAGAGCTTAGAGCACTCACACCGCAGGGTCTCTGGCCAGCTGCAGAGCATGCGTACTCTTCTGAGAGAGAAGGAAGAAGAGCTAAAGCACATCAAGGAAGTACATGAGAGAGTTCTGGAAAAGAAAGATCAAGACCTCAATGAGGCTTTGGTTAAAATGATTGCATTAGGGAGCAGCTTAGAGGAGACAGAAAATAAACTGCAGGCAAAGGAAGAGATTTTGAGGAAATATGCAAATGAGTCTGCAAAGGATTTGGAAGAATCACAGAGTACCCTAGAGGAAACTGAGGAGGACGGTGTTTTGCTCTTGAGCCAGCAGCTACCAGCTGCTGGGGCAACTCTAGGCTTACCACATGCACAGCTGGACGATGAGGATATAGGAGCTGGCCTAGGGGAAGAATGTGACAACAGTCCCAGTAGAGAAGAGGGCACAGTGCCCCCAAAGACCATGGAAGTGATGGACAGAGAGGGACATCTGCAGAGCACAGTCAAGCCTGACCAGGGAACACCTGGTGTTAAAAGGCAAAGAATCCGATTCTCTACAATCCAGTGCCAAAGGTATATCCACCCCGAGGGGTCTGAGAAGACCTGGACCAGCAGCACGTCCTCAGATACCAGCCAGGACCGGTCGCCCTCAGAGGAGAGCATGTCCTCAGAGGCTGCCCCCAGCATGCTGCCCACAGCTGGAGACTCAGAGACATACCTTTCCATCATCCATTCGTTGGAGACCAAGCTCTATGTCACAGAGGAAAAGCTCAAGGATGTGACCCTGAGGTTAGAAAGTCAGCAGGGCCAGAGCCGAGAGGCACTACTTGCACTACACCACCAGTGGGCTGGCACTGAGGCACAGCTGCGAGAGCAACTCCGTGCCAGCTTACTGCAGGCTGGCTCCCTGGCTTCCCAGCTGGAACAGGAGAGACAGGAAAGGGCCACAAACATCGGGAACCATGTTGGGGAGCTAGGGGGCTTTCAGGCAAAAAACAGCCAGGCCCTGTCGTGCTTAGAAAACTGCCGAGAACAGCTAAGGTCTCTGCCAAGGTCTAGTCAGGATGAGCAAGACACTCGTGCAGCCTCCCTGGCCAGTGTGGAGAGTGCACTCATGAGCGCCATCCAGGCCTTGCAGCCCTGCCCAGTCCCTGCAGACAGCCCAGCCCAAGCTGTGGAGGGCAGGGTGGCAGCCCCTCCACAACAGCCCTGCCAGCCTTCACTGAGTGAGGAAGAGCAAGTGAAGTTGCTCTCTGATCAGATAGCTCTGGAGGCCTCTCTGATCAACCAAATAGCAGACTCTCTTAAGAACACA
Organism: Heterocephalus glaber; assembly: GCF_000247695.1. Next base: position 4,254,758 of record NW_004624849.1, on the reverse strand, counting down.
ACCTCAGATGTGTCTCGTGTTCTCCATGAGATTGCTCAGTCAGGAGAATGGTTGCTGGAGGGAGAAGGTGCCACTGTCTCTCCTAGGGCTTCAGCAGAAGCCTGGGCCAGGAAGGTGCTGGTGGACAGTGAATTCTGGATCCAGGTCGAGTCCCTGAGCAACCGTCTGGAGACACTGGGAGGAGAGACAGCCAGCACATCAGGAGGCGAACAGCAGCATGTACCCCAAAGCCTAGCTGACACCACATGGGTCCGGGCAGAGCTCAGCTTTGCCACACAATCAGTGAGGGAGTCACTGCATCATAGGCTGCAGACTGTCCAAGAGACTCTGCAGGGAACTCAGGCAGCCTTACAGCAGCACAAATGTGCACTGAGGGAAATCCTAGGTGCCTACCAAACCCCAGACTTTGAGAGAGTGATACAGCAGGTTTCAGAAGCCCTCAGGCATCCAGCAGGTGGTGAGGACAATATGCACATATCCTGGAACCTGAGTCCTTTGGAAAAAATGCTGAGTCCAGGCACATCAGATGGCTCCGAGGAGCCCTTGCATGTCTCTCACCAGAGCCCCAGGGCCCTTGTTGCTATTCAAGAAGAGCTTGCCCAGCAGCTGAGAGAGAAGGCCAACATCCTAGAGGAGATCTCTGCTGCCTTGCCAGCTCTGCCACCTGCAGAGTCATTGAGGGATTGCCAAAAGCTTCTGCAGAAGTCCCAAAATCTCTCGTACAGTGCTTGCTTGGGAGGCCTTGGTCAGTATTCTTCGTTATTGGTTCAAGATGCAATTATTCAGGCTCAAGTGTGCTATGCAGCCTGTAGAATTCGATTAGAGTATGAAAAGGAGCTCCAGTTTTATAAGGAGTCTTGGCAGGCTAGGGGGACCTCCTGTCAGGAGCAGGCAAGAGCAATTGGAGTACTGCAGGAAGAATACAAAGAATTGCTCCACAAGCAGAAGAATGAGTACCTGGAGGTGATTTCCCTCATTGAAAGGGAAAATGCTGAACTTAAAGCCAAGATGAACCAGTTGGACCATCAGCAGAGGCATCTGGAAGAAGTGGAAAGCAAGCACAGTGAGAGCATGTTTGCTTTACAGGGCAGGTACGAGGAAGAGATCAGGTGTGTGGTGGAGCAGCTGAACCGCACAGAGAACACACTGCAGGCTGAGCGCAGCCGAGTCCTGAGCCAACTGGATGCTTCAGTCAGAGATAAGCAGGACATGGAGCGACAGCACGTGCAGCAGATTCAAACACTGGAGGACAGGTTCCAGCTTAAGATCAAAGAGCTACAGGCCATCCATGAGGAAGAGCTGAGGGCTCTGCAGGAGCACTACTCACAGAGCCTTCAACACCTGCAGGAGACCCTCAGCCTATGCCAGCAGCAGCACCCTAAGGCCCTGCCCACCACCTGCCTCCACTGGCAGCCTGAGTCTGGAGCTGCTCCATATCAGGTTGCCGCAAAGGCTGCTGTTGGGGAGGCTGACTCCATGACAGTGCTTCGGGAGCGCATCCAAGAGCTGGAAGCCCAAATGGACGTCATGCGGGAGGAGCTAGGCCATAAGGAGCTGGAGGGTGACTCGGCCACACTGCGGGAGAAGTACCAGCGGGACTTTGAGAACCTCAAGGTCCTTGGCACCATTTACTTTGTAAAGGCAATTCTCCTTGATATGAAGGAGTGGGGGAAGGCAGGCTGTGGGCGCATCTAAGGCTCATAGTGTAGCTGGGAGCTGGTTCTTGGCTCTTAGCTACTGACATTCTGCAACTCCTCTGCTTGTTGGCTGTGGTGTGGTCTCATTCTCACCCATTCAGGAGGCCCAGCGAAGGAAGGCAGTATCCCTGTGGGAGAGGAGAGTACCTCTTCCCCTCCTCTCTGTACCCTTAGAGTAGCCTCTGCCCTGCCTTTTCCCATTCTTCTTGCCCCCAACCTGAGGCATTTTCCCAGAACCATCTCACACTCTGGGAGGGCAATCCCCTTCTAAGCAACCTAGAAGAGCAGAGTTGAATTTTGTGTCAAAGGCCCCTTTCCTTTCCCATCTCCCTGTAAGGACCCAACTTGAGTGGGCACTGGTTTAAGAAGGACTTTTCTCCAGAGATGGCTTCCAACAGCTCCTGTTCCCTTCTCCAGGAGCTGTGAAAGGTGGCCTTTCCCCAGGAACTGTTCCCCTGTTTCCATCCATTTCCCATTCTGCCTCATACGCCCTGGCCAACAGAGGTAGCATCCCAGCCCACTCAAGATGAAATAAGAAGAGCAGTCCAACTCTCTGGCCACCTTCCTTATGACTTCACACCGCATCATGCATGTGGCTGGATCATCTTGGAGGGTCTCACCATCCCTTAGACTCAAAAGCTTGCCCTAGTGGCTATCCCTTCATTTTCCTTCCCTTCTGGTAGGACATGTGGTACATGTCAAGTTCGGCTGCACTGATACCTGCTATCTTGCCACACACCATCACAGTGCTGCTCAGCAGGACGCCTATGGCTGTTTCTCAGCACCTTACCCTCTAGGGCTGCATAAGAAAGGAAGATCTACTTGCTCCACAATTGGTGCTTTGCTTCTGTGATGATTCAACCCTACCCAGAGACAAATGGGTGTTGGCAGTAAGCACCTTCTCAGGCAGCTAAGAGGCTATTTCTTACTATTCTTTTTCCATTCAATACGGACCTCTTAAAAAACATTGTAAATTGTGAGAAAGTTTCAGTGGCTGTTTCCCCAAAATGCATGTTTGGTGACCCTGTGGTCAGTTCATTAAGCACAGCTTCTGATGGGTCTGGGTACACATTTAAAAGTAAATGGCACAAGAGCTGACGATTTAGCTCAGTCATACTGCACCTGCCTTGCAAGTACAAGGTCCTGAGTTTGATCCCCAGTACTGGGGAGAAAAAAATAAATGCCACAGACTTTGGCTTTGACCCCACATCCACTTACTTCCTAGTGCCCTTTGCTGCATGCTCCTGTATACAGACCCCAGGCCACAGTTATAGGCACCTGTTTTCTCTTTGCATCTATAAGAGCTTCCTCCATGGAGAGCCTGTTCCATCCCTGAGTGAGTCACTTCACTGTGAATGGATCAGTCTTGGTGATATACCAGCAGATCACAAGACATCAGAACAATTGTGCCAGACCCAGGGATGCTCAGATGCAGGAGACACGGGTTGGAAGGGACATCAGGGACTTGGACATCATCCACTCTGTGCTGCTCAAGCCCCACTGTATGGTATCCTCCATCCTGTGCCTGAGAGCTTCAGCCCCTATGTGTCATTCTTATCGGTCCCTGGATGCATGCAGAATTTATAACCACACAGCCTCTGGAGAACCTGGATGGTGTCAATTACTTTATGCAGACTTCTGTCTTGGTCAGGGAGATTGAAAGTCTGGCTTGATAGCTCCTCCTTTGACACTCACAGGCCAGAATCCCCACTAGCCGCCACAGTTCTGTATCACAGTCATTACCCAAAGGCTAGTGTATTAGCATTACCAGCCACAACTCTGCATCAAATTCATTGAATTTTTTTGATCCCAGGGATGATTGACCTAAAAATTATGATTTGTTTCAGATTAATTTTTATATATACATTTAGCAAGGAAGCAACTGGATTTTTAAAGATATTTCACTGTTTCTGTTAGAATTTTGATCCTTATCTTCATATATTCCCAAGTCCTCAAATCAAAATAATATTTATATGAAGTCTGGGTATGTTGCTCAGTGGTAGAGCATGTGCCTACTATACACAAGGCCCGGGGTTCTGTCCCAAGTACCACAAAACGGAGGGTGGGAGTTAGAGTGAGCATCCTTAATCTGGAAATCTCAAAAGTCCAAGATGTTCCAGAATCTGAAATTGAAATTTCAACATGATGCTATAAGTGGAAAATTACCTGTCTTCATGTGACAGGGTCATAGAATGCAAGAACTCTGAATTACTGTATAAATTCAGGCTGTGCGTATAGGGCATATATGAAACATTTATGAATGATTTCATGTTTAGACTTGGATCCCATCCCTAAAATAGATGTCACAATCTAAAATCTAAATCCAGACTTAGGAAAACTTCTGATCCAAGTATTTAGATAAGGAGTATTCAGCCTATAGTTAAGTGTGTTGACTGAGAAGCCATGTATGGACCAATCGGGGAATATGCTCAGCAGTGGGGCCTGAGGTCTCAGCCCTGGCACACTGTCTGCAGACCTGGGCTGAGACCTGAAGTGTCCGGAGCCCTACTGCAGTGTGAAGACAGGGAGAGGGTAGGGCCCAGGAGAAAGGCATCTTCTAGGGTTGAGCAATGGGGCAATATTCCCTGTTAGTGAGGAACAGTAATTAAGGCCTTTGCTAATTCAGTAAGTAAGTTACAGTGAGGTCCAGCCTATAGCTAGAAGTTAGAAAATACTGACAGAAGGTTCAGGAAGGCGCTTTAAGGGTTGTAGGACTCAGAAAGATAGAAAACATGGTTATTTGATTCTTGGTATCATTTCTTAAATCCACAGGCAGAAAGATTGGACAGGTAGCATAGGATCAGAGCTGCCAGGGGGAAGCCCTGCATACTTGTACTTGAATATAATAACTGGGATATTCTCCCAGCTTTTAAAAATCAGCCTTGATCCCCTGCCCTGAAGTGGATCTTACCAGGGGTTTAGACAGAAAGTATGCCTCTATGCTCAGAGTAGCTGCATGTTCCTGCCACTCAAAGCTGTAGCTATGAGGCAGTCTCCTGCTTGGTGGTGATAGAAGTTCTAACAGGCCAGGCCTGGGTTTCCTGTGTAGCTATGTGAGATTATTTGATTCTTTATGGGCACATAGGTGTCTTGCCAGGTTATAATGAGGTCCCTCTGTTAGATACCTTATTAAAGGTAATGGAGGTCCTCGTTGATCAGTGCTCCTCCATATTCTCACCAAAGACAGGAAATAAGGAGACGAAGGGCAGCAGGAAGAGATCCTCGCCTGTTACTCCCTTGGTGGACACCTGAGAGGTCAGTGGCCACCATAAAGCTGCCAGCTGACTAGTAGCAGAGACAGACTCCATGCTCCCAGAAATGGGCTGTATGTGTCCCCAACCCATAGAGGATGGGTACAGCCCTCCCAGCTAGGTTACCCCACATCTCACAATGACCTTGGCTCCCTGTACCTGACAGATCTATCATCCTTGTTTGTGACAGCACCAAGTACATCTCACATCACTTCAAACCAGACACTGCCAGCATAAGTGTTCTGTTCCCCTCCTTCTTGCTGGTGACACCACACAGGCCCAGGACTGCCTAGTTTAAATTCCACTGCACCCTCTTCACATCCATTAATACTAGCCTTTCCTGTGAAGAATTAGGGTTCAGATCAGCCACAGAAAAGTTTGTGGTAAAACACTCTGCAAGTGCTTAATATAGTACCATGAGCCTCCACATAGCCTTCGGGGCCTGCTCTCCACTCAGGCCTAGTTCCAGACAGGTGCGGTAAGTGCAGGTTACTACTGAGTCTGGACAGGCAGAGTTCCTGCTGATTTCTTTACACAGGATCCCCAGCTCAGAGGCCCAAAGAGAAACCCAGTGTGCCTGTTTTGCCTCTGCAGGCCACATGTGAGCGAGGCTTTGCTGCAATGGAGGAGACGCATCAGAAGAAGATTGAAGACCTTCAGAGGCAGCACCAGAGGGAGCTAGAGAAGCTTCGGGAGGAAAAGGACCGCCTCCTGGCTGAGGAGACTGCTGCCACTATCTCAGGTGGGGCTGGACCTGAGGGTGGCAAGTGGTCCACTCCCCAGGCTGATCCTACAACTCAGTGATTATCTTTTTACTGCCTTTTGGCTGAGATTTAAGCTTCATTTTCAAGAGAATAGTTTGGCACTGATGAGAAAAGGGCTGGTTTGAGAAGCTTTTGAGATCCTCCAGCATGAGAGCCAGTGCATGGGATTTGATGACACTGGTTTGCCAACTCCCAGAAGGGCCTGTCCCCACCTCATCAGCCTTCTGACATTGTCAGCATGGGACACCTCCAGGCAGAGCATGGAGGTGCTGCAGCTCCCCCACAGTGACACACTTTCTCCTGGACCCCTGAGCAAGCACATCCAATGTGGTGCTGTCTTTCCTTTATGTAGCTAATCACTTTAGGGTGGCTCTCATTTTAGTGTCAAGAAAAGCTACTTATTTTATAAACTCATGCTTGAATTTAACACTGACATTTATCTAATCAGTTCTTTCTAACACTAAAAATAATATACCTTCATTCCCTGTGGGGGTACGTGGGTTGGGAGTTCCATGTCCACCTCAAGAGAGGTTTGTGTGAGGCTAGTCTGTTAGGGTCCCACTGCAGATGGATTCAGCATCAGCAGTGGAAAGATATTGAGCCTTCCTCTCTACTGTGGCCTCACAGAGAGGGAATGTCATGGTGGGGAGGGCCCCATCAGCTATACAGCCCTATTCTCTTGGTACTGAGGGCCACGTCCTGCCCATAGCCATTGAAGCCATGAAGAATGCCCACCGGGAGGAGATGGAGCGTGAGCTGGAGAAGAGCCAGCGGTCTCAAATCAGCAGTATCAACTCAGACATTGAAGCCCTGAGGCGGCAGTACCTGTGAGTTCCCTCACCCCACTGTCTCTATGAGCCTCAGGGCTGGTCCCAGAGGAGGCCATGGTCCTGAGTGCAGCCTAGATCCTTTCCTCTTCAGTGGTGAAGCTGCCCTGCCTAGGGCTTCTTGTGTTAAAGACAGATCTCTAAAGTGCAGAGAAGAGTGCCACAAATGAAAATTTTAAATTTTCACTGCCCCGGGGCTGATAGTGGAGATCACCCCAGTTGATTCTTTTTGTTTGTTTGTTTGTTTGTTTGTTTGTTTTGGTACCGGGGATCGAACTTGGGTCCTTGCACTTGCGCAGCAGGCTGCAAAGCCACTGAGCTAAATCCCCAGCCCCACCCCAGTTGATTCTTTATTCATGGATCCTGTGTCAGTTTCTTGGGTAAAGTGGAGCATCTGTCTGGTGCTCAGTGCCCAGTACCCCGTGCCTGTCTAGGACAGAAGTGACCACAATTACTGTGTTCTAAAACCCCAGCCTGTGCCAACTCCCTCTGCATAGGCAGGAGGGTGAAGGGCTTGTACCAGAGTGGCACCTGTTGGTTTGCCCTGAGGAGGATTGCCACTGTGGGACCTCCCAAGCTAGCCTGGGGAGCCAGATCCCTGCCCCAGGAGCATTCAGGACAATTGGCCCAATGCCATGGCAGCTCAGATGATGTCCCATGGAGTGACTGCGGTCACCTGGCTGGGATGGGCTGATGTGTTCTGGATCCTACAGCTCATACAGAGGCCCCTCATCCTAGGTTCTACCACTGGGGTGTTGGCCCTCTGGATCCAGGGTGGCCAAGGACAGCATCTTGGGGGCTGGTTTTCTGTGTCTTGCATAGACTCTGGGCTTTCAGATGACATAAAAAGTAGGCCTACTTATAGCTCCCAAGTCAAGAGAGCTTGGCTTCTCTGAATCTGAGTGTCTGTTCTCACTATGACTAAATTCTGTCCCAAGTGGCATCATCAGAGAAGTGTTTGCTATAGGATTCCTGCTCTCTGAGCTGTGGGGGAGACCAGAAAGGACCCTCATGTTCAGTGGGCTGCAAACATATAGGCCAGCACTCTGATGCGTGGTTGGCATGTCCACTTGTTCCTGAGTCCTGAAGTAGGGGCAGAGGGCTGAGAGCTCCCCTCTCCCCAGGGAGGAGCTGCAGTCGGTGCAGCGGGAGCTGGAGGTCCTCTCAGAGCAGTACTCACAGAAGTGCCTGGAGAATGCTCACCTGGCCCAGGCACTGGAGGCTGAGCGGCAGGCCCTGCGGCAGTGCCAGCGCGAGAACCAGGAGCTCAACGCCCACAACCAGGTGAGCCCAAGGGCAGGTGAATCCACAGTTGGCCAGGTGAGGCTGAGCTGGGGCCAAGCCTCACCCTCAAGTACCCTGAGGCCTCTGAGCCATGGAGTGTCTGGCAGCTCTTGGCGTGTTGTCAGAAACTTAACTACAGGTGGCCACAGAGGCTGCCTTGTGCATATCCAACTGTTGGAACCTGAGGTCATTATTGCTTCAGCCTTTTCTAAGACAAAAGTCTAATGGTTCTGTGACTCTCTGACTCATTGCTTACAGGGCCTGGGCGCTCACCCCTGAGAGTCAGGATCTCTTTTAGAATCTGCTGCTCAGGAAGTTGAGGTGCATTTAAATCCTGGCTAGCCAGGAGGGTTTGAGTTAGTGACATGAGTTTGGTGTGAGCCCTCTGTGTTGCCTCAAGTCTGGGTATGAGATTGCTCAGGCAGGACCAGGTCCATCTAACCACTGGAGTGGCTTGAAGATGACTGCTTATCAGCTGGAGGGAAGGTCCAGGAAGGGGGCTGGGGGTGGGGGGTAGGAGGCAGTGTGGCCAAGTCCTATAGAAACTCAAATGGGACAAACTGTAGCAAGCACATGCTATTTGTCATAACAGAAGAACATAGGAGTTGTGGCATCCTCACGTCGCTCTGCAGATGCTGACAGCCCTGTGTCCACAGGTTCTGCATCTGCAGTTTAAACCAACTCAAGTGGAAAATACTTACAGAAGTAATTTCATCTACACTGAATATTACACACCTTTTTTCCTATGTCATTATTCCCTAAATAATACAGTACAGTACTACTCATGGCACTGACATTATTTTGAGTACTACAAGCAATCTAGAGATGACTTAAAGTAAATGGAAGGATATGTGCAGGTTATGTGCCAGTGCTATACCACTTTGTATAAGGCACTGGACTGTCCGTGAATTTCAAGGGGTCCTGTAGTACCAGCCTCAGACACAGCAGTGAGAGGCACACTGCTCACAGGCCCTGTGCTTGAGTATTGCATAATGTTAGTGGGAAATAATCTTTCCAAGTTGTGTTGTACTATTTGATTCTGAGACACATATTTTGGAGTGTCATATATTTTGTTGCTGTCTCCCAGGAACTGAATAACCGCCTAGCTGCAGAGATCACACGGTTACGGACACTACTGACCAGGGACGGCGATGGGGAGGCTGCTGGGTCACCCCTCACACAGGGCAAAGATGCCTACGAGCTAGAGGTAATGCCACAAGCCAGGCTAGCCCTCCTCAACTCTGCCACACAGGAGTCCCACAGGACGGGCCCTTAGCTTACAGTAACAATGAAGGGACATGACTTGAAGATGGAGGCTGGAGGTGTAGCTGAGTGGAAAAGTGTGTACCTAGCATGTTCAAGATTCTGGGTTCCATCTCTAGCACCACAAAGAATAAAAAAGGCTTGGAGAAATCCCAAAATCACCCAAGATGGTAAGAAAACAGCTGCCAGGCAGCCTGAGGTCCACAGGCAGGTGCAGGGAGCCCCTCAAGAGGCCATGGGGATCTTAACCTCATCCCTCACTCCACCTGCCTGCCAGCCCCAGCCCCATTTCTAGCACACCCTAAACTGAATCTATAAAGTGACCCATTGCTTAGCTATGTGAATTCTGCAGCTGCTTGAGGTTTATTACATTCTGCTTCTCAGGAACAGAGCAAATTCATGTATAAGGTGATTCTGGTGTATAACCTGACCTTTTTGAAAGGCATATAGATTTCTCCCCATTAGATTACAGTTTAATCTTAAAAATGACTCACTAATGAGCACTTTACTGACAAGGTAGACATGAAAAAGCTGAGCCAATTTGACCAAAGTTTGTGTAGCATTTCCTAAACCTTGATGGTACCATCTCAGGAGATCAACAGGGTGCCAGCAGCAGCTCTTGACGGCCCCCAGACTGATGCAGGGGTTCTCAGGATTAGGAAGCATGGTACCAGTTTTTTCCTCTTTCTTTCTGTTTCTGCCTGTAATGTGGAAGTGTAGAGCATTATTGAAATCATATTTCCAGTTGGTTCTTTCGAGGGTGGCGACAGCTCTTGCTCCCTGCTGTAATAGGGGGGTGGAGGCCCTCTGATTGCTTCAGTCTGTGTTCCTGAGATGCTGGAGGTTCCTCAGCTCCCTAATTTCTGTCCCATTGTAGGTCTTATTGCGGGTCAAGGAGTCAGAAATACAGTATCTGAAACAGGAGATCAGCTCTCTCAAGGACGAGCTCCAGACAGCACTTCGGGTAAGAGTTACCCCTTGGGTAGGCTGTGGGCCTTGTAGCTTCATGCTGGCTGCTCTAGAATAGATCCCACTTTCATGAGGACGGCAACCTCAAAGTCAAGTTCTCTTAAGATACCACTCTATAAACCAGCTGCTGTGGAAATGGGTGGCCCATAGGCTGGCCATATGGTCCTCACTACATGTGTTTCCTGTGTTGGTTGGTGGGAATGATGACACCCAGAGGAGTGTCTTGGGTACGAGGGAAGACTTGACTTGCCGTTCAGAGCAGGTCTAACCTATCTCCTCCAGGTGGCTCCTGGAATGATAAAAGGAGTTGATAGAATCCTTGGTGGCCATCTAGTCACTTAGAAAAACCAAAGTAGGGGCCAGGGATTTAGCTCAGTGGTTTCGCTGCATGCTGCGCAAGCGCAAGGACCCGAGTTCAATCCCCGGTACCAAAAAAAAAAAAAAAGTATATTCCTAGCTTGAAAACCTACCTATATGACAACAACAGAAAAACCAAAGTAATGGGGGTTATCCTAGCTGAAGCCCACAAGGAAGGGCACTAGGGAATCAAGGTCACATAGGCAGCTGGCCCTGTATTCCCGCTTGTTCTGGTTCCAGAATTCTACTACCACATACAGTCAGAGAATCTGCCATTCTCATGTCCACAGGTCATGTTTTCTTTTGTGTCCAGTTGCTGCCTCTGGGAGATGCAGGCCTATATATTCTTGCCCTGTGTGGTGCCAGGGCCCTGCCCCAAGCCACAGCCAGTTCTATAGTTCTAAGGATGGACAAGCCTCCTCCCCTGTTTGTTTCTACTGTTTGGTTCTGTCCCTTTGTTTCTAGGATAAAAAGTATGCTAGTGACAAGTACAAAGACATTTATACGGAGCTCAGCATCGCGAAGGCCAAGGCAGACTGTGATATCAGCAGGTTGAGAGAGCAGCTGAAAGCAGCTACAGAAGCACTGGGGGAAAAGTCCCCTGAGAGCACTGCTGTGGCAGGATATGGTGAGTACTTTGGGTGACATTTATGGAGTTTTTTGATATTTGACTCAGAACCAAGGAGTCAAATGCTTGTCAGTCCTTGTACCCACTCCTGGCCACAGCTCTGAGGAGAAGCTGCTCTACCTACATACATGTGCATAATATACCAGGCTCTGTTTTTCTATTTTCCTAAAAATACCAACAGGTAGGGAAAAATTCTTGTTAGAAACTTGATCTCAGGGTTTTACCATAAAATCTGTTCTGGCTCAAGGTGGGGCAGGGGGAGGAAGCTTCCACCTTCTTCAGTAAATAGTGGGACTGACTTTTTTTGTTATTGGCTAAAAACAATCAAGCACTCATGAAAGATCGCAGGGAGGCTGAGGAGCTATCTTGTTAGGCCCTTTCAGACAAATCCATGACTCCATCTGACTTTCATGTTGACCTTTTTTTCCATGCTGGAGATGGAACCCAGGGACTCAGACCTGCTAGGCAAGCACTCCACCACTAAGCTATACCTTGCCTACCCCCTCCCTTTAAATTTTGAGACAGAATCTTGCTCAGTTGCCCAGGCTGGCCTCAAATTTGCAGTGCACCTTCCTCAGCCTTCCAAGTAGCTGGGATTATAGACGGGCACGCACCACCACACTCAGCACATGTTGACTTTTTAAAAAGACACACAGGTGTGTGAAAAGCTGTTTAGGCACCCTAATAGTCAAAATACTTAATTTCCTCCGTCAGCTAGCCAAGGAGTAGTGGCAGTAGCAGTATTGACACATAATTGGAGGAAAAGTCTTGTGGATTGCTGATGGTAATACAAATTAGCACTTTTTCTGGAAAACATCAGGCAGTATGCAGCAAAATTTAAAATCACTCTACAGATCAACTCTGAAGAGGTAACAAAGTGGTAACAGTGGTTGCTTTTGAGGAAGAACCCAAGGCATCCAGAGTACAGGGAAAGGAAAACCTAGAATTATGCTTTTGACCTATCAGATGACTTTGGAAAATACAGTTGCGTAGAAAGGAGCAAACAGGTTATTGAGCATTTGTATACAAGAGTTGAAAGCAGCATTCCACCATAGGACACAAGCTGAGGACTGTAGCTGCAGCACAGCCACACACTGGATGGTCAGTAGTGCTTCAGAGAGGCCAGATAGATATTTTTGTTTTGACATGGAAAAAATCCATAAATATGTTGAATGAAAAACAAAAAAAAGTATGCTTCAGATGGTAGCTCAGTGGTAGAGTACATGTCTTGCATGTGCAAGACTTTGGGTTCATCACTAGCACCTCAAAGCTCAACCAAACCCCACATGCATGGGACTTGTGTGTGTCTACTCATTGGTGTTGAGGCAGACTTTCAGGGGAGTCTAAAAGATGCCTAGGGGTAAGGAGGTGGAGGTAGGAGAGGGTTTGATCTCACCTTGTTTTATGACAGTCCTCAGTCATCAGGAAGTAGCTGGGAATGAGTGGATAATGGGGCCACTTGGTCTGCTCAGCTGCTGTAGTCCACCACAGGAGCAAGAGATGTAGTACCCTGCTGAGAGAGCAAGCACAGTCACACAGTTGAAGCTCTGTTGGGGACCACACACACGTTCCCAAAGCTCTGGTGCTTTGCAGTGTTTTGATTATTAGCTTTGAGTTCCCTTAGAGCCATTGAAAAAGATATCATGAGGTGCTGCAGTGGGACATTCAGAAGCTTTAACATTGTCTTGTACCAGAGAGTTTTATAAAGCAAACAGAAAGGATCTTTTTGTTCCTTCAGACATAATGAAATCTAAAAGCAACCCTGACTTTCTGAAGAAAGACAGATCCTGTGTCACCCGGCAACTCAGAAATATTAGGTCCAAGGTAGGTTGGGTCTGGCCCCTGATGGGTGAGTCTCCAGGACAATGGAGGGAGTGATGAGAATCAAGCCCAAGGTTAATCCTACCACACAAAGTGGCAGAGTCCCTAGGTTCTGCCCCCAGCCCACCTATGCAATCACCCTGCGGGATTGTGAGAGCTGTTGGGTCCTTTACCTCTGAGGCCAGTCTCTCCCTGCCCATCTGTGTCAGTCTGTCTGTATTGTCCTCACATATCCCTGTTGTAGTACGGACACCACCTGCCTTCCAGAGACCAAGCCACCTGCTCGCTTCCCAGCCGCACAGTAGCCAGCTCCCATGCCTCCCCAGATCTGGTGTGCATCTCCACAGGCAGGATGGGTGGAGGGGGTGTGGCCAGCATGTTGCATTTAGGATTGATTGTGTATGTGTTTTATTTTTGCTCTTTCCTCTGACAGTCCGTAATTGAGCAGGTCTCATGGGATAACTGACTCGCACCCGCTTCCCGGTCCCCTGTCGTGTAGGTAAACTGACTCTTACCACCGCCCACCTACCCGCATATGCGGGGTGGCTCTCTGCATGTACTGTTCACACCTCCATAGCACACGCCTATGTTATTACTTTATTTTAATTCATCCTGCTCCCACAAGCACATAGAAATCCCTGTAAGTTTCTATAATCTGTCCTGAGAGTTGACTGGCAGACTAACCTCTTGAGCTGACCCTTGTCCAGGGCACTCTCCCAGCTTGGCGGGACAGCCCTTAGAGCCAGCTCTGTGCAGGCAGGGTGTCATGCATGCTGGGTAATCTGTGCATGGTGATTAGTTCACGCCACCCTCTCTGAGAAACAAATCTGTCTTGTCCTCTGTAAAGAGGTAGATGTGACAGAAACCTGCTGCTGTGGGCCAGCAAAGTCTGACCTCACCAAAGACCTCACCCACTAGTTAGCAAGCCAAGCCACCCAGGAGCCTTCCTGCAGATGGAGCAGGTACCTGCTGCTCTGGGTTCCTCATAGCCCTTCTCAGACTCACTGTCTTTCAGGGCTCTGGGTCAGTCACCCGAAGAACTGGTCAACACATTGTGGTCTGTGTCTGGTCACTCCACTCAGTATCTGCCAGCACTTCTTAAAAAACAACACAATCCAGTCTCACAGTCCCATAGGAAGTTACTGTCCTGGCCAAAAGAGGGGACGTAGCTGCTTGCTTATAAACAAGGGGCTACTTAATCCCTTGAGCATGTGTGGTCGCTGGTGCAGCAGCTTTGACTGCTCCTGTTGGTGAAGAGGAGGAATAGGTCAGGGATGCTGGCCACAGCAAGGCTTCTGTATACAAACACACCCACCTTCTAGAGCATCCTGGTGGTCCAGAGATGTTAGCCTGAGGTATTTGCTTTAGGTAGAGTACTAAGAAAATCCAAAGGTTTTTACCTAGTTAGTTTGGTTTTGCCTATTTACCCTCATCCCAAACCACTTATATTCAAATTTGATTTAGGCTGGATAGAAAACAGTTTGGGATTTTTTTTTCCTTAAACATGAAAAATGTTTTGTTTAGCAAAAGGAAACTTGCTCTTTTTTGGCTCATGGTATTCATATTGAAGATCTCATTTGCTAAAGCTGAACTCTAGCTGCTATCTTCAGGGCTTTCCTAAGTGCATTTGGAGTTCACTGAGTTGGGCCTTTGGATCAACGTGGCAATGCTAAGCCTAGAGATGACAGTCAGGGAGGGAGGCAGAGCTTCTGCAGAACCTTGAAGAGGCAGTACTGCAAGGGTGTCCAGTTTATGTGAGTTCCTGTGGGACATGAAAACAAACGGCTCAACAGCAGGGACCTTCGTGGTATGGCATTGGTGTGGCAGCCCAGTGGGTGGGAGCCTGTGCACTAGCTAGGAAATTGCTACCGCAAAGGTAGGACATGAGGAGACTCAGAGAGCCAGCAGAGGAGTGAGACCCAGGATCTGGGGTCTTCATCCAAGTGTTTTCTCAGTTATCTGGTGTGACCAGGTCTTGGTATAAAAAAGAAAACCCTCAATGTGCAGAGCAGTCCTGTGGGCCCCAATAAAAAGATGGGGACTTCACAGGCATCCTTGGGGACACCACAGTACTGGAGGGGGCGCAGCTGGAGCTGACCCTTAGCAGCGTATGTCACCATGTTTCTCTGAGGGCATTTGGAGCCTCCCTCCAACCCCTTGAGAAGACATGAATGAAGTTGGCCAGAAACTGAAACTCTCATTGGTGCTTGTTGATAATGTCCTCTGCTATGTACTGATTAGTGTTGTTTATGTCTGTTGTTTCTATTTCCTGCTTGATACAAAAGGAGAGACAGTCCCCAAACCCATAAATCACAGCAGGCTAGTTGCTTTCTCAGCAGCACAACCTTTTCAGGGATCAGAAGCAGAGTATTGTCCCCTTGGGAATCTTATGGGAGCTCCATGACTGTGGTCTGTGGCTAGGGAAAGGTACAAGCTCCAGAGGCAGCTGACTGCACTCAGGCCCCATAAGGAGCAGTCCCTCGGTGGTCCTGTCTTCAGGCTGAGCTACAACCAGGAGAGTAGCCAGAGGCTTTAGAGGGAGAGACAGCCCTTCCCAGGGGGAAGGGGAATGCAGGGGCCTTGCTTGCCGTCTGCTCTTCTGTCTAGGTAAGCATGGTTCCACCTGAGCCCCCTCAGCCCAGTTCTGCAGAATGGAAGGCAAGGGACCCTGTGGGCCATGCAGGACCTGCTGTAGCTTGGGTCTGTCACATGGGGACTCCTTTGTGATACGCACAGGGTCAGTCCCAGAACCCCAGATACCCACTGTTCACACAGGTCTCAGCAACATCTGGGTCACTAAAGGCCTGGAGGGAAGTTCCTGGCTGGAATGGAGCAGGCATGGCCATGCTAAGAACCCACCAGCTGTCCTACAGGGGCACTTAGTTCAGGCCACCTATCTGGGTGGTGACTAGATGTCTGCCTAGCACTTTATAGGAGCCTGGCTGCTGCTGGATACCTAGGCTCAGGCAGAGTGACCCTGAAGACACCTTGAGGCCAGTCTGGGTGTTTACTCACTTACTCGCGCTCACACACACATGCACACACACACACGGCTCCCATATACACAACAGATACTCAGTACTTGTTGGAGCCATCCCCAGACCTTGGGAAGCACCAGGCTTAAGCTGCCCAGCAGGCAGCTGGACTTTGCAGATCCCAGTGTGTGGGGCCCAGTGGCCACTTAACGTTGCATAGAATTGTGGCTAAAATTGATATAGTCGTGTGGATGCAGAGCCAGAGGCCACCCTTGAGGTGTCCTGTATGTTAGTAAAACCTGTGCCTGTCAGCTCTGGTGTAAATGAGCCCCACAGAGTCTCCGGGCCAGCCCAGTGCTGACACCCACTGCAGAGGGAAAAGTGGAAGCTGAGGAACTAGGGGTGACCATGAGATGGCCAGAATCCATGTATTTCTGGCTGTCTCTGAAAGCAGTGCTTCTTTTCCAGACATGAAGTCTTTGGGCAGTGTGAAGTATCCTGTCCCCAGTTAGTAGAATGTTCATCATCTTGGGATTTGAGCAGGGTATTGGTCCTATACCAGCACGTTCCTAATTCCCACCATCTAGCAGTCCACTCAGGGAATGTCAAAGGGGTGCTCATAGCACTAGGGAACTTCATCCTGAAGTTGTTGTTTGGGTTCGTAAGCTCAAAGGAACCAGCTATTCACAAATCATATGCAGGAAGAGAGACAGCTGGGCAGGCATCTAGTTCTTAGGACTTTTTTGTCCTGGCTGGGTCAGTCTAATCACCACTTGTCTAAAGAGCCCTGAGTCTAGAATTGAGCTACTTAAAACATGTGATCTTATTTCTCTAATTTTTTTCCCTTTTTCATCCAAGTAAGTTGCTTCAGGGAGAATCATATTCCAATAACACCATTTCACAGTGTTTCTTGTCCTAGCATGTCCACTAATCTTCGGAGCCCACCCTCCTCACCCTACCTCTGCCTCTACCCACTGTGATGGAAGCCCAAGTCTGCCCTGCCTGGATCTAACCTTTCTTCTTTCCTCTGGCCCAGAGTCTGAAGGAAGGCCTGACAGTGCAGGAACGGCTGAAGCTCTTTGAATCCAGGGACTTGAAGAAAGACTAGCTGTATCCCATGCCACTCAACACACCCCTCCTGGCTGGTGGCAGCACAACCTGAGCGCGGCTTTTTGTCTGTACCTTTATTTTTATCATTGTTGTTGTTATTGTCATTAACTGTGGGTATGGATACATGAGAGACTGGTGTATGGATTGTCCGCACCATTCCAACTTCCTCTTGTGTTTATCACCACTTTCTTTCCATGATATTCTGAGATTGGTCAAGCTCCAGCAGTGTGGTGATACAGCACCTGCCCACATCTGAGTAGAGCCCTTCTCAATGTCCACTGCATCCACTGTCAGTATTAAGGCTCAGCAGCCTGTCAATAAGCTAGTCCTGTGTCAGAGTGCAGTGTGGAGGTCTGGCCTGCACTCCAGCTCTGCTGCTCACAGCTAAGCACCACCAGGTGGGCACAATCCCTGTTGGTCAGAGAAGAGCCACCTTGATGTCCTGGTTTGACCTGTACCATGGTGCAGGTGATTTGCCTGCCTGGTTGCTGGAGGAGGCAGCAACCCAGACGGGTGTACAGCCTGTGCACACTGCCTTCTGGCCTGGGAGGAGGACAACATTTTGTATTTGCTCCACTAATGCAGTTTAGAACCACACCGCAGATAATCCTGTCTAACTTTCACAACCTGGAAAATGTGGAAAGCAACCATTCCTATTTTTGTTTGTTTTTTATTAAATCTTGCACAAAACCCCAGACCCCTTCTCATTCCTTCCTCCGCTCGTGCTTCCCTTTTCTACAGCAGCATAATCCTGTTCTCACTGCTGGGATTGGTGACCTACTCCCCAGGGTTTCAGACTGATTGCCAAAAAGGGATGGATTCCCTGAGGTAGTCCCCCAAAAGGGCAAATGGTGCTTGTTTAAAAAAATCTGAAAAGAAACTGTCATGTTGCTTTGAAAACGCTGAGAGCAGACCCCTGTGTTAAGTCAAGAGGAAGTCCAGAGGATGTTGAAACCTGGGGAGAACAGCCAGCAGTACATGCTTAGGACTGTGATCAATCTGAGCTCTGGAAAATTCCTGTGCAGCAAGTACCTCCAGCAGAGTCTAGTTGAAGTGAACCTGTGCAAAGAAGTTTGCTTTTCTAACAATCTAAAACTTCTTTTTGCACTGCCCTAGAATGTTCTGCAGTACTTTCTGAAAGTCTCTTGCATTGGGACTATTCTAGTCCTGTAAAAACCATTGGCATAGTAAAGGAGTTCCTGTTATGGAGGAGTGAGGTGGGAGAGTCAGAGGTGCATACCTGGAGGACTCCACCTCCATGTCCACTGGCTCCACTTGCAAAGTTTCTACTTTGTGCTAATTCATGAGTTGGTTGGATGGTCTTTGGGTACGTGGATGCTTTGGGAATAAAAAGGTAGAAACCCCCTTGCTCAGTTTTTAGAGTAATGGGCAAAGTCATCAGGTCTTACCCACCCTAGTGGATAAAGGACGAAAGCACCGGAGTGGCTGGTTTGCAGCTTGCCTAGCTTGCCCTTCCTGGGATGTTCTTGGTCCTGCACAGGCTCTGAGCTGCCCCTTGTCATAAGCTTTTGAGTCCTCACCCACACTATTGCTTTGTGCTACTTAATGTTCCATGTTTTCAGCAGCAAGAACAAGTTAAATGTTTTAAAAATATGCTTTTCAGACACATCCCCCCCATGCCGATTGGCAGCATTTTGAGAAATAGCCATGACCTTTCTGTGTTGTGCTCAGTGGGAACATGCAGGCAGCTGTGCACTGAAACACTGATGGGACCTGCTATGCCTGGTCTCCAGATGCTATGATTTCACCTTGTTCTCTGAGAATCACTGCATTCCCTGCTCTAGCATGGTTTCTTTCTGACCATCTTTGATGCCCTAGAGACCCTCTGGCCCTGCTTCCCCTCCCAGGTGCTGCAGGAGATGGGCTCTATCTGCCTTCAGACTGCACAGTGATTTGAATAAAAGCAGGCTGGCCTACAGGGCAAAAGAGCACTTTATTTGTTTTCTTTCTCACTTTTCTGTCCCTTGAGGCTGGACCTCAGAACTCCTAGGCAATAAATGTGGGTACAGCACTTGGAGGTGAAAGGGAAAGACTGGAGGGACCAGAGATAGATGAGTGGACACCTGAGCTCTCATCACTATGACTTCTTGGTGAAGGCCCCATATTGCCATGAGACAGTAGGACTTCCTGCCTGACGGCTGGTTTGGTGTGTATTGTCATCTGGAAAACACTGTGAACATGGAGCCGGCAGATTTTGGGTATGGTCTGGCTCCTCTGTTAACAAGGGGCTGCTACAATGCAGCTTCTTAGTGTCACCTGCACCTCAGAACTCAGGCAGTTCTGAGCAGTGTCAGTGGGGTAGCCACTGTTTGGATTGGGATGAGTCTGAGCTTCTGCTGTTGGGTACTGTTCTCCAACTGGAGTGAAACAGACAAGAAAGAGAATAAAGACATTCTTCTTGTGCTACCAGATGTATTCCAGGAGCAGAAGCTGCCTGGTGGCCATACTGCTACAGGTGCAGGCACATGTAATCCACAAAGAGGAATAAAACAGGAAGAGGAGCAGGTTTGTGCACTGGTAGATTAAGGTCCTTTGTGAGGCAGCTGCAGGTGGCAGGGTCTGTGCATAGGGCTGTACTGGTTACTGGGAGTCTTAGGCCACACCCAGTGCAAACAATCAATGGCAAGCTTTCCCCACTTCATAGGAAAATGTTAAAATGGATATACTACACAGTTTTGCTTCTTTTCCTATAGATATTCATTGTATAATCTGCCAGTACTTGCAAGCAAGCCAGGCTTAATGGGGGAACCCTTTGACAACTTTTAGTATGAATATCTGTGCAAATGGCATTGTCTGCACACCCATGCATGCACACAGTAGAGCCATTTTCTGCTGGTTAGGTTGTTAGCATGTGTGATACCCAGTATTGAGCAGGTGGCAATGGGCACTGTGGAGGGTACCAGGTGCAGCCCAGATATACATGTGTCTCAGACAGGCTACAGCCCAAAGCTGGCTGTGGGGAGTCTGGAAGAGGCCTGTGCTTAGATGACTGTACATCCTGGGAGGCCGAGGAGTGAGTTGGGAACACGTAGATTTATCAAGCAAGTGCTAAAGTCAGAGTAGAGGGCTGGGGATTTAGCTCAGTGGTTCTCTTGCCTGCCTCACAAGCACAAGGTCCTGAGTTCAATCCCTGGTACCAAAACAAAGTCAGAGTAGATATTCAGGAACATGTAGGTTTATCAAGCAAGTAATAAGTCAGAGTAGATACTCTCAGATTCAGCAAGCTTAAAGGCAGAAGGGCACCACACATTGGACGAGAAGCAGCAGACAGAGTAAGAATCTGCTCATACAGTTGCCTTGGGTCCAATGGCCCACTCACTGATCAACAGTTCCTGCAGGCCAGATTCAGGAGGAAAGGGAAGTTCAGTTTTTTAAAAAATGCAGTTGTAAATCTCAGCGCATGCCCAGAAGGAATCCTGAGAGGACCAGGAAGCAAAATTGGTGTCTTGAAAGCTGTTAAGGAATGTCTGTACTCCTGTTCACTTCTCCACACAGAGGACACTCACTCTTATCTACATGGATGTGTGCTGGGAATTAAACAAGGTCTTTTTCATCACTAGTGCCTGGCTCTGAGGGAGGTAGCTGGGTACCACATGGCCTACTGCATCTGTCAGGCGCTGGACCAGGGCCACCTACATTGGAGTGTACAGGGTCCCAACAGTGTATCTGCCACACCAGGAAGCAGGCTTTCCCTGGCTTCCAACTATCCCTAGGTTCCTAAATACCAGAGCTACATGAGCAACCCCAGGCCCCATGCAGCCTAATGGTAGGGAGGGGGTACAGAGTGTTCAGTGTCCCTGTTCCTGCGCCACTGAGCATCCAACAGGGACCATGTGTCCAATACTTGACACAGTTGAACACAGGAAGAGCCAGCTGGAAGGGAGGCACAGTAACACTGCTGGCTGCAAGCTCTTCAGCAGGAAGAGGGGACAAGCCAACACAGGAAGTGTATCCACACCTCTCCTTGGCCTGCCACAAAAGATACCACCCACCCTTTGCATCTTCTAGGAGTCTCAGGTGTGTTTCTCTGCAAAGGGAGTGACTGCCTTCTCAGTTCCTTCTGACCAGAGCAGGGGAGTCAATAACAAACCAGTGGCCCAGAGACAGGACAAGCTGCTGGCCATCTGAGCACACAGAGTGTCGGGTCCTCAGGTGCTCAGAACAGTGTGGCTGCTGTCTTTAATTTCTTCAAAATTCCCTGTATATTACTCAGAACAAGCAGTGTAAATATTACTGACAATTGACTGTACTTTTATGAAGTTTTGTGGGTTTTTTAAAACATACAGGGGAAGACACCTTTGGGTACACAGTGAATTCTACTCAGCATCATAAGTACATGTTTTGTTTTGTTTGGTACTGGGGATCGAACTCAGGTCCTTGCGCTTGCACAGCAGGCGGCGAACCCACTGAGCTAAATCCCCGGCCCATAAGTACATGTTTTTAATGACTAATGTATCTTTTTAAAAGCCTTGGGCATATAACAGATGGTTTTAAAGAATGTATAGTATCTAAAACAATAATAGTCCCACATCCATAGCTTTGCATTGAAAGTATTCTATAACCCCATCTCAGTGGAGCCACTCAGAGTCCTCAAGGAAAAGCAGGAAAATGAAGGCAGTAGCTATGTCTTGATCAGTCCATTCTGCACAATAATTCCAAGCCTTTTGTTGTGGGGAGGTGTGGTTGAAGTCAGTCTGCTGTCCAAATCCTTGGTTTCTACAGCTTTTGGGACTCCTCGGAATTCAGGGCTGTGTTCAGAGCTGTCTGGTTGTATTGCGTAACTCCATAGAAATCGCCAAGCTTTGAATGCATCTTAGCAATATCTGTTTCTGTGAAATTGGTGAGGAAACATTTAGTCACAGAAGAGTTAAGGATTGGACAATCCAGTACTTTAGGATGACCTGGAGGACACTATTGTGTCCTATGGTTGTGGCAGTGAGCTGAGGTGGCAGGTTCTGTGGTGAAGCATGCAGCTCAGATTCACCATAAAGAAATGAAGTGTGGGGAAATGTAGCTGTCATTAGATACAGACAGCCCCTGCACCCTGCCATGGTCAACATGCCCTTGGCTCTTTGCCCCTTTAGAAGTTAGTTATCACATATTTAGTTTTATTTTAGCTAAGATTATAAAGAACACTAAATTCACTATTGTGTTATGTTTATTACAAAACTTCAAATAAAATGGATTTAAAAGGATTTTAGGATATACCTTTAGTATTAATGACAGATCTACTGATTTAATGTTAGGATTCAAAACCAGTTAGGTGATAATTAACTCATGTGGTTTTCCTAAGGTAATATTTATGAAATGTAAAGTATCCAAGTGGCTCAACAATTAGAATTCTCAGTAATCTTTCTCACAAATACACCCTCCTTCTAATAGGGTGACTCTCTCAATTTAGCTGTCAAAGACAAAACACTGCCAAACTGCTTGGGGAGCTGGTCCATGAACAAAGTAAGGTGTATAGGTGATTTTTGTCTCCTACAACAAGTCTGAAAAGAATCTAGAGAACCACTTCCACCGTAGCTAATCATTTCAGTATTCACATGATAAATGTTTAAAGAACAAGCGAATGTCATTTTAACTGATGTTTAATTGTTTTAATGCTAAATGATCATGCTCACCAGACTCAAAACTATGTGCAGTAGAAACCTGAGGCCTAATGATCATGTGCACTGCTTCCCCAGGGTCAGCTCAGGTCTTAGATCTGAGAGGCTAGAGCAGTCACCTTCCACCAGACACAGCTCTCTGAACTAAGCACCTCATCCCCACGCACACACAATTCGACTTTACGCTTCAGACTAAGGCACTTTTTTTCTTACAGAGTTTGTGATCAAGTATTCATTATAATTGAAGTGTTACTTTGTCAAAATATTTATTCGTGTGACATGCTAGATGCCCATGGATGTAGCTGACTATTTTTATTTTGTAAATATTACCTAACTTTACATGAAATACATCACAATAAACTATTTTTGCATCCTCCTTCACATGCTGTGTAACAAAGTGTTGATTCATGGAGAGGTATGTGCAGAATGTGTTTAGATCACAAATCAAATTAGCCTGGCAGTCAAAAGTGAGCTGGTTCTTTTGGTTGTTTTTCAAAGTTTTGGACTAATTTTAAGCATTTGAAAATTGGGAGACTTCCCATAAAAATCCAGATTTTACACGTTCATACACAAGTCATAGTAAGAAATATTTTACACATCCAGAAATCTAATTGAGGTACATTTCCTTAGTTACAGAAATCTTCGAGAGCTAAAAGAACATAAAAATACATATGCTATGCCTTCATTAAGGTACTATATAACAACTATGCTGCCCCACATGGATTTATTTGCAATAAAATTTTGCCTTTTTAAAAAAGAAGTGCATCCTATGTCGTGATCCAAAACACACAACTACCACCCAAAATTTAACAAAATATTGCTCCCTTACAATGATATACTCTGATGTTTCTGTTCAGTTTTATTTTTTAAAAGTTTTTGGTTGAATAAATTTAAAACAATTCTTTTCAGTGTTGTCACAAGTCTTTACAATAAAATGTGTGAAAATGTTTGTGAGGATCCAAATTTTATTCAAAAAATATAGAAAACTTTCTACCAACTGGAAATCAATTTAAGTAGTTAATAAAACTTAGCAAAACAAAATACAGATATAAAAAGATAAATAGTTTTAGTGTGTTATTCTAGTTGTTTATAGAGATTTTTCAATAATTTCTTTACCCATTAAAAAAATTGTTGTAGTCAAAGGTACACAACAAAGTTTTTGGACTGGCTTAAAAACAGTGTTGTGTAGGGGTGTCACGTGTATGTTGTGTTTCTGAGGACTGAACCCAGGGAGCACTAAACTACATCCCCAGCCAGCCCTTTTAATTTTCAGACTGGGTGAAAGCGTGTTGCATAGGCTGGGCTCAAACTTGTCATCAACTTCCCTCTGCCTCCTGAGTGGCCAGATAGTATTTTTTAAAAGCTACCTAAATGCAGTTTAAAGTTAGCTGGCACTTGCAAACTGTTTTTTTAGAAAACTCAACAACCAGCCAGGGATTTAGCTCAGTGGTTCCACTGCCTGCCTCGAAAGCGCGAGGTTCTGAGTTTGATCCCCAGTTTCAAAAAACACAACCAAAAATAAAACTGAACTTCCTCAATATGCTAAGAGCTATTTGTGAGAGCCCCTGCTCAATGTCACCATGAAAGAAGGAAAGCCTCCTCTAAAAATTAGGACAAGATAAGGATGTTGGTTCTCACCCCTTCTATTCAACATTGAACAGGGCCAGGGATTTAGCTCAGTGGTGCCACCACCTGCCTCACAAGCACAAGGTCCTGAGTTCCTTCCCTGGTATCAAAAAACAAAACATTGAACAGCCAGAGCAATTAGGCAAAAGAATATTAAAAGACATCTAGTCTGAAAAGGAAACTACTTACAAATAAAATACTGTATATGAGGAATTCTAAGGAATCCATTGAAACTTCTGTTCAAATAAGTTCAGCAAGTTTGCAGAACACAATATAGTATCCAGAAGTCAGTTGTGGGAGACAGAAGGACACAGAGGGGAAAGGGACAATAAAAATAATTAAGATGTGAGATTAGATATATATATATACCAGTTCCCCAAAATGAATGTAATTATCTGTATCACAAGCATATGCTAATGAAAGTCAAATCTGTTATTTCTACACACTAATCATGAACAATGTGAAGTTGAAATTGAGCAATTCCATTTATAGCAACATCAAAAAAATTTTTAAAGTAAGACTTGAATACTACAAACATTGAAAAACAAGGTTTTTTTGTTTTGTTTGAGACGATCTCGCTATATGTAGTTCAGGCTGAACTATGTAGCCCAGGCTAGCCTCAAACTTGTGATCCTCCTGTTTCAGCCACCCAAGTGCTAGGATTACAGACATATGTTACCACACCTGGCCTAAAGATTTAAATAAATGGGAAGACACCTCGTGTGTTCATGGATTGGAAGGCTTAAGATGGCAATGCTCTCCAACTAGATCTAAAGACTCAGCACAATCCCTATCACAATCCTAGCTTTTTTTCTTTTAGAAATTGATCAGCTGATCTTTATATGGAAGCACAAGGGACCCAGAAAATACCATTCATTGTTGGAAAAAAGATTCATGCTATCAAGTTTCAATAGTTAGTACAAAGCCTCATTAATCAAAACAGTATGATACTGGCATCAAGATAGACACAGAGCCGGGGATTTAGCTCAGTGGTTCCGCTGCCTGCCTCACAAGCGCAAGGACCCGAGTTCAATCCCTGGTACCAAAAAAAAAAGACACAGAACTGACAGTCTAGAAATGGGCCTTCTGATTTTCAACAAGGGTGTAAATACCATTCATGGGGGAAAGAATTGTCTTTTCAACAAATGGTGCTCGGAGAAGTAGATATCAACATGCAAAAACAGAAATTGGACACCCTGCCACAAATCATACACAAAAATTAACTCAAAATGGATCACAGCTTTAACCACTACACTGATGAGGCTAGGGACACAGTTGCAAGGGAAATCTCCTAGACTCCATGAAGGGATCATTGAGCCTACTTGGGGAATTTACTACTTTTAAAGTTTGCCTAGAGGGAAATAACAGAATCTTGAAGGCAGAGAAAGGCTCAGGGCACACACACACACACACACACACACACACACACACACTTCCTGAGTATTGCATCACCTGCCTCAGATACACTGAAGCAGAAGCCCAATCTGCAGCTCCAGTGGACCCCTCAGCCTGACTGCCTGTCACTGGATTAGAGCTCCAAACAACTGTTACTGTATGAGGGCTCTCAGCTGAAGAAAAAGCACCTAAATTTGCCTTAGGGTCTCCATGGTACGCTCATGCCTGCCAGTCTGGACAGCTTGCCCCTAAAGTCCTCTCACTGTTCAGAGGCTTGTGGTCATCTATGCCACAGCTGAAAAACACCTCTAGGTAAAGAAAACAGCTTCCACTTCTGAGGGTGATTTTAATACTCTGTTTCCTCAGGGGATGTTTAACCTTACCACAATTTCTTTTCAGAAAGTTAGTGCCTGAAAGTTGTGTGAGGTTCAACTTCCTTCTGCTACTAAAATGATAAAAATTAGTAATTACTGTAG
Organism: Heterocephalus glaber; assembly: GCF_000247695.1. Next base: position 4,228,685 of record NW_004624849.1, on the reverse strand, counting down.
TAAGTAAAAATATATGAAATAAAATAATTTCACAGGTCTTCCAATATCCTATAGATAGTTCAGCTGGGTTACTTTATTATGCATCCAATTCCTGATGGCCATGAGCTGCTATTTGAACACCAGCTTGGTCTCTGGGAGAAAAGGGGGTAAAGGGTGAAGCCCCAGGGTCTCTCCACATGCATACACACCACAAATCAGGCAGGTGGGAAAGTGGAAATGGCTAGGGATTGTCCTTCTGCTTTATAGGTCTAGAACTATTACCAAAAGAAGCTGGGATATTTTGAAAGCACTTTTTTTTTTTTTTTGGTACCGGGGACCGAACTTGGGACCTTGCACTTTCGAGGAAGGTGGCAGAACCACTGAGCTAAATCCCCAGCCCCTTGAGGTAATAATTTTGACAGCAACTCAGCAAGACCCCAAGTAACCTTTTTTGAGCAGCTCCTACCTTGACCATCAGTGTCTAAATAGTGGTATACACCCACCAGAAAAGTTTTAATAAAGAGCAGCCACTGTTTGCGCCAGACAAAGGCAAAGACACACAGAATTCACACTCCACAATGAAAATATTTATTCAAATATGCCAGAACCCTAGGGTCCCACAGCTATGTCACACTACACTGTGGTAACCACTCCATTCTCCTTCCAGAATACACATTGGGAATTCAGACTTGGGAGAGAATACCATGTAACCACCTCTGGCATATTATACTTTAACAGCTCCCATTAACTTTTTTTAAAAATCAACTTCAAGTCAACACTAAGTCACAGATAACACTGGAAGGGGAAATACTCCCATTTTCTCAGAAAGACGTTGAACAGTTAACACAACAGCAAGACTAGCTTCAAAAGTAACTGGCATATAGGATGCACATTATAAAAAACAAACAAGGGCCAGGGATTTAGCTCAGTGGCTCTGCTGCCTGCCTCGCAAGCGCAAGGTCCCGAGTTTGATCCCCAGTACCAAAAAAAATAAATAAAAAATAAAAAACAAACCTTTAAACATTTCACAAATACATCCAAGATGCCTGTTCCCCTAAATACCTGTGAAGGATGCCACTGCTGAAGGGACTTGCCTAACTTTGAATGTGCTCCTCATGTGATCAGGGAACTAACCATCCATTACATGAGCCAAGAAGGAGTCTACTACGTCCAGGTGTTAAAAGTGAGGTCACTTCTACATTTTTTTTTTTTTTTTGCCATGCTGGAGATAGAAGCCAGTGGCTCACGCATGCTAGGTGTACTCTACATTCAGCTATACTCTCTGCCTTTTTTGAGACAGTCTTGCTGATTTGCCCAGGCTGGCCTCAAACTTTCGAGGCCCCTACTTTAGCCTTTCAAGTAGCTGGGATTACAGGTATGCACCATCACAACCCAGCTGAAGGACTTTATAGCACTGTGGCCTCTCCACAGCTCAGGGGCCCCTAGGGGAAGCATGCAGTCTCCAGGAGCCTTTTCTGAGGGTGGCTGGTTTCTCCAGAGGCCGTGCTCCTAAGTCTCTGAAGGCAAAGAAGGGCAGCTTCAGTAGCCTTGCTTCTTCTTCGGGAAGAAACTGTACTTTGTAGGGTTGAACTCTTCCCAGATGCGCTCAAACTCCTCCAGAAACAACCGCACATACTCCGCATCCTCCATGATAAGCACATTCTCTCTGTTGTTCTGGATGGCCTGTGTGGTCCAATTGAGGGAACCAGTAATGAGCACTTTCTTGTCCACAATGGCAAACTTGTGGTGCATGTAGCCCAGGTCCTGGTCATGCCGCACCTGAATACCTGCGGGGCCAAGGCAGATTTTCACTAGCCTGCCATGCATGGCATCCACCCATTCTCAGGAGTTCTGATGCTGCTGTTTCTGGTCAGCAGGACAACCAGCTGCCTCAGGGTCATCCAGGATGGCATATGCCACAAGGCCAGCCAGCCAAGGAGGAGCAGGTGTCCTGATGGATGTACAGAAGAGACCATAGGCAACACCACCCTGGACACCAGTCACTTCATCCCAGGCATCAGCCCAACCCAAGCCAGCCCCACACCAGGTCTGAGGTCTAAACCAACCAGGATGGTACTTCAGGGCACACTCTAGGCCAGGCATGCCTAGCAGAGCCACTCTCAATTTTCCATGCCCATCCTTCCTCTGTCAGAAGGGACAAGCTTAGGACAGACAGGCTTAGGTGGAAGTTAACACCTGGCTACTCACTTCGACCAAAACATCCAACGGTGGCTCTGGTATTCTGAAAAGGAAGCAGAAGAGCTCTCTTGCCTTCTACCACAGTGCCCACTTCCGCCCCAAACATCACTCCCAGAGGTAGAGACCCAGTCTTCAGGATGCCACCTGGTGCCAGCATCCTCTGCCCACATACGGCAGAGACCATTAGAAACGGACCTAAGAGGGCTGGGGATGTAGCTCAGTGGCACCGTGCCATCCTGCCAAGGGCAAGGTCCTGAGTTTGATTCCTGGTACAGAAAGACAGAAGGAAAGAAAGGGAGGGAGGGACCTAAGAGAATTTACCAACAGATTTTATGAAACAAAAACACAGAATATGGAAGTTAAACTGAGATGGACAAAGAGCAACTTTGGAAGGTCTGTATGTCCCATGGAGAGAGTATTTGTGTCACATACTACACATTACTCCTTCCTGTGAAATTCAAATTCAACTGTACAGCCCATGTCATCCTTTCCAGCCCTGTCTTGGAAAGTAGTGACTTCCTTATCACTGAAGATTCTATCCAACAACACTTTTCCTTGAACCCTGAGACTAATCTACCAGCAAATCCTGTCAGTTCTACCTTCAAAACAGATCTGAACTCTGACCCTCTTGGAGGGCCTCAATCTCGGCCAGCTCCTACTTGGCCTGGCTCCATCCTCTGCCACCCACTTCCTGCCCCTCAGGCTTCGTAGGTCACTCCAGCCTCAGGACGCTGGGCTCCCGCCTGTCCACTACGATCACTACTTCCCACCTTGAGCCACAGAAGGCCTCTTACTATTCCTTTGTGATACTCATCTGTGACTGAGGGCATTTGTCCTTTCATCCTTCCAGAGCCTCACTAGGTTGTTAAGGTCATGGCCTCTGGGCAGCGGTCCTGGCCATCCATTACCTCTATACCCAAGTCTTCCAAATTCTTCTTGGTTCCTCGAATATTCATGACTCAGTGGGCTTCCCCACGGCGACTTGACCAGGGTCACTACTGTGTCTCCAACACACAGACTTCACCCTGGCACACAAGACAGAATGCATTTGCTGACTGGAGAAGGAACCCACGCCATCTGCAGCCCACTCACCTGCCTTGCGCAGCAGGCCTATCTGTGAGCCGTTGAGCGCCATGTAGTCGCAGTCGGTGACGACGCGCACACGCACCCCGCGCTGGTGCAGCAGCCGCACGGCTCGCCCCAGCTGCGGGTTGGAGAAGGCAAAGAGGCAGAGCTCCAGGCTGACTCGGGCGGCCAGTAGGGCTCGCAGCAGGCGGCTCAGGGAGCTCTCAGAGTGCGGGAGGCTGCACAGGCAATCCACACTGGGCCCAGCTGGTGCCGCGCCCGGGGGCTGAAGCAGAGCCTCTGTGCAGGTCACCTGCGAGGGGAAGAATAGCACATCACGCCGTGGCCGCCGCTGCCGCCTGACCTGTAGCCGGCTCAGGAGCCAGGGCAGCGCCTCCAGGGTCAGTGCAAGGCCCGTGACCACGGAGGCCACTACCCGCCAGCTCAACCGCCTCATGGTTCCACCACGTTAAAAAAAAAAAAAAAAAAAAAAAAAATCCTCCCTGCAAGGCACTGCGCCTGCGCAGCCAGCAGAGTACTGGTCAAGTCCCACCACGTGCCTGGCTTGGCAGGGCCACATGCCTGGCCACGCCCACCCCGTCACGTGCCTGCCTGGCCACGCCTTGTGCCTGGCTACGCCCCCAGCTGTCTGCTGTACCTCAGCCAGTGGACCTGGTACAGTGTCCCGCCCCTTCCAGGCGCCTGGCAACAGGCCTCGCCCCCGCCTCACCTCCAGGGCAGCGCCTAGCTCTGACGTCACTCTAGTCATCCACCCAGGCCAACCTGCGTCTCCCAGTGCATCCGGTTTTCCCCGTTCTAGGAACGCGGAGCTTCTCCAGGTGTCTCAGGGCGCACTTGTGTGGTGTTTAGGGCGGAGAGAGTAACTGGCTAAGGTGGGAGGAGGTTCTGGGCGCTCAGCTGGACTCCCACTCCCACGTAATGTCCCAGGTGGCTTGAAAGTTTCCGATTTGCTCTCCCCCCCCCCATTAACTTTATTGGTACATTTTAGGTATAAAATACAGTTACATTCATCATTAGGATCTTGTACCTTTACATGAATATCTTGGTTCTTATTTTTTTCCCCTTCCCTTGCCCTCCCTTCACCCCCCTCCACCCTTCCCCATTTGCAAAGACCTTGTTTCCATTTTTTTTCCTCTTATATTTTTTCCTTTCCCTTTTTTCCCTTCCCCTACCCCTCCCAATTCCCCTGCTCTTTTAGACGTTTTCTTCCTGTTA